>CM064877.1:72764258-73173911 GCA_003313485.2 Penstemon barbatus | reverse complement strand
TTCTATAAATATTAACCAAAGCAAACAATGGTGAGTATAATTCAAATTTCATTCAGTTGTGGATATGACAAGAATTCACATGAACAACTTACCCTAATCTCATTGATTTGTCAATGCACTCCTTGCAGAAGCGGTGTAAGCATCCCATCACAGTACGAGTATTCTTGATGACGCCTGGTTATGCAAAAGGTATAGTTAACAAATATAAGTCTTATTGTGCATATGTTGAGCAAAAGTTTGAATGAAAATCACTTTGTGATATGAGGTATTAGTCATTACTATTTTATTTGTATGCCTTTAAACATATTGCACAGTATTTGAGCTTCAAAAATCTGACTAACAATAAATGAAGGATAAATACCTAAACATATTGGACATTGTACATTGTTGCGAAGTTCAGGTAGTGACACAGTTATGACACTGCAAAAGACAAAAAAGAAGTGTTAGTTATCATATAACATGGATATTATATAACATTATATAGTAAAAATGTTCAATTCAAGCTTGTGCAGTTGTCCACATGATCCAACGCTCTGACGAATATAACTAAAGAAGTTATATGGTTTATACAAAGCCTTTAGTTCATATTTGTGAAATTGCTTAGGTAAGAAAACACTCCAAAAGTATGAAGCAGACAAAATGAAGTTGAATAATTTGCAAATGTTGTGGCATTTCAAACTAAAATGACATAGAAATTACAATTCTTCTCCATCAATCAACAACTTGTTTACTTTGACAAATCACTCCATAAAACATATCATTCTTCCCTTTTACAAAGCCAAAATTAAACTATAAATATGCAACATGGAGACATAGTCCATTTATAGAAAATAACATATAAATTTAATCATATACTTCAAAGATTTGCATATCCAAACCCCCTACAACAGTATAAAAAAACATACATGGCATGAAAAAGGTGTCCGTGCATTAAACCAGAAAAAACGTTGCACGTAAGTGAGGGACAAACTAAAAAAAGACATTCAAACACCCCTAAATTATAGCATTTATAATTAATACACATATCCAATACCAATAAACCCTAATCAAGTTGATGGATAACTTGAATGATTGAAGCATGCAAATAATTTTCATAACCACTCACAGGAAAATCAATTGCTAAAAGATTAAATCAAATTTCATCTAACAAATCAATAAAAGTATTCACACACACAAATATATAAATTACATGTATGTATATAGGTAGATACGCATGTGCACGTATCGTGCGCACACTCACACACATAAACAAATAACAAACGAAGTCAAAGAAGAATATAAGTCATACTCATCGAATTCTTCAGGATCAGTTCCACTCTCATCAATCTCTGTATCCAAACAACAACAACAACAAAAATCAAAATATAATCATAAATTAAGAAAACACACACACAAACACACACACACACACCTCTGATTGTGGGTTTTTTGAAATTTCTTAGGGTAACTCATGTTGTGATGCCTGATGTTCTTCATGATGAGATGGCAGCGGAGATGTCACATCAACAAACCTAACCGGTTGCTTCTTGTGGCGGTGGCGGCGATTGAGGAGACTTTGTGAATTCATTTATTTTTTTGTTAATTAATGTGGTAGTGGTTTTTAATTCTTGTGTGTTTTTGGGGGTGGTTTCACACTTAAATTCGTTTCTTAAGTATTTTCACTTTGTAAAAATATATATGTGTATGGGTATATGTATGTTGTCAGAGAAAAGAGAAAGGGATGAAATTGGGGAGACGACACCCGACTGGAGATTTATAGCTATTTATTTTTTTTCCTTTTTTTTCCGTTTCTTTGGATTTTAATTGACCTTTTTTATATAGATTGTTAATCTTTTTAAGAATGTCATTAATAAAATTACAATTTGAAAAATTGGTGAAAATTAAACTTGATATTTTCAATAAATGATGTGATATGGCGTGATAACGCCGTGAAAATGTCGTTATTGCGTGCCTTCTTAAGCCCAAAACGTCTTGTTTTAATCCGAGTTTTGCTTGCTTTTGCGTGTTTGCGTGGTTTTTCCTTCTTTGGCCCCTTCGTTTGGCCTTTGTTTGTTTTTCGTGTTTTTGGTCTCGTTTTGATCGTTTTCTCCGTGGTTTGTAGGTATTGACATCTTAGAGTGATTCGGAGTTGCGTATAATTGTTGCGAGTCGCTCTACCCACCCCGCGAGTCAAGCTTGAGCTTCAAAGAAAATAAAACCCGAAGTAAATTGTACAAGATTGTAGATAGCTGTTCACTAAAGCATGCACAACCTTATCAAGGATGATCCAAATGAGCTGAATTTTGGATATGTCATAGATGAGTGAGTTAGCTACGCTACGGACTTTACGGATCTGCATTCGGAGTTCGGAATCAAAAGATATGCGGCTCGGAAGGAAGTGCGGCAGAGCTGGAAGCTTACTGCCAGACTTACACCGCGGTGTGTGATATATACACCGCGGTGTACACCTGTTTTCACCCCTGCTCTCAGCTGATATTCATCCGCGGGAAGCAGGGGTGTATTTAGTCTTTCCCCCCTTGTTTTCCCCTGTAAATAGAACCTTCTTTGGGGACTTTTTGGTCTTTGTTACCATAGATTTTGGGGTAACTTAGGCATTAGAACTTATAGTTCACTAGGTTAAAGGCTTAAGTGGTGGAAAATCATTCATAACCTCTACACCTAACTTCATCATCTCATTTTCACACACTAGCCGCCACTTTGGGGAAGAACTCTCACTTGGACTCCCCATTGAAGACAAGAAGGCTTGAGGGAGAAGTTGTTGAAGATCTCAACCACTAAGCTTACTCTAACTCTTATTACTTTGTTCCTTTACATATATGGTTTTCATTAATGTATTGGATGATTTATTTAATGTTATGAGTAGCTAATTCCTCTTTTCTTGGGTTTTATTGATCCTATGTTTGGTTCTTGATTCTTGATTAAATGATGAGTTAATGGTTGTTGCTATGCTTACAATTGTTTGTTAAACTAGTTTGAGCTTTTATCAACTTGTGGTTAGGCCAACCATAGGATGAAATGAATTGATCTTTAATTGCTAGGTATAGTGGATTAAAGATTAGGTTGTAAAACTAGGTTGTGATTTGATTTTAGGATAGAAATATACCTAGGTCATTTCATGTTCTAATAAGGTTTGGGAATTAATGCATCACTTAGGCTTAATCCTTTTAGACATAAATTGGATTGGTCTACTTTGGTAGGTTCGTACGCTATCGGAGGATACGTATGAATAATTTACGAAATCTTGAACAACAAACATGAGTGTGGTTGTCAATTGTTGAGTCTTTTGTCTTGAATTGAACTAGGTGACGTAAAAGCCTCGAAGCCTTTACATATTGTTAAGTCAAGTGTTAGTTTCTTAATCACCTCATTTAGTTTTAATACCAAAAATCCCATCACTCTACCGTACTCAACTTACAAATCTAGGTCAAAGTAACAAGACGTTAGTTGGTAATTAATTGAACAATTCCTCGTGGGTTCGACACTCCTTATCACTTTATTACTTGTAGACGACCGTATACTTGCGCGATTACGTACTCGTATTTGGAGCGTAACAAGTTTTTGTCTCACCCCCTTGGTGGAGTGATTCGGTGGTGATTAAAGGGAGGAGAATTCATCTCTCGATTTCATTCCGATTAGGTGATATTTTTCCATTTCCTATTTGTCATTGATTAGGAGATTGATGTTGTATTTCCTTTTTATATGAATGATTGTGGATTTGAATTCTCTGGATTTATATATATTTATGTTATTGTTTGATTAAATGATGTCTTGATGATTAGTATGGTGCTTATTTGTGTTCGTTAATCCGATTCCGTGTTTATTGTTCGTCTTGTGGTTTGACAACCTTTGGAGATGAAAGTTATTGATTCTTGATTGCTATATTTAGTGATTTTGAGGATTTGATTATGAATTTGGATTGTTATTCGATTTTAGGATAGACATATACCTATGTCGTTTCATATTCGTTTAAGGTTTGAGTTTAAATGACATCGATTAGATTTTATTCCGTTTATACGTAAATTGGATTAGTTTAATTCGATAGGTTGGTATGCTATCAAAAGATACATACGAACGTCCTTGAATCCTTGAATAGCAAACACGAGCATAAGATATTAATTGTCGAGTCATTGTTATCGTTTGATTAGTTATGTGTGATGTTGGGTTATGTTTGATTTGTTGGGTTTATTGTTTTATCGCACTTTTGGCCATCTACCTTTAATGCAACCTAAAACGTTGAAGGTTAGGCGAGTGATGATTTGTGGATTTCAACCTAGGATAGGTATATACCTAGTTTGGTCCGTGTTTGTATAATGGGTTCGTCCGTAAATGCATCAAATAACTTAGATTCTCTTTATTCGGGGATTCGGGTTAGTTTTAGGTCCCGGGTGACAGCGGTACGCCTTAGAATCCTCTTTTGGGTTCGGACTTTCCTTAGAGCATCGGTTGACAGCGATGTTCGTTATTGATCCGGAGATGGAGAGTTCGGGTAGATTGATAGAGTTAGGTCAAACCGATAGGGAGACTTAACTAATTTGAACTCACAAACAACAACTCACAAACAACAACTAAATCTAGGATAGTTTGCATAGCTAACCTAACAACCGCATGATTTATCTGCTTTAACTAATCGCTTATGAATCCTCCTTACCACATAATTAACTCCCCATTTACTTGCTTTCTTAGTTAGATTTACTTTACCGTTCGTAGTTAAATAAAATCACCCTTATCAATATTTGGGTTCGATCTTTTTGTATCAAGCGTTCTTAGATGAAATAAGCCGTCGATTGATTCGTTTATTCCCACCTTTTACCCATTCGTTGGGATTCGATACTCGGTATGTACTTATCGTTTTATATTACTTGTAACGACCGTATACTTGCGCGTTTGCGTATTCATATTTGGAGCGTAACATGGCGCGTTCTTGAAACACGTGTATGTATATATAATTTTCGTGTGTACTGATATTAATGTGCTTACAATTTAGGAAAATTGTTGAAATTTGTTTGAATATATTTGGTCAAGATAGTGTTCGGATTCGGTAAGATAAACAGCCCTAGGCACAGCGGAATATAAAATTTTAGGACCTCTTACGGAATCTTGCCAGGATACTACTCTAGTTGTATATATATGAGTGTAAATAAATCTATAGTATAAACAGTTGCAGTTATACCTATCTCCTTGCAAATCCTTAGTCAGCAAAACGAACTCTGATTTCTCCTCCAGTAAAATCGACCGAAGCTCTACAGCAGCGCCCCACGTGTTGCGCCTCTACAGGTTGATACACCACAATATCACGAAAATAATATATCTTGATCGACTAGAACACAAGATGTATTATGATCTAGGACTTAGGAACGATTTAGGAACAAAATCGAAAACGAAAAATTCTTCCACGGAGAAGAATGCGTTCGGTCGATTGCACAGGAGAGGGGAGAGAATTTTTGCTCTTGCTAAATTTTAGATTATGGAGTTGTGTGAAAAATAACTACAAGTAAGCTACTTATAGTTATCTCCTTAATCTGGTCCAATTAGGACTAGGATTCCATTCTTCTATTTGGGTCATGGCCCTCTCTAATTAGAAGACTAAGTCTTCTAATTAGTTCATGGCCCAGTTAATTAATTTTGATCAGGCTTTATTTAGTCTCCGATTTAAATAGCCCAATTAATTAACTTGTCTACCAATTAATTAATTATGACTCTAAGTCCAATTAATTAATTATTCCTTTAATTAATTAAATCCAACTTAATTAATTAACTCACAAATGAAATTCCAATTTAATTTATGATCCTAAACCAATTCCAATTGGATCCTTCTTTGTTCCAATTGGGTCGACCCAATCGACCCACCCATTATAATCGACCCAGTCGATTATTCACCCAGTCGACCCAGTCGACTCGGTCGTTATTATTACCTCGCTTTCGCTTCATGTGTATTGTGTATGCCCCCGTAGGTTCACCACATAATTGGTCGTGGGTTATAATTAAATATTATTTAATTATTCGAGTAAGACTTACTCTAAATCAATCGAACACTCTGTCGATTGATCATTCCAAAATTAGCACCCCTGCCAATTTGGGAATTCTCCCACACTCCACGATCGATGTCCAGACACAAGCCCATGTAGCCCAATTTTTTTTTTACGATTTAGGGTTTAGGGTCGATGTCCAGCCACAAGCCCATGGAGCCCAAATTTTTTTTTACGATGGTACCAAAATTGATAATGTTATTAAAATTATTTTATCAAATGTATAAAATACCTGAAGATTGGTACTATAAGTGAAAAATGGTCTAAAGTAATAAACAAGATCAAGAATTTATTATGAAGATTAATTTTCAAATGAAACTGAACAAGTTAATTACAAGAAACACAATATAAAACAACATTCGTAATTAACACTTTTCTCCCACGTGCAATGCACGTGCACTATCTATACAACAGTAACATCAAACATTCAACACATAAACATATCAACACATCTAGTTTTTGTATACGGTTGATTCGAGTCTTTTAAATAGAATCCGAACCGCCGTGTCGCTTTTGACTTCGAACACGACATGTACCACCCCAACGAAATAAGTTTGGGTTCACTAGACCAGGAGAACTCTTGATATTTTCATTGGTTGGTTCTGAAGCACTTTGAATACCTTCATCATCTTCTAGATCAATAACTACAATAGGAGCTTGTACAGGAGGAATTCCCTTTTGTTTAATTAGTGATTTTTTATCTGCATCACTTCAATCTTGTTTCTTACTACGACAACGACGAGGCACTCTCGATCTTGAAGAAGCAATGCCCTTGCTCCTTTTTTGGACCTTCATTAACTCTTTCGACTGTTGCTTAGATGTCTGTAAATGTCAAGAGACATAGAAGTAAGGTATTCAAAGTATTAGACAATGAAAATTTCAAAATTATCTATGACTAAAAAATTTATACACCAAACCAAAATAGATCTAAACAAGGCTCCATACCCACAAAAAATCAAGACTAACTTATTTATACACAAAAAGTTCAGGTGTTCTAACCTGCTCACTGCGCAATCTCTTTTCTTCATCAATAACCAATTCCTGAACATGTAATTAATACTGTCAATAAGGATTTCATGAATTAAAAAGTAGAATAAGAAAGAAAACAAGAAAAAGAGAAAATCAGTGTGACAAATATATTTTAGTGTACCTTCTCTTCATACTTATCAACATCTGCATATACAAAACTTATAAAGGTATCAAAGTTTGGATCATCTCTCAAAGAACGCCGACTTGCACAATGTTTACGGCAAACAAGACACTCATTATTTCTATAAATATTAACCAAAGCAAACAATGGTGAGTATAATTCACATTTCATTCAGTTGTGTATATGACAAGAATTCACATGAACAACTTACCCTAATCTCATTGATTTGTCAATGCACTCCTTGCAGAAGCGGTGTAAGCATCCCATCACAGTACGAGTATTCTTGATGACGCCTGGTTATGCAAAAGGTATAGTTAACAAATATAAGTCTTATTGTTCATATGTTGAGCAAAAGTTTGAATGAAAATCACTTTGTGCTATGAGGTATTAGTCATTAATATTTTATTTGTATGCCTTTAAACATATTGCACAGTATTTGAGCTTCAAAAATCTGACAAACAATAAATGAAGGATAAATACCTAAACATATTGGACATTGTACATTGTTGCGAAGTTCAGGTAGTGACACAGTTATGACACTGCAAAAGACAAAAAAGAAGTGTTAGTTATCATATAACATGGATATTATATAACATTATATAGTAAAAATGTTCAATTCAAGCTTGTGCAGTTGTCCACATGATCCAATGCTCTGGCGAATACAAAGCCTTTAGTGCATATTTGTGAAATTGCTTAGGTAAGGAAACACTCCAAAAGTATGAAGCAGACAAAATGAAGTTGAATAATTTGCAAATGTTGTGGCATTTCAAACTAAAATGACATAGAAATTACAATTCTTCTCCATCAATCAACAACTTGTTTACTTTGACAAACCACTCCATAAAACATATCATTCTTCCCGTTTACAAAGCCAAAATTAAACTATAAATATGCAACATGGAGATATAGTCCATATATAGAAAATAACATATAAATTTAATCATATACATCAAAGATTTGCATACCCAAACCCCCTACAATAGTATATAAAAAAACATACATGGTATGAATTAGGTGCCCGTGCATTAAACCAGCAAAAACGTTGCACGTAAGTGAGGGACAAACTAAAAAAAGACATTGAAACACCCTTAAATCATAGTATTTATAATTAATACACATATCCAATACCAATAAACCCTAATCAAGTTGATGGATAACTTGAATGATTGAAGCATGCAAATAATTTTCATAACCACTCACAGGAAAATCAATTGCCTAACTAAAGGATGAAATAAAAAGTTCATCTAACAAATCAATACTAGTATTCACACACACGTACATACACACACACATAAATATATCAATTACATGTATGTATATAACATAGGTAGATACGCATGCGCACGTATCGTGCGCACACTCACACACATAAACAAATAACTAACAAAGTCAAAGAAGAATATAAGTCATTACTCATTGAATTCTTCAGGATCAGTTCCACTATCATCAATCTCTGTATCCAAACAACAACAACAACAAAAATCAAAATATAATCATAAATTAAGAAAACACACACACAAACACATACGCACACACACACACACACCTGATTGTGGGTTTTTTGAAATTTCTTGGGTTAACTAATGTTGTGATGCCTGATGTTCTTCTTGATGAGATGGCAGCGGAGATGTCACATCAACAAACCTAACCGGTTGGTTCTTGTGGCGGTGGCGGCGATTGAGGAGACTTTGTGAATTCATTTTTTTTTTTGTTAATTAATGTGGTAGTGGTTTTTAATTCTTGTGTGTTTTTGGGGGTGGTTTCACACTTAAATTCGTTTCTTAAGTATTTTCACTTTGTAAAAATATATATGTGTATGGCTATATGTATGTTGTCAGAGAAAAGAGAAAGAGATGAAATTGGGGAGACGACACCCGACTGGAGATTTATAGCTATTTATTTTTTTTCCTTTTTTTTCCGTTTCTTTGGATTTTAATTGACCTTTTTTATATAGATTGTTAATCTTTTTAAGAATGTCATTAATAAAATTACAATTTGAAAAATTGGTGAAATTTAAACTTCATATTTTCAATAAATGATGTGATATGGCGCGTTCTTGAAACACGTGTATGTATATATAATTTTCGTGTGTACTGATATTATTCGGTCAAGATAGTGTTGGGAATCGCTAAGATAAACAGCCCTAGGCACTGCGGAATATAAAATTTTAGGACCTCTTATGGAATCTTGCCAGAATACTACTCTAGTTGTATATATATGAGTGTAAATAAATCTATAGTATAAACAGTTGCAGTTATACCTATCTCCTTGCAAATCCTTAGTCAGCAAAACGAACTCTGATTTCTCCTCCAGTAAAATCGACCCAAGCTCTACAGCAGCGCCCCACGTGTTGCGCCTCTACAGGTTGATACACCACAATATCACGAAAATAATATATCTTGATCGACTAGAACACAAGACGTATTATGATCTAGGACTTAGGAACGATTTAGGAACAAAATCGAAAACGAAAAATTCTTCCACAGAGAAGAATGGGTTCGGCCGATTGCACAGGAGAGGGGAGAGAATTTTTGCTCTTGCTAAATTTTAGCTTATGGAGTTGTGTGAAAAATATCTACAAGTAAGCTACTTATAGTTATCTCCTTAACCTGGTCCTATTAGGACTAGGATTCCATTCTTCTATTTGGGTCATGGTCCTCTCTAATTAGAAAACTAAGTCTTCTAATTAGTTCATGGCCCAGTTAATTAATTTTGACCAGACTTTATTTAGTCTCCCATTTAAATAGCCCAATTAATTAACTTGTCTCCCAATTAATTAATTATGACTCTAAGTCCAATTAATTAATTATTCCTTTAATTAATTAAATCCAACTTAATTAATTAACTCACAAATGAAATTCCAATTTAATTTATGATCCTAATCCAATTCCAATTGGATCCTTCTTTGTTCCAATTGGGTCGACCCAATCGACCCACCCATTATAATCGACCCAGTCGATTATTCACCCAGTCGACCCAGTCGACTCGGTCGTTCTTATTTCCTCGCTTTCGCTTCATGTGTATTGTGTATGCCCCCGTAGGTTCACCACATAATTGGCCGTGGGTTATAATTAAATATTATTTAATAATTCGAGTAAGACTTACTCTAAATCAATCGAACACTCTGTCGATTGATCATTCCAAAATCAGCACCCCTGCCAATTTGGGAATTCTCCCACACTCCACGGTCGATGTCCAGCCTCAAGCCCATGTTGCCCAATTTTTTTTTTACGATTTAGGGTTTAGGGTCGATGTCCAGCCACAAGCCCATGGAGCCAAAAATTTTTTTTACGATGGTAACAAAATTGATAATGTTATTAAAATTATTTTATCAAATGTATAAAATACCTGAAGATTGGTACTATAAGTGAAAAATGGTCTAAAGTAATAAACAAGATCAAGAATTTATTATGAAGATTAATTTTCAAAATAAAATGAACAAGTTAATGACAAGAAACACAATATAAAACAAGATTCGTAATTAACACTTTTCTCCGACGTGCAATGCACGTGCACTATCTATACAACAGTAACATCAAACATTCAACACATAAACATATCAACACATCTAGTTTTTGTATACGGTTGATTCGAGTCTTTTAAATAGAATCCGAACCGCCGTGTCGCTTTTGACTTCGAACACGACATGTACCACCCCAACGAAATAAGTTTGGGTTCACTAGACCAGGAGAACTCTTGATATTTTCATTGGTTGGTTCTGAAGCACTTTGAATACCTTCATCATCTTCTAGATCAATAACTACAATAGGAGCTTGTACAGGAGGAATTCCCTTTTGTTTAATTAGAGATTTTTTATCAGCATCACATCCATCTTGTTTCTTACTACGACAACGACGAGGCACTCTCAATGTTGAAGAAGCAATG
Source organism: Penstemon barbatus (assembly GCA_003313485.2). Classification (NCBI taxonomy): domain Eukaryota; kingdom Viridiplantae; phylum Streptophyta; class Magnoliopsida; order Lamiales; family Plantaginaceae; genus Penstemon; species Penstemon barbatus. Next base: position 73,162,850 of record CM064877.1, on the reverse strand, counting down.
TCCTTGCTCCTTTTTTGGACCTTCATTAAGTCTTTCGACTGTTGCTTAGATGTCTGTAAATGTCAAGAGACATAGAAGTAAGGTATTCAAAGTATTAGACAATGAAAATTTCAAAATTATCTATGACTAAAAAATTTATACACCAAACCAAAATAGATCTAAACAAGGCTCCATACCTACAAAAAATCAAGACTAACTTATTTATACACAAAAAGTTCAGGTGTTCTAACCTGCTCACTGCGCGATCTCTTTTCTTCATCAATAACCAATTCATGAACATGTAATTAATACTGTTAATAAGGATTTCATGAATTAAATAGTAGAATAAGAAAGAAAATAAGAAAAAGAGAAAATCAGTGTGACAAAGATATTTTAGTGTACCTTCTCTTCATATTTATCCACATCTGCATATACAGAACTTATAAAGGTATCAAAGTTTGAATCATCTCTCAAAGAACGCCGACTTGCACAATGTTTACGGCAAACAGGACACTCATTATTTCTATAAATATTAACCAAAGCAAACAATGGTGAGTATAATTCACATTTCATTCAGTTGTGGATATGACAAGAATTCACATGAACAACTTACCCTAATCTCATTGATTTGTCAATGCACTCCTTGCAGAAGCGGTGTAAGCATCCCATCACAGTACGAGTATTCTTGATGACGCCTGGTTATGCAAAAGGTATAGTTAACAAATATAAGTCTTATTGTGCATATGTTGAGCAAAAGTTTGAATGAAAATCACTTTGTGCTATGAGGTATTAGTCATTAATATTTTATTTGTATGCCTTTAAACATATTGCACAGTATTTGAGCTTCAAAAATCTGACAAACAACAAATGAAGGATAAATACCTAAACATATTGGACATTGTACATTGTTGCGAAGTTCAGGTAGTGACACAGTTATGACACTGCAAAAGACAAAAAAGAAGTGTTAGTTATCATATAACATGGATATTATATAACATTATATAGTAAAAATGTTCAATTCAAGCTTGTGCAGTTGTCCACATGATCCAATGCTCTGGCGAATATAACTAAAGAAGTTATATGGTTTATACAAAGCCTTTAGTGCATATTTGTGAAATTGCTTAGGTAAGGAAACACTCCAAAAGTATGAAGCAGACAAAATGAAGTTGAATAATTTGCAAATGTTGTGGCATTTCAAACTAAAATGACATAGAAATTACAATTCTTCTCCATCAATCAACAACTTGTTTACTTTGACAAACCACTCCATAAAACATATCATTCTTCCCGTTTACAAAGCCAAAATTAAACTATAAATATGCAACATGGAGATATAGTCCATATATAGAAAATAACATATAAATTTAATCATATACTTCAAAGATTTGCATATCCAAACCCCCTACAACAGTATAAAAAAACATACATGGCATGAAAAAGGTGTCCGTGCATTAAACCAGAAAAAACGTTGCACGTAAGTGAGGGACAAACTAAAAAAAGACATTCAAACACCCCTAAATTATAGCATTTATAATTAATACACATATCCAATACCAATAAACCCTAATCAAGTTGATGGATAACTTGAATGATTGAAGCATGCAAATAATTTTCATAACCACTCACAGGAAAATCAATTGCTAAAAGATGAAATCAAAATTTCATCTAACAAATCAATAAAAGTATTCACACACACTTACATACACACACACAAATATATAAATTACATGTATGTATATAGGTAGATACGCATGTGCACGTATCGTGCGCACACTCACACACATAAACAAATAACAAACGAAGTCAAAGAAGAATATAAGTCATTACTCATCGAATTCTTCAGGATCAGTTCCACTCTCATCAATCTCTATATCCAAACAACAACAACAACAAAAATCAAAATATAATCATAAATTAAGAAAACACACACACAAACACATACACACACACACACACCTGATTGAGGGTTTTTTGAAATTTCTTGGGTTAACTCATGTTGTGATGCCTGATGTTCTTCTTGATGAGATGGCAGCGGAGATGTCACATCAACAAACCTAACCGGTTGCTTCTTGTGGCGGTGGCGGCGATTGAGGAGACTTTGTGAATTCATTTTTTTTTTGTTAATTAATGTGGTAGTGGTTTTTAATTCTTGTGTGTTTTTGGGGGTGGTTTCACACTTAGATTCGTTTCTTAAGTATTTTCACTTTGTAAAAATATATATGTGAATGGCTATATGTATGTTGTCAGAGAAAAGAGAAAGGGATGAAATTGGGGAGACGACACCCGACTGGAGATTTATAGCTATTTATTTTTTTTCCTTTTTTTTCCGTTTCTTTGGATTTTAATTGACCTTTTTTATATAGATTGTTAATCTTTTTAAGAATGTCATTAATAAAATTACAATTTGAAAAATTGGTGAAATTTAAACTTGATATTTTCAATAAATGATGTGATATGGCGCGTTCTTGAAACACGTGTATGTATATATAATTTTCGTGTGTACTGATATTATTCGATCAAGATAGTGTTGGGAATCGCTAAGATAAATAGCCCTAGGCACTGCGGAATATAAAATTTTAGGACCTCTTATGGAATCTTGCCAGGATACTACTCTAGTTGTATATATATGAGTGTAAATAAATCTATAGTATAAACAGTTGCAGTTATACCTATCTCCTTGCAAATCCTTAGTCAGCAAAACGAACTCTGATTTCTCCTCCAGTAAAATCGACCCAAGCTCTACAGCAGCGCCCCACGTGTTGCGCCTCTACAGGTTGATACACCACAATATCACGAAAATAATATATCTTGATCGACTAGAACACAAGATGTATTATGATCTAGGACTTAGGAACGATTTAGGAACAAAATCGAAAACAAAAAATTCTTCCACAGAGAAGAATGGGTTCGGCCGATTGCACAGGAGAGGGGAGAGAATTTTTACTCTTGCTAAATTTTAGCTTATGGAGTTGTGTGAAAAATATCTACAAGTAAGCTACTTATAGTTATCTCCTTAACCTTGTCCTATTAGGACTAGGATTCCATTCTTCTATTTGGGTCATGGTCCTCTCTAATTAGAAGACTAAGTCTTCTAATTAGTTCATGGCCCAGTTAATTAATTTTGACCAGGCTTTATTTAGTCTCCCATTTAAATAGCCCAATTAATTAACTTGTCTCCCAATTAATTAATTATGACTCTAAGTCCAATTAATTAATTATTCCTTTAATTAATTAAATCCAACTTAATTAATTAACTCACAAATGAAATTCCAATTTAATTTATGATCCTAATCCAATTCCAATTGGATCATTCTTTGTTCCAATTGGGTCGACCCAATCGACCCACCCATTATAATCGACCCAGTCGATTATTCACCCAGTCGACCCAGTCGACTCGGTCGTTCTTATTTCCTCGCTTTCGCTTCATGTGTATTGTGTATGCCCCCGTAGGTTCACCACATAATTGGCCGTGGGTTATAATTAAATATTATTTAATTATTCGAGTAAGACTTACTCTAAATCAATCGAACACTCTGTCGATTGATCATTCCAAAATTAGCACCCCTGCCAATTTGGGAATTCTCCCACACTCCACGGTCGATGTCCAGCCACAAGCCCATGTAGCCCAATTTTTTTTTACGATTTAGGGTTTAGGGTCGATGTCCAGCCACAAGCCCATGGAGCCCAAATTTTTTTTTACGATGGTACCAAAATTGATAATGTTATTAAAATTATTTTATCAAATGTATAAAATACCTGAAGATTGGTACTATAAGTGAAAAATGGTCTAAAGTAATAAACAAGATCAAGAATTTATTATGAAGATTAATTTTCAAAAGAAAATGAACAAGTTAATGGCAAGAAACACAATATAAAACAACATTCGTAATTAACACTTTTATCCCACGTGCAATGCACGTGCACTATCTATACAACAGTAACATCAAACATTCAACACATAAACATATCAACACATCTAGTTTTTGTATATGGTTGATTCGAGTCTTTTAAATAGAATCCGAACCGCCGTGTCGCTTTTGACTTCGAACACGACATGTACCACCCCAACGAAATAAGTTTGGGTTCACTAGACCAGGAGAACTCTTGATATTTTCATTGGTTGGTTCTGAAGCACTTTGAATACCTTCATCATCTTCTAGATCAATAACTACAATAGGAGCTTGTACAGGAGGAATTCCCTTTTGTTTAAATTAGTGATTTTTTATCTGCATCACTTCCATCTTGTTTCTTACTACGACAACGACGAGGCACTCTCGGTGTTGAAGAAGCAATGTCCTTGCTCCTTTTTTGGACCTTCATTAAGTCTTTCGACTGTTGCTTAGATGTCTGTAAATGTCAAGAGACATAGAAGTAAGGTATTCAAAGTATTAGACAATGAAAATTTCAAAATTATCTATGACTAAAAAATTTATACACCAAACCAAAATAGATCTAAACAAGGCTCCATACCTACAAAAAATCAAGACTAACTTATTTATACACAAAAAGTTCAGGTGTTCTAACCTGCTCACTGCGCGATCTCTTTTCTTCATCAATAACCAATTCCTGAACATGTAATTAATACTGTCAATAAGGATTTCATGAATTAAAAAGTAGAATAAGAAAGAAAATAAGAAAAAGAGAAAATCAGTGTGACAAAGATATTTTAGTGTACCTTCTCTTCATACTTATCAACATCTGCATATACAGAACTTATAAAGGTATCAAAGTTTGAATCATCTCTCAAAGAACGCCGACTTGCACAATGTTTACGGCAAACAGGACACTCATTATTTCTATAAATATTAACCAAAGCAAACAATGGTGAGTATAATTCACATTTCATTCAGTTGTGGATATGACAAGAATTCACATGAACAACTTACCCTAATCTCATTGATTTGTCAATGCACTCCTTGCAGAAGCGGTGTAAGCATCCCATCACAGTACGAGTATTCTTGATGACGCCTGGTTATGCAAAAGGTATAGTTAACAAATATAAGTCTTATTGTGCATATGTTGAGCAAAAGTTTGAATGAAAATCACTTTGTGCTATGAGGTATTAGTCATTAATATTTTATTTGTATGCCTTTAAACATATTGCACAGTATTTGAGCTTCAAAAATCTGACTAACAATAAATGAAGGATAAATACCTAAACATATTGGACATTGTACATTGTTGCGAAGTTCAGGTAGTGACACAGTTATGACACTGCAAAAGACAAAAAAAGAAGTGTTAGTTATCATATAACATGGATATTATATAACATTATATAGTAAAAATGTTCAATTCAAGCTTGTGCAGTTGTCCACATGATCCAACGCTCTGGCGAATATAACTAAAGAAGTTATATGGTTTATACAAAGCCTTTAGTGCATATTTGTGAAATTGCTTGGGTAAGAAAACACTCCAAAAGTATGAAGCAGACAAAATGAAGTTGAATAATTTGCAAATGTTGTGGCATTTCAAACTAAAATGACATAGAAATTACAATTCTTCTCCATCAATCAACAACTTGTTTACTTTGACAAACCACTCCATAAAACATATCATTCTTCCCTTTTACAAAGCCAAAATTAAACTATAAATATGCAACATGGAGACATAGTCCATATATAGAAAATAACATATAAATTTAATCATATACTTCAAAGATTTGCATATCCAAACCCCCTACAACAGTATAAAAAAACATACATGGCATGAAAAAGGTGTCCGTGCAGTAAACCAGAAAAAACGTTGCACGTAAGTGAGGGACAAACTAAAAAAAGACATTCAAACACCCCTAAATTATAGCATTTATAATTAATACACATATCCAATACCAATAAACCCTAATCAAGTTGATGGATAACTTGAATGATTGAAGCATGCAAATAATTTTCATAACCACTCACAGGAAAATCAATTGCTAAAAGATGAAATCAAAATATCACTTAACAAATCAATAAAAGTATTCACACACACGTACATACACACACAAATATATAAATTACATGTATGTATATAGGTAGATACGCATGTGCACGTATCGTGCGCACACTCACACACATAAACAAATAACAAACGAAGTCAAAGAAGAATATAAGTCATTACTCATCGAATTCTTCAGGATCAGTTCCACTCTCATCAATCTCTGTATCCAAACAACAACAACAACAAAAATCAAAATATAATCATAAATTAAGAAAACACACACACAAACACACACACGCACACACACACACACACACCTGATTGTGGGTTTTTTGAAATTTCTTGGGGTAACTCATGTTGTGATGTCTGATGTTCTTCATGATGAGATGGCAGCGGAGATGTCACATCAACAAACCTAACCGGTTGCTTCTTGTGGCGGTGGCGGCGATTGAGGAGACTTTGTGAATTCATTTTTTTTTGTTAATTAATGTGGTAGTGGTTTTTAATTCTTGTGTGTTTTTGGTGGTGGTTTCACACTTAAATTCGTTTCTTAAGTATTTTCACTTTGTAAAAATATATATGTGTATGGCTATATGTATGTTGTCAGAGAAAAGAGAAAGGGATGAAATTGGGGAGACGACACCCGACTGGAGATTTATAGCTATTTATTTTTTTTCCTTTTTTTCCGTTTCTTTGGATTTTAATTGACCTTTTTTATATAGATTGTTAATCTTTTTAAGAATGTCATTAATAAAATTACAATTTGAAAAATTGGTGAAATTTAAACTTGATATTTTCAATAAATGATGTGATATGGCGCGTTCTTGAAACACGTGTATGTATATATAATTTTCGTGTGTACTGATATTATTCGGTCAAGATAGTGTTGGGAATTGCTAAGATAAACAGCCCTAGGCACTGCGGAATATAAAATTTTAGGACCTCTTATGGAATCTTGCCAGGATACTACTCTAGTTGTATATATATGAGTGTAAATAAATCTATAGTATAAACAGTTGCAGTTATACCTATCTCCTTGCAAATCCTTAGTCAGCAAAACGAACTCTGATTTCTCCTCCAGTAAAATCGACCCAAGCTCTACAGCAGCGCCCCACGTGTTGCGCCTCTACAGGTTGATACACCACAATATCACGAAAATAATATATCTTGATCGACTAGAACACAAGATGTATTATGATCTAGGACTTAGGAACGATTTAGGAACAAAATCGAAAACGAAAAATTCTTCCACAGAGAAGAATGGGTTCGGCCGATTGCACAGGAGAGGGGAGAGAATTTTTGCTCTTGCTAAATTTTAGCTTATGGAGTTGTGTGAAAAATATCTACAAGTAAGCTACTTATAGTTATCTCCTTAACCTGGTCCTATTAGGACTAGGATTCCATTCTTCTATTTGGGTCATGGTCCTCTCTAATTAGAAGACTAAGTCTTCTAATTAGTTCATGGCCCAGTTAATTAATTTTGACCAGGCTTTATTTAGTCTCCCATTTAAATAGCCCAATTAATTAACTTGTCTCCCAATTAATTAATTATGACTCTAAGTCCAATTAATTAATTATTCCTTTAATTAATTAAATCCAACTTAATTAATTAACTCACAAATGAAATTCCAATTTAATTTATGATCCTAATCCAATTCCAATTGGATCCTTCTTTGTTCCAATTGGGTCGACCCAATCGACCCACCCATTATAATCGACCCAGTCGATTATTCACCCAGTCGACCCAGTCGACTCGGTCGTTCTTATTTCCTCGCTTTCGCTTCATGTGTATTGTGTATGCCCCCGTAGGTTCACCACATAATTGGCCGTGGGTTATAATTAAATATTATTTAATTATTCGAGTAAGACTTACTCTAAATCAATCGAACACTCTGTCGATTGATCATTCCAAAATTAGCACCCCTGCCAATTTGGGAATTCTCCCACACTCCACGGTCGATGTCCAGCCACAAGCCCATGTAGCCCAATTTTTTTTTACGATTTAGGGTTTAGGGTCGATGTCCAGCCACAAGCCCATGGAGCCCAAATTTTTTTTTACGATGGTACCAAAATTGATAATGTTATTAAAATTATTTTATCAAATGTATAAAATACCTGAAGATTGGTACTATAAGTGAAAAATGGTCTAAAGTAATAAACAAGATCAAGAATTTATTATGAAGATTAATTTTCAAAAGAAACTGAACAAGTTAATGACAAGAAACACAATATAAAACAACATTCGTAATTAACACTTTTCTCCCACGTGCAATGCACGTGCACTATCTATAAAACAGTAACATCAAACATTCAACACATCTAGTTTTTGTATACGGTTGATTCGAGTCTTTTAAATAGAATCCGAACCGCCGTGTCGCTTTTGACTTCGAACACGACATGTACCACTGATTTAGCCGGATTTCGTCGGGTTAATTGTATATCAGTGAATTTGTAATATCGGTGGGGTTTACGATATTGGTGTATATATTTGGTAGGGCTCTGTTACTTTATTCCGGATGGATCAATCACAAAGAAAAGCAATGATTAAGAACAAGAAGTAAAACCACAAATAAAGCTATCAACACATCATTATGGAGATCAGAATGCTATGAATAATATTGATTCTTATTCAGTTGTAATGCCTTAGGCAGAGAATATTTGTGTATCCTTGAAGTAAAGGATTTCGTAGTTGTTTTATACAATCATTAACTAGGTATTTATACAATGTTTAACCTAGTTTTACAAGGAATCATAGTCCTAATAGGACTCGGCCCAAATATCCTTCATGGGTCCGGAGTATTATCTTTAGATCGAAGAGAGCTGTGCTTGGCCGGGTCTGTTAGACGATCCCGATCTGCTTGGATTGGTCTAATCGATCATAACTTCTTCGTTCGATTCGAGTAATATATAGGGTGCGAAATAGCCCCCATCAGTACTCCCTCACTTCTTCGAGCGTATAGATAATAGAAGCTCGTAGAAGTAGATAGATCTTTACGACTGTTTCTTTTCTATGAATGGAGCCTCGTTAAAAACCTTACTTAAGAAAAAACCCTGCGGGAAAAAATCTTAAATAAGGAAAAGAGTGCTACATATCATAGATAGTCGTTTTCTCTGTCTAGTTACGAATCGCCACGCGTCTATTCTGGAAGCTTTTTGTGTCCTTCCGTTTTTGGCGGGAATATCAGTAGTTGCCATAAGTTTGAAACGTCATTCTCATTTTCTTATAAATAGGTGACTCTATAGTTCGCCATTTCTCTTTTATACTTCCTTATAACTCGTAATCATTTTCTTGACTAGTCGCTCATCACGCTAAGTTTTTCCGTTTATCGACCTTCATTTTCCGAGCAGACGGTTTTATACTTAGTCTATCTTCAAAACTTCAGGAGTGTTAGCAGATCATTTAGATCGTTAGGAACAGTTCAAGGAGTTTTTATTGAGCGTATCAATGTTTACTCGACTTGTCATAATTTAGAACTTAGGTTTTTATTGTTTAATATTTAACGAGGAGTTTGTATCGAGCGGATCGATGTTTACTCGACTCCTTTTGATTAGACTTAGGTTCTTAACCCAAAAAGTCTTTTCGATATATCGAGGAGTTTTTATTGAGCGGATCAATGTTTACTCGACTCTTTTTTTATTGTACACTTAGGTTTTTAACCAAAAAGTTTTTGGATCGATAAGTTTGAGCGAGGAGTTTTTATTGAGCGGATCAATGTATACTCGACTCGTTTTTTATTAGACTTAGGTTTTTAACCCAAAAAGTCTTTAGATTGTTGTAAATAGATCGAGGAGTGTTTATCGAGCGGATCGATGTTTACTCGACTCGTTTTTTATTGTAGACTTAGGTTTTTAACCCAAAAAGTCTTTAGATTGTTGTAAATAGATCGAGGAGTGTTTATCGAGCGGATCGATGTTTACTCGACTCGTTTTTGATTGTACACTTAGGTTTTTAACCAAAAAGTCTTTTTGTTAAGTTTGAGCGAGGAGTTTTTATTGAGCGGATCAATGTATACTCGACTCGTTTTTAATTAGACTTAGGTTTTTAGCCCAAAAAGTCTTTTTGATATATCGAGGAGTTTTTATTGAGCGGATCAATGTTTACTCGACTCGTTTTTGATTGTAAACTTAGGTTTTTAACCAAAAGTTTTTTTTTTTTTTTTTTTTTTTTTTTTTTGATATATCGAGGAGTTTTTATTGAGCGGATCAATGTTTACTCGACTCGTTTTTGATTGTAGACTTAGGTTTTTAACCAAAAAGTCTTTTTGATATATCGAGGAGTTTTTATTGAGCGGATCAATGTTTACTCGACTCGTTTCGTTTCTGACAATATGATTGTGCGATTCCGATGAATGTTTAACCGATATAATTGATATATATAAAATGCCAAAGAAATCTTTAATAATTGAACTTTAGGCCAAGGCCTTTATTACAAAGATTGAAATTTGATAAAGTAAAAAGTAAAATAATGCAGTATAACCTGCTAAAATTTATTTACCATAGTATTTCCTAAGGTTGACAGCATTCCAGGTTCTTGGTAAGGCAGTTCCATCCAAGTGTGCAATTTTGTATGAACCTTTCTTCCCTACGCCAATGGCGATGTAAGGTCCATCCCAATTTTGTTGTAACTTTCCCACATGCTTGGATACTTCTACCTTTTTCAAGACCAAATCTCCTTCTTTGAAGGTTCGGATGCGTACCTTTTGATTGTATGCTTTCTCCATATTAGCTTTTGTGGCTTGTAAGCGCACAGCAGCTTTATCTCTTAAAGCTTCTGTTAAATCAATGTCATTTTCTCTTGACTTTTCATTTTCTTTATCATCGAACATTTCTACTCTTGGCGTTGGGATTAGGGTTTCCACAGGGATAACCGCTTCCGACCCATATACCAAGCTAAATGGGGTTTCCCCAGTTGAGCTCCTTACTGTGGTCCGATTAGCCCATAATACTCCTGGGAGTTCATCAAGCCATTTTCCTTTGGCTGCTCCTAATCTTTTTTCCAAAGATTTTATTATCTCTCGGTTTGCTACTTCAGTTTGTCCATTTGCTCGAGGATGTCCTACCGAGGTAAAATTCTGTTGAATTCCAAGTTTTGTACACCATTCTATTATCTGTTTCCCCGCGAATTGAGTTCCATTATCGGAGATAAGGACCCTTGGGATGCCGAATCGACAGACTATGAATTTCCATAGGAAATTGATAACTTGGAATTGGGTTATTCGTGCGAGGGCGACGCATTCTATCCATTTGCTGAAGTATTCTACAGCGACCAGGACATAGGATTTCTTAGATCTGGCCGCTGGGAAAGGTCCCACGATGTCCATTCCCCACTGATCGAATGGCCAACAAACTGGAATAGGGTGCATGTTTTCTGCTGGTCGATGACATATGTTAGCATGGATCTGGCAGTGATGACATTCTTGGACATATTTAGCGGCATCTTTATTGATGGTCGGCCAATAGTAACCCGTCCTGAGACATTTTAAAGCCAATGCCCTTGATCCGCTGTGGTTTCCTGCATCCCCATCATGTATTTCTCGTAGTATATCGATGGTTTGTGATTCAGGTACGCATTTCAGAAGAATCCCTGATACTGATCTTCGGTAGAGTTTTCCTTCTACCAGTGTATATTTCGGAGCTCGATATCTTATTTTCCGAGCTTCATTTTGGTCAGGTGGTAATTTTCCTTCTCTAAGATAGTCTATCATTGGGGTCATCCAGTTTTCTTCGGCTTCTTCGATTTCCATTATATCGACTACTGGCGTTTCGTCGATGTCGATTGCTGGTGTATTAGAGACCAACCAGTTGATCACCCGTTCGGTCTTTCCGTCATGGGATCCTGTGAATTTTGATAGCTGATCGGCCCATTTATTTTCCGAACGTGGTATGTTCTGGATACTAAAACTTTCAAATTTCTCAGCTAGAGTTTTCACTTTGGCGAGGTATTTGACCATGTTGAATTCCTTAGCCTCGTATAGGCCTTCTATCTGTCTTTGCACTAATTCTGAATCAGTTAGTACCTTAAGACTTTTTATATTGGCTTTGATCGCCATCTCCATTCCTGCGATTAATGCTTCATATTCAGCTTCATTGTTTGTCACAACGAAGTCCAGTGTTATCGCGTAATTTAAATCTTCCTTATTAGGTCCGGTGAAGTTGATTCCGGCGCCTCCTCCTTCTCGGCATGAAGCACCATCGTCATGCATTAGCCAAGTTTGATCTTCAATGATCAAAACATCGTCGTTGGGGCAGCTCGATGATTCAGTAGCCTGTGTCGGTGTTTCTAATATAAAATCGGCCAACACTTGGGCCTTGATGGCAATCCTTTGTTTGTAGTCTACCTCGAACTGACTGAGTTCGATGGCCCATTTGATTAGTCGACCGGAGGCTTCTGGTTTAGCTAGAACTTGCCTTAGCGGTTGATTCGTCAAAACGATAATTCGGTAAGTTAAGAAGTAGGGTCGGAGTTTTCGTGCGGCCACTACTAAGGCCAGTGTGAATTTTTCTATTTCTAAGTAATTCTTCTCCGCCCCTTGTAATAACTTGCTGAGATAATATACGGGCTTATGCTCTGAGCCCTCGACTTTGATTAGTACTGAACTTATCGCTACGTCGGAGATGGAGATGTACATATACAATGGTTCTCCTTCCGTTGGTTTTGCCAACATCGGAGGCGTCGTCAAATATTCTTTGAGCTGCTCGAAGGCCTGATCGCATTCTTCGGTCCAAACAAAGTTCTTTGCCTTTCGGAGAGTTTGGAAAAAAGGGAGGCTTTTGTCCGCAGACTTTGATATAAACCTGTTCAATGCTACGATCTTTCCAACTAGGCTTTGTACTTGAGAGATAGTTTTAGGAGGTTTCATTTCAGTTATGGCTCGGATTTTTTCTGGGTTGGCTTCTATTCCGCGTTGGTGAACTAGATATCCCAAGAATTTTCCTGATTTGACACCAAAGGTGCATTTTGCGGGGTTTAACTTCATACGATATTTTCTTAAGATCTGAAAGCATCGATCGAGATGCTTTACATGATCTGCTTCGTTCATACTTTTGACCAGCATGTCGTCCACGTAGACTTCCATCAGTTCTCCGATTAATTCTTTGAACATTAGGTTTACTAACCTTTGGTAAGTAGCTCCGGCATTTCTTAAGCCAAATGGCATTACTATGAAGCAATATACTCCCTGCTCGGTTACGAACGCGGTCTTTTCTTGATCCCGCTCATCCATGTATATTTGGTAAAACCCTTGGAAGGCGTCCATCATACTGAATAATGCGAAGCCAGCTGTCGAGTCGACCAATAAGTCGATCCTTGGCAGGGGGTATGGGTCGCGCGGACACAACTTGTTGAGGTCGGTGAAATCATTACACATCCTCCATTTATTATCTTTTTTATCTCCTTTTGCGACTAGTACGACATTGCATAGCCATTCCGAGAAATGAATTTCTCAGATTTGTTTTGCCTCGAGCAACCTTTCTACCTCGGCTTTGATAATTTTATCTTTCACCGGTCCATGATTTCTCTTCTTCTGCCTGGCGGGTTTCGCCAAAGGATCTATTTTTAGGGAATGCTTGATTATTCGAGGATCAATTCCTTCAATGTCATTTGCGCTCCAAGCGAAGACATCGGCATTGTTTCTGAGGAAGTCGATCAGCATTATTTCTCCTTCTTCGCTCAACTCTGTACCAATTCTCGTCTTTTTGGATGAGTCGTCTTCTACTAGAATTATATCTTTATGTTCAGGGGGTTTCAAAGATAAGTCTAGCGGTTCTTTCCCCTTTTTATCTAATCGATCAGTACTAGGAATTTCAACTTCATTTCTAATGAGATCGCCTTCAATCTTTCTCTTGCTCGGAGAAATGGACTTAGGGTGTTCTTTCATAGTTAACGAAGTACTATAGCAGTCCCAAGCCATGCAATGGTCGTTTGTTATTTCTCCGATGCCTGTATCGGTTGGAAACTTTATCTTCTGATGATAAGTAGAGACAACAGCTCGGAATAGATTGAGAGCAGGTCGTCCCAATATTGCATTATAAGCGAAAGGGGTTTCTACTACTAGAAATTTTACTAGCTTCACTGTCCGGTGTGGTATTTTTCCGAGCGATACGCTTAAGGTTATCGTTCCGCTGGGGATGATTTCGGACCCCCCGAATCCTATTAATGGCGTAGCTACTTTCTGCAAGTTTATCTGCCCCAAGTCCATTTGGGCTAAAACTTCTCGGGAGATAATATTGGCCGAGCTCCCATTATCTATTAAGATTCTCTTGACATTGTAATTTGCTATTTCTAGCGATATTACCATAGGGAAGTCGGGGTTATCCTCTCTTGCGTCCCAGACAATATTTTTAGGTGCTTCGCCTTCATTAAAACTGATCTGCTGATCGTTTGATGGCCTGCTTTCCAGGGTCCAAATTTCTTTTGGGTATTTTGAGTTTCCAATTATGGACCTGGCAGTTCTTCGCCGGGCGTTACGACTATCTCCACCCGCGGGACCCCCGGAGATCGTATGGATAGTTCCATTGATCTGGTCGTGATTCGACTCCTGAATAGGTCGGCGTTCAGGTGATCTTTGATGAGAATTTCTCCTTCGATCAACATTCCGAGGGCTTCTACTTCTTTCCCTTTTACGATTATCTCGCTCTATGTATTCGTCAAGTTTTCCTTGCTCGATAAGTTTCTCAACCTCTCTCTTAAGGTGAAAACAATTCTCCGTTCGATGTCCATGTGCCCTATGGTATTTACAGTATTGATCGTAGTTTCGAGAGCCTGGTCTCGGCTGCGCGATTTTCCTCGCTTCGGGAATCCAGTTATTTCTTTCTAGGACTTCCAATATTTCTTCCATTGGAACATTTAACCTTGGGTGTTCTACATGATTCACCCTGCTTCTGATTGGTTGATCATGGTTTCTTGGTCTTTGGTAGAAATTAGGTTGTCTGTCTTGGTCGGCTTTGTTGTATTCCAGTCGGTGGAAAACATTACCTCTCCTGGAAGATCGCTCGTAATCCAAAGATTTTTGGGTAGGAAACCTCTCGTGCCGTTTGGAGCCTGAGGTGGTGGCTTTGTTTTTGTTTTTATCCTTAAAAGAATTCATCTCTTCTTGGGTCATATACTTAGAAGCCAAGCTCATAATGTCGGCAAACGTTCTCGGTTGTTTTCGACTGAGGGCGTTTCCAAACTGCCTATTTTTAGTGAGGTCGAAGAGGATAGAAATTATGTAGTCGATATTCGGAGAGTCGATTTTGAGTAATTCTACGTTGAACCTCGCCAACCAATTTCTTAGGGATTCTCCCTCTTGTTGGTGTATGGTTCCTAGGTAGCTCATCGGAAGTTTTTGCCTCCTCTGACTGGCAAATTGCTGTATTAGTTTATTGCATAATTCTCGGAAACTGAATATAGAATTGGCCGGCTGTTTGGCAAACCAATCCAGCGCGAGTCCTGCGAATGTTGTTACCATTAGCTTGGCGGTGAATTCGGCGGAGTGGGCATACAAATTCATTATGTTCGTAGAGCTAAAGATATAATCGTCCGGGTCGGTGGTTCCATCATATCGGGGTAGTCTTCCCGGGACCTGTCCCGCGGACTGTGCTTCTTTTATTTCCCTGCAGAAAGGAGAGCAAGCCGCAAGGCTTTCCTGGAGTTCTGCAGTCCGGGCCCACGGGTTCTGTACAGGTCGTAATCGTTGTTCAAGTCGCTCCTGTACCATCCTTTCAATTTCTCGTTCTGAGAATCGAGTCGCTCTCGGTCGATAGGGGATTGTATCATCTATATCATCTTCGATTGGGATGATCGTTCGTTCCTTCGATCCGCTGCGACCTGCTTGTGGTACTCTTCGACCAGTTCTTCTTTGGGGACGGTTGTCGGAGGGTTTAGAATTGACCTGCTGTGGGCTGTGCAGCGAGCGTCGCTCACTTGCTGGGCTGTCAGCTTGTTGAGAGGTCCGTTCGTTCGGCCTTGGCATTCCTTGCGCGGGAGTTGCCCCGGGAGCCGTGACGTTTCGAGGAATTTGGTCTAAAACTAGCAATTCTTCTGGAGAGAGTGACTTGAAAAGCATTGCTATTTGTTTCAGATTTTCCTGAGCGCCAGGGAGAGGAACGGGTATTACGGGAACTTCCGGTACTTCTGGTATCGTACCGGTAAGACCTCATTGGTGTTCCTGCTGACGGGAACGGGTATCTGGGAGATTTTCATTGGTGTTGGGATTGTTGTTATCGTTGTTGTCTTGTGGATCTTCAGATATGTTGTGGTCTGTGGTCGTATTGCTTCTCGCTCCAACGCGAGCGCTTTTCCTTGGGCGAGCCATGTGTCGATTCGAATAATTAACCTAGCCCCACGGTGGGCGCCAACTGATTTAGCCGGATTTCGTCGGGTTAATTGTATATCAGTGAATTTGTAATATCGGTGGGGTTTACGATATTGGTGTATATATTTGGTAGGGCTCTGTTACTTTATTCCGGATGGATCAATCACAAAGAAAAGCAATGATTAAGAACAAGAAGTAAAACCACAAATAAAGCTATCAACACATCATTATGGAGATCAGAATGCTATGAATAATATTGATTCTTATTCAGTTGTAATGCCTTAGGCAGAGAATATTTGTGTATCCTTGAAGTAAAGGATTTCGTAGTTGTTTTATACAATCATTAACTAGGTATTTATACAATGTTTAACCTAGTTTTACAAGGAATCATAGTCCTAATAGGACTCGGACCAAATATCCTTCATGGGTCCGGAGTATTATCTTTAGATCGAAGAGAGCTGTGCTTGGCCGGGTCTGTTAGACGATCCCGATCTGCTTGGATTGGTCTAATCGATCATAACTTCTTCGTTCGATTCGAGTAATATATAGGGTGCGAAATAGCCCCCATCAACCACCCCAACGAAATAAGTTTGGGTTCACTAGACCAGGAGAACTCTTGATATTTTCATTGGTTGGTTCTGAAGCACTTTGAATACCTTCATCATCTTCTAGATTAATAACTACAATAGGAGCTTGTACAGGAGGAATTCCCTTTTGTTTAATTAGTGATTTTTTATCTGCATCACTTCAATCTTGTTTCTTACTACGACAACGACGAGGCACTCTCGATGTTGAAGAAGCAATGCCCTTGCTCCTTTTTTGGACCTTCATTTAGTCTTTCGACTGTTGCTTAGATGTCTGTAAATGTCAAGAGACATAGAAGTAAGGTATTCAAAGTATTAGACAATGAAAATTTCAAAATTATCTATGACTAAAAAATTTATACACCAAACCAAAATAGATCTAAACAAGGCTCCATACCCACAAAAAATCAAGACTAACTTATTTATACACAAAAAGTTCAGGTGTTCTAACCTGCTCACTGCGAAATCTCTTTTCTTCATCAATAACCAATTCCTGAACATGTAATTAATACTGTCAATAAGGATTTCATGAATTAAAAAGTAGAATAAGAAAGAAAATAAGAAAAAGAGAAAATCAGTGTGACAAAGATATTTTAGTGTACCTTCTCTTCATACTTATCAACATCTGCATATACAAAACTTATAAAGGTATCAAAGTTTGGATCATCTCTCAAAGAACGCCGACTTGCACAATGTTTACGGCAAACAAGACACTCATTATTTCTATAAATATTAACCAAAGCAAACAATGGTGAGTATAATTCACATTTCATTCAGTTGTGGATATGACAAGAATTCACATGAACAACTTACCCTAATCTCATTGATTTGTCAATGCACTCCTTGCAGAAGCGGTGTAAGCATCCCATCACAGTACGAGTATTCTTGATGACGCATGGTTATGCAAAAGGTATAGTTAACAAATATAAGTCTTATTGTGCATATGTTGTGCAAAAGTTTGAATGAAAATCACTTTGTGATATGAGGTATTAGTCATTAATATTTTATTTGTATGCCTTTAAACATATTGCACAGTATTTGAGCTTCAAAAATCTGACTAACAATAAATGAAGGATAAATACCTAAACATATTGGACATTGTACATTGTTGCGAAGTTCAGGTAGTGAAACAGTTATGACACTGCAAAAGACAAAAAAGAAGTGTTAGTTATCATATAACATGGATATTATATTAACATTATATAGTAAAAATGTTCAATTCAAGCTTGTGCAGTTGTCCACATGATCCAATGCTCTGGCGAATATAACTAAAGAAGTTATATGGTTTATACAAAGCCTTTAGTGCATATTTGCGAAATTGCTTAGGTAAGAAAACACTCCAAAAGTATGAAGCAGACAAAATGAAGTTGAATAATTTGCAAATGTTGTGGCATTTCAAACTAAAATGACATAGAAATTACAATTCTTCTCCATCAATCAACAACTTGTTTACTTTGACAAACCACTCCATAAAACATACCATTCTTCCTTTTTACAAAGCCAAAATTAAACTATAAATATGCAACATGGAGACATAGTCCATATATAGAAAATAACATATAAATTTAATCATATACTTCAAAGATTTGCATATCCAAACCCCCCACAATAGTATAAAAAAATATACATGGCATGAAAAAGGTGCCCGTGCATTAAACCAGAAAAAACGTTGCACGTAAGTGAAGGTCAAACTAAAAAAAGACATTCAAACACCCCTAAATTATAGCATTTATAATTAATACACATATCCAATACCAATAAACCCTAATCAAGTTGATGGATAACTTGAATGATTGAAGCATGCAAATAATTTTCATAACCACTCACAGGAAAATCAATTGCTAAAAGATGAAATCAAAATTTCATCTAACAAATCAATAAAAGTATTCACACACACGTACATACACACACACAAATATATAAATTACATGTATGTATATAACATAGGTAGATACGCATGGGCACGTATTGTGCGCACACTCACACACATAAAGAAATGACAAACGAAGTCAAAGAAGAATATAAGTCATTACTTATCGAATTCTTCAGGATCAGTTCCACTCTCATCAATCTCTGTATCCAAACAACAACAACAACAAAAATCAAAATATAATCATAAATTAAGAAAACACACACACACACACACCTGATTGTGGGTTTTTTGAAATTTCTTGGGGTAACTCATGTTGTGATGCCTGATGTTCTTCATGATGAGATGGCAGCGGAGATGTCACATCAACAAACCTAACCGGTTGCTTCTTGTGGCGGTGGCGGCGATTGAGGAGACTTTGTGAATTCATTTTTTTTTTGTTAATTAATGTGGTAGTGGTTTTTAATTCTTGTGTGTTTTTGGGGGTGGTTTCATACTTAAATTCGTTTCTTAAGTATTTTCACTTTGTAAAAATATATATGTGTATGGCTATATGTATGTTCTCAGAGAAAAGAGAAAGGGATGAAATTGAGGAGACGACACCCGGCTGGAGATTTATAGCTATTTATTTTTTTTTCCTTTTTTTTCCGTTTCTTTGGATTTTAATTGACCTTTTTTATATAGATTGTTAATCTTTTTAAGAATGTCATTAATAAAATTACAATTTGAAAAATTGGTGAAATTTAAACTTGATATTTTCAATAAATGATGTGATATGGCGCGTTCTTGAAACACGTGTATGTATATATAATTTTTCGTGTGTACTGATATTAATGTGTTTACAATTTAGGAAAATTGTTGAAATTTGTTTGAATATATTTGGTCAAGATAGTGTTGGGATTCGGTAAGATAAACAGCCATAGGCACAGCGGAATATAAAATTTTAGGACCTCTTACGGAATCTTGCCAGGATACTACTCTAGTTGTATATATATGAGTGTAAATAAATCTATAGTATAAACAGTTGCAGTTATACCTATCTCCTTGCAAATCCTTAGTCAGCAAAACGAACTCTGATTTCTCCTCCAGTAAAATCGACCCAAGCTCTACAGCAGCGCCCCACGTATTGCGCCTCTACAGGTTGATACACCACAATATCACGAAAATAATATATCTTGATAGACTAGAACACAAGATGTATTATGATCTAGGACTTAGGAACGATTTAGGAACAAAATCAAAAACGAAAAATTCTTCCACAGAGAAGAATGGGTTCGGCCGATTGCACAGGGAGAGGGGAGAGAATTTTTGCTCTTGCTAAATTTTAGCTTATGGAGTTGTGTGAAAAATAAATACAAGTAAGCTACTTATAGTTATCTCCTTAACCTGGTCCTATTAGGACTAGGATTCCATTCTTCTATTTGGGTCATGGTCCTCTCTAATTAGAAGACTAAGTCTTCTAATTAGTTCATGGCCCAGTTAATTAATTTTGACCAGGCTTTATTTAGTCTCCCATTTAAATAGCCCAATTAATTAACTTGTCTCCCAATTAATTAATTATGACTCTAAGTCCACTTAATTAATTATTCCTTTAATTAATTAAATCCAACTTAATTAATTAACTCACAAATGAAATTCCAATTTAATTTATGATCCTAATCCAATTCCAATTGGATCCTTCTTTGTTCCAATTGGGTCGACCCAATCGACCCACCCATTATAATCGACCCACCCATTATAATTGACCCAGTCGATTATTCACCCAGTTGACCCAGTCGACTCGGTCGTTCTTATTTCCTCGCTTTCGCTTCATGTGTATTGTGTATACCCCCGTAGGTTCACCACATAATTGGCCGTGGGTTATAATTAAATATTATTTAATTATTCGAGTAAGACTTACTCTAAATCAATCGAACGCTCTGTCGATTGATCATTCCAAAATTAGCACCCCTGCCAATTTAGGAGTTCTCCCACACTCCACGGTCGATGTCCAGCCACAAGCCCATGGAGCTCAATCACTGGTGAATTAATTCAGTGAACCTTTTATCATTTACAATTTCCATATACGACATAATCTCTCCATCGATCAATCTCCCAGTCGAGACTTAAGGGTATGGTATTTCATCGGTTTTCCTTTTATTTTGTCTTGACCTTATGTATTCTGGTCTCGAAATAAATTCTCTTTGATTTAATCTTTATGAGCTACTTACATAAAGTTGTCAGATACCTTGGCCAAGGATTTTACCAGAATTGATTTCTCACAGAAATCCATAGGAGAATTTCCCAACCTATCAAGTCGGGTCAATGGATCCTTTGTTGATGATATGAATCTGCATACGAGTTCCTCTATACCCAATATGAGTCCACAGAGACATTCTGGCGATCCCCAGTCAGTCGGAACTCATATCAAAACATAGACATTCTCGGACCAGATAAACCCTATCATCTCAAGTAGTTAGGGGTCGTTCCTCGTATACTATGGCAAATTGGAATAACTTCAACCCCGATATACGACTACCGCTTCCATGGTGAGTTATTTCCTAATTGGGGTATTCAGTGCGCTTGCCATCCCAGCAAGCCACCCACTTATGTGTATCGACTATCCCAGTCACGCTCGTGGACCCCAGCGTCCTCCAGTTCATCGGAGTATACACAATAGTGAGAGTCTAACCGAATCCAACGATGTCCTATCTCGATTGGATTCTACGACTCTTGAATATGTTCTAGATCACGGCCTTGGAGATCAGTCCACGGGTTGTCCCATAGCCCTGTGATCTAAGGACTTCTATCCTTATGCGTAGATATTTATTACATAAGATAAAGATGACCATTTAATAAAGTGCATTTATTAATCAAAATTGAATAGTTCCTTATTTATTACAAATAAATGCTCGCCATACAGGTGGTTTACAGGACACTATTTCTATCAATCTCCCACTTGTCCTAAAGCCAGTCTTTTATGTTCTTGAGTCTCATCTTATGCAGATGTTTCTCAAATGCCTTTTGAGGCAGAGGCTTCGTTAGCGGGTCCGCAATATTATCTTCTGAGTCGACACGTTCCATCTTAATGTCTCCTCTACTAATGATATCTCTTATCACGTGGTATCGTCTTTGTACGTGCTTGGATTTCTGATGAGATCTCGGTTCCTTTGCTTGCGCTATTGCCCCATTGTTATCACAGAAGATAGTAATGGGCTCAGCGATTTTAGGTATCACATCCAATTCCTGGATGAAGTTCCTCATCCAAACACCTTCCTTTGCTGCGTCACTCACGGCAATGTATTCTGCTTCGGTGGTTGAATCCGTGGTTGTTTCTTGCTTGGAGCTCTTCCAGCTAACCGCACCACCATTGAGGCAGAACACGTATCCTGATGTCGACTTGAAGTCGTCTACGCCACATTGGAAGCTCGAGTCTGTATAGCCTTCCAATTTCAATTCTCCTCCACCGTATATCAAAAACAATTCCTTAGTCCTTCTCAGGTACTTCAGAATTTCCTTTACGGCTATCCAGTGATGCTCACCTGGATCAGACTGGTAGCGACTTGTAACGCTTAGAGCGTATGCTACGTCTGGTCTAGTACATAACATACCATACATTATGCTTCCTATCGCGGATGCATATGGTGCTCGAGACATATTGCTTCTCTCTTCAGGTGTCTTTGGGGCCATAGACTTAGAAAGTGCAATCCCTTGTCTCATTGGAAGCAATCCTCTCTTGAATTCTTCCATATTAAATCTTTTCAAGATTTTATCTATGTACTGTGATTGGGATAGGCCCAGCAGTCCTTTTGATCTATCTCGGTAGATCCTTATACCCAGTACAAAAGATGCTTCTCCCAAATCTTTCATTGAGAATTGTGTAGACAATCATGCTTTAGTCTCGGACAAAGCTTTTACATTGTTTCCAATGAGAAGAATGTCGTCAACATAAAGCACCAAAAATTCAAATGTACTCCCACTGATCTTCTTGTACACGCAAGGTTCGAACATGTTTTTGATGAATCCAAAAGTTTGGATTGTTTCATCGAAATGAATGTTCCAACTTCGGGAAGCTTGCTTCAGTCCATAAATGGACCTCTGGAGTTTGCACACCTTGTGTTCATCTCCTTTGGATGCATATCCTTTTGGTTGCTCCATGTAAATCTCCTTATCAATGTCTCCATTGAGAAAGGCAGTCTTTACATCCATTTGCCATATCTCGTAGTTATACCACGCAGCTATGGCCAGCAAGATTCGAATGGATTTAGGCATTGCGACGGGCGAGAAGGTCTCCTCAAAGTCGATACCTGGTCTTTGAGTGTATCCTTTTCACACTAGTCGCGCCTAGTAGGTTATTACCTCTCCGTTCACTCCAAGCTTTCGCTTATAGATCCACTTGCAACCCACGGGAACTACTCCCACTGGTGGATATATCAAGGCCCAGACCTTGTTTGAGTGCATGGAGTCCAATTCGGATTCCATGGCTTCGCGCCACTTTCCCGAGTCTATGTCTAGCATAGCCTCCTCGTAAGTCCTTGGGTCGGTTAGAGACTGTCCAGTCTCATGCAGCAGACTGTAGTACCTCTCGGGTTCTCTACGTTGTCTTTCTGACCTACGAAGTATCGGTGTACTCTCTGGTGCACTTTCATGCACTTGTTCTCCCACTGCCTGTGGTGACGGGTCAGCTTGATCGACCTCTTTGGTCTTTTCAACTTCGGTGACCTCATCTAGTTCTACGTTATTTTCCTTCTTGTCAACCAAGAAGTGAGCGTTCCTCGAGACAAACGTAGTTTATCTTGTAGGATCGTAGAACTCGTATCCTATTGAGTTTTCCGGATACCCCACGAATTTGCACAAAGTGGATTTAGTTTCCAATTTATCTCCCACTAGCTTTTTAACGTAAGCGGGAGATCCCCATATGCGCATGAATGCGTATGAGGGTGCCTTGCCAAACCATAATTCGTATGGTGTCTTTTCTACGGATTTAGAAGGTACCATGTTCAGTATCTTCGTTGCCGTGAGGAGGGCATGTCCGCAAAATGAAAGAGGAAGGTCAGTGGCACTCATCATGGATCGAACCATGTCCATCAAGGTTCGATTCCTTCTCTCTGCAACTCCATTTAATTGGGGTGTTGTAGGAGGAGTCCACTGCGATAGTATTCCATGCTCTACAAGATAATTTAGAAATTCGTTACTAAGAAATTCTCCACCTCGGTCAGAACGAAGAGCCTTTATCGTATGACCAAGTTGATTCTCTACTTCCATCTTGAATTCTTTGAATCGCTCAAAGGCTTCAGACTTGTGTTTCAACAAGAACACATATCCATAACAACTCTAGTCGTCAGTGAAAGTGATGAAGTAATCATAGCCACCTCGGGCGCTTTTTCTTAGTGGTCCACATACGTCAGTATGTATTAAGTCCAATGTTTGCTTGGCTCGCTCAGGGTTTCCCTTAAATGGCAACTTAGCCATTTTACCCTTTATACATGGTTCACATGTTGGCATTTCATCAATTCGATTGATTTCAATCGCGCCAGAAGATGCCTTCTTTTGAATCTTTGACTTAGATATATGTCCAAGTCTAGCGTGCCATAATTGGGCAGATATTTCATTATCTTGTTTTCCTTTTGTTTTGTTGTACGTGCATAACTAACTTAGGTGGTTTTATGATGTAAAGTCAATATTTCAATGTACCAAATGAAAAACGAAAAACAGGAGCTTTTATTAAAATCATCATTATCCAAAAACATGAATAAAAGTTTTTCACTAAAACCAGGTACATAAAAGAAAATTTCCTAATGACTTTTATCAACCTAAATCTACTTTTGCCTACGGCCTTGGTAGCAGCTCCAGCTCCATTGCCTTATTCAAGGATCCAATCCTCAGGCTCCAGTTTCCTTGATGTTCCCATCACCTACAAAGATGAGAACTCCAGTCAGTGTCTAACACCAAACATGCACAGTTAATTGTAAAATTAACTTCAACAAGGAATATACCTGTTCGAACTCTCCATAGGTTCGAGCTTAATCCTTTTCCTTGACCTTGTGCAGTAAGGAGCTCTGGTTTCCATTTGCTTTGGCTTTGAACGCCGCCCAGTCCTTTTGCCAACCCTCGCTTTCTTTCCAAAAGAAGCCTCGTGTTCCTCGAGCATTTGTCGCAGGACATGCACAGTGATCTCTCGCCTCTGGAGATTCAAGTCCGCGATAAATCGGTCATATGATCTAGGAAGAGATTGTAGAATAAGATCCACTCGGAAATCATTGTCCATCACGACACCCATATCATCGAGTTCAGTCAGAAGTCGAATCATCTTGTGTACGTGGATTCCGACAGGAGTTTCCCTTCTCTTTCTTGCTTGCAAGAGTTCCCTCGTGATCGCGAATCTGCGACGACCATCTCTAATCCCATAAAGGAATTTGAGATTCGAGAGAATCTCTTTCGCGGATGCCATATGCTCATGTTGCAAACGCAGATCAAGTGACATATATTCCAACATGTATTCACGAGATAAGCCATCATCCAGTTTCCATTTGGTGATGCTTTTGCGGAGCTCATCAGGAACATCATGTGAAATAGTAATGGGTGGTGGCACAGACAAAACATATGATATGTTTTCAGCTTCAAATAATCCATTCAAATGATGCGTCCAGAAATGCAAGTTGGGTCCAGTTAAAATATTACGTTCAAGTGATGAGATGGACAAATCTCTAAGTGCTCTAAGCTCTTTTGACATCATATCTATAAAATGACGAGAGAAGAAATAAATACGTGAAAGATTAATTTAAAATGCACAATTTACAAACATGGTTTTTATTTGTAAATTACTCCCACTATTTTAATCAAAATCTTATGCCCCCACATAAGTTTCGAGAATTTAAAATATCCTAGCGGGCTTAAGGCCCAAATGTAATCTCCTAGTACCCACGACTCATTGGCCATACTATTTGATTCATTTGGTGGTCGATTACGTCGACGGTTAACCATCGCAGCTAACCGTTAAGTTCATTTAGCCTCGTTTTTCAGTATGGACCCACGACTCGTGAGACATCCATATTTACTAGCGTTAAATCATGTCCAATACTCGTGGAGAGAAATAGTTCAATCCTAGACACCCCACGACTCGTGAGACAGCACCTAAAACCTTGCTATCCCTTCCCTTGGCACTAACTCGTGCATCGAGGCAGTAGACATATCATCTTCCTATAGCTCGACCCACGACTCGTGAGACATCGAGATATATTCGTACAACATGCCTAAGACCTAGTAATTGGATAGGCTCGGACCATAGAGACTATTCATATGCGCCCTTAGGTTCGATATAATATTCTAATTGAATTTTAATGTTCAATTAGAGGTTTTAAGTTTTTCTCGTGCTACGTCTCATCAGATTATGCTTTATCTTGTTTACGTGATCTATTCTAAGCATGCAAGACATACATCAAAGAATACAAGTAAACATACATCACCTAGCAGGATATGATTGATCGATTGCCCATCCTATGCGATTCATCACGAGCCATGTGATGAATCAATTGGTCAGTCTAGGGTGGAAATTAAATGTCCTAACTATTACAATTTTCAAACCCATACATCATGGGCCTTCTTGTAATATCCAGCTTGATTGGGCCTCCATGTAATGAATCGGGCCTCCATGTCCTCCAAGGTTATGGGCCTCCATACGGATCTCCAAGTCTTCATGAGGTCTTCTCAGCTCCAAGCCTAATCTAAGCCTAGCTTACAAATTTAAAATGGTCCTATTCTATTACATTTGTTTGCGCAAGCAAGGGGCACCAATCAGGCCCATTTAATTACAAACCATAAATAAATAAACCAAAAACTACACAGGGCTTAAGGGCAAAATCGGCCAATCCACATATTCACTCAAGAACATGCATAAATTCACATAAGGGCAAAATTGTAAATTTACCGGCTCCATTAATTTTAATTCTCAAAAATTATCTAAGTTAATTAATTTTGAATTAACAATTAACCTCTAAGATTAATTAGCTCTTACTTGAGCTCTAAGTAATCTACAAATTTTATCTTGATTAAATTGGTTAATTAAGGTAGACCAAATCTCTAAGATTCCTACCTTATCCAAAACTCTAAGTTTCCCAAATATTTCAATCTCCAAGATTTTCAAGATAATCCTATTTTGTCTAGATTAGTTTAATTAAGATAGTGTTCCAATCTAACAAGATATCTACCTTATCCAAAAACTCCAAGTTTCCCAATCTCCAAAAATCCTAAATTTTCAGAATTTTGAAAATAGGCAGAATTAGAGTCCATCCCAAACATGAACAGTCGAGACCAATCATGGACTGCCACGTGGACAACCCACGCGCGACCATCAGGGGCGCGTGAGCTACCCGTGGCAGCAGCCGCGCACAGCAGCGCACGGACAGCAGCCCGTAGGCTGCTGCCGCGTGCAGCATGTGCGGCCTGCGTGCTGTTTGCACGCTGCCGCGGTTCGCGGTGACCGCCTAGCCGCGGTGCGCGCCGCGGGTTAGATCCAATAAAATTTTTTTTTTTGTTTCTTCGATTACTTATGATTTAATTAAACAGTTCCAGTCAATTAAATCCCAATCCAAAATAAAATCGACATGATAAAATTTTCGAATCCAAAATTAAACATTAACTCTAAGTTAACAGTTCTATGTTCTAAAATATGCAAAATTAAAGAACTAGCCACATAAATCAAACATATGGTTTAAAACACAGAATTTGCAAATTCATATATATACAAAGCCTAAAGTTGGCTCTGATACCACTGTTGGGATTCGGTAAGATAAACAGCCCTAGGCACAGCGGAATATAAAATTTTAGGACCTCTTACGGAATCTTGCCAGGATACTACTTTAGTTGTATATATATGAATGTAAATAAATCGATAGTATAAACAGTTGCAGTTATACCTATCTCCTTGCAAATCCTTAGTCAGCAAAACGAACTCTGATTTCTCCTCCAGTAAAATCGACCCAAGCTCTACAGCAGCGCCCCACGTGTTGCGCCTCTACAGGTTGATACACCACAATATCACGAAAATAATATATCTTGATCGACTAGAACACAAGATGTATTATGATCTAGGACTTAGGAACGATTTAGGAATAAAATTGAAAACGAAAAATTCTTCCACAGAGAAGAATGGGTTCGGCCGATTGCACATGGAGAGGGGAGAGAATTTTTGCTCTTGCTCAATTTTAGCTTATGGAGTTGTGTGAAAAATAACTACAAGTAAGCTACTTATAGTTATCTAATTAGAAGACTAAGTCTTCTAATTAGTTCATGGCCCAGTTAATTAATTTTGACCAGGTTTTATTTAGTCTCCCATTTAAATAGCCCAATTAATTAACTTGTCTCCCAATTAATTAATTTTGACTCTAAGTTCAATTAATTAATTATTCCTTTAATTAATTAAATCAAACTTAATTAATTAACTCACAAATTAAATTCCAATTTAATTTATGATCCTGATCCAGTTCCAATTGGATCCTTCTTTGTTCCAATTGGGTCGACCCAGTCGATTATTCATCCAGTCGATCCAGTCGACTCGGTCGTTCTTATTTCCTCGCTTTCGCTTCATGTGTATTGTGTATGCCCCCGTAGGTTCACCACATAATTGGCCGTGGGTTATAATTAAATATTATTTAATTATTCGAGTAAGACTTACTCTAAATCAATCGAACACTCTGTCGATTGATCATTTCAAAATTAGCACCCCTGCCAATTTGAGAATTCTCCCACACTCCACGGTCGATGTCCAGCCACAAGCCCATGGAGCCCAATCACTGGTGAATTAATTCAGTGAACCTTTTATCATTTACAATTTCCATATACGACATAATCTCTCCATCGATCAATCTCGCAGTCGAGACTTAAGGGTATGGTCTTTCATCGGTTTCTCTTTTATTTTGTCTTGACCTTATGTATTCTGGTCTCGAAATAAATTCTCTTTGACTTAATCTTTATGAGCTACTTACATAAAGTTGTCAGATACTTTGGCCAAGGATTTTACCATAATTGATTTCTCACAGAAATCCATAGGAGAATTTCCCAACCTATCAAGTCGGGTCAATGGATCCTTTGTTGATGATATGAATCTGCATACGAGTTCCTCTATACCCAATTTGAGTCCACAGAGACTTTCTGGCGATCCCCAGTCAGTCGGAACTCATATCAAAGCATAGACGTTCTCGCACCAGATAAACCCTATCACCTCAAGTAGTTAGGGATCGTTCCTCGTATACTATTGCAAATTGGAATAACTTCAACCCCGATATGCGACTACCGCTTCCATGGTGAGTTATTTCCTAATTGGGGTATTTAGTGCGCTTGCCATCTCAGCAAGCCACCCACTTATGTGTATCGACTATCCCAGTCACGCTCGTGGACCCCAGCGTCCTCCAGTTCATCGGAGTATACACAATAGTGAGAGTCTAACCGAATCCAACGATGTCCTATCTCGATTGGATTCTACGACTCTTGAATATGTTCTAGATCACGGCCTTGGAGATCAGTCCACGAGTTGTCCCACAGCCCTGTGATCTAAGGACTTCTATCCTTATGCGTAGATATTTATTACATAAGATAAAGATGACCATTTAATAAAGTGCATTTATTAATCAAAATTGAATAGTTCCTTATTTATTACAAATAAATGCTCGCCATACAGCTGACTTGCAGGACACTATTTCTATCAGATAGTACACGTGCATGATGCGTGTACGAGTGCCCGTGAAGACGAGGCCTAAGGTCATCTCCAACCCGGAGAGCTATTTACAGCCCAGGGGTGTCAATCTCCACCGGGTGAATCTGCACCACCTTGAGCATCGTCTCCCATCCATAGGGCTATCTCCTCCAATTAATTAAAAAAAAAATTCCCCACTCTCACCTATATTATCTATAATAATAATAATAATAATAATAATAACAATAATAATAATTTTAAAAATAAGTAATATTAATAGTAAATATGAAAATGCATAATAATAATTTTTGAGACAATAATAATAAAATTAAACATAATAATATTACTTCGGGGACAAGAAAAACAACAACGATTACGCGGAAACAACAACGAAATTGCAACGATAAAGACAACAAAGAAAATGCAACATTGCAACAATGTAAACAACAAAGAAAATGCAACATTGCAACAATGTAAACAACAAGAAAAATGCAACGATGGAAACAACAATCATTAGGCGTTGGGGAAATAATCAAAAGGGTTGTTTCCTGGATTAGACGACCCTCCTCCAAACAAGTTTTTTTGAAGTTATTTTTGTTGTATATGTTTCCTTTTAAGCTTAAATAAAGTTATTAAAATAAATTGGTATTAAAACTACAACAACTTTTATAATTAAATGTAACTTTTATTTTTAGTTAATTAAATTAAACAAGGTATTGTTAAATTCGTAGTTAATTTTTTTTAATTTTTTAAACTTTTTTTATTAATAATTTCTTTATTAATACTTATATTTTAATTTAATAAAAAAATAAAGGAAATGCACCAGGTGGCGCCAAGTGGCACCACCTGGTGCTATATGGGAATGGACGCGCTGACCAGCGCGTCCAAACTTGATGGCTGTGAGTTGGGCTCTCAATAGCCCAGCCCACAGCCATGGGATGTGTATATAGACAGCCCTGGACGGTTGGAGACCATCCTGTACTATTGGGCCATCTCCACCCATCCCTAATTGGGTTGGAGGCCTAATAGAATATTTACTTGATTTCCTTTTTTTACTTTAATTTTATTTGGATTTTCATTGACATTTTTATATGGATTTTTTTTTCAAGAATGTTAGTAAAAGAATTGTAATTTTAGAAATTTGGTGAAATTCAAATATGATATTTTCGATAAATGATAATATATAGAACGCGTGAGTGGGATATGCTTATCTATATATAATTTATATGTGTATTGATATCAATGAGTGTACCGTTTAGGACAACAATTGAAATTCAAGTCAATATATTTGGTTATAGTGCGAGTGCATGAGACGTGTATGAATGCCGACTAAGACGACAATGATCGAAGATTTATATTTTTCTTTTTCTTTTAACTTTTTCTTTGGAATTCCGTTTACCAGTTTTTGATGCAACAACTATAGAGGGCTAAAAAAGAAACTTTGCCTAATGTTGGGTGTCCATTTCCAATTTAAAAATATTGATTACTTAAGTCTTGTATTTATTTTCATTTGAAATTATAAGTGTAACAAAATATAATTTGACCATCTATAATACATATTGTTGTAAAAACTATAATATTTACAAAATATTGTCAGATTTAATATTTGATTATCATCTTAAAATTATATTTTTTAGGATTCAAAACTTAAAATTAATACAATTTGTTGGTATAGATTAGAGAAGGTTTTGAAGATGACAAAAAGGCCATAATGGTTTTGAAGATTAAAAGGTTAAAAGAGTTGTCATCAACTAAGAACTTAAAAGCTTAGTGAAACCTATCTCATGGTCTGGAAGCTATGTGACCGAATCAGCCGAGTGGGATATCAGATCAGTGAAGGTCAGATTGGTTATCATCAGCCGAGTCAAGATAGATATGTTCACTCTTGAATCAGCCGAGTAGCCATCAGCTTAGTACTCCTATCAACCAAGTGAAGACGGTCAGCAAGCTGTACAACGGTAACCAGCTGAGTGCATTAAAAGCGACTGACAGAAAGTACAGCAGACTGTACTGTAGCAGTTGCAGAGAGCCGTTCCAGAAATTGGGGACCAGAACTCGAGGACTGCAGATTTCTGTCTCATGTTCAACGGGCAGAAATTCAAATTCGAGAGTATAAATAGAAGACTAACTGAAGATCTAAAGCGAGACTTGCACAATTCAAGATCACATCTTAAGAGCGAGATCTATCAGTTGAGTCGTCTGATTACAAGCCCAGTCATCTGTTGACGAAGCTTTTCGTTGAAGAACAGAGAACTTGCGTTGTCTGTCTGAGTGACTTTCAACTGAGAAAAGAAATGAGTGTATATCCATCTGTGTGAAGTGATATAGCTTCTTAGTGTAGGTTTTCTTTGTGAGCTCCTATACTGAAAACAGCGTGAGGAGCATAGATCCATCTGTGTGAGTGATCTAGCTTTGGAGGGTAGGATTTCTGTGTGATTTCTTACTGCGCACTTGTGGCCTGTTCATTTGTTGTTCGACGCAAGCAGAGTATATTGTAAATTGTGTGTTTATAGTATAACCCAAGATCTGTGTGACTTGGAAGAGTGGACTAAAGGACTTCGATCCATATAACCACTATAAAAATATCGGTGTTTTACATCTGCATTCTTTTCTTGCATATCTCAAAAAGAGCATTCAACCGTTAAAAATGTTTTGAAAAGAATTTTGTAAAACTGGGGTAAAACTTTGAAAGATGAACTTGTTTGAAAAACATACTTGATATATCCGCTGCATACAAGTTATGAAACTCTAAGGGTGCGTTCGGTTGGTTTAATTGGTAATTTACCCAATTGATGAATTGTCTCAATTAATTATTTGGGCTAATAATATAGCGAGGTGTTCGGCAGATTATAGTTGGGTCAATTAGCAATTGGACATGTGTGTATTAATTCAGTTCGGTTGGCCTCACTATTCTTTTTACTATTTTGCCCTTCAAGATTCGTCCATAACTGATTGAATCTCAGCCTTTCATTGATCTTTAATCTTTGATCATTTGCAATCCTAGTTTGTTTCTTAACATTTCATTTTCGCCATGCTCGGGTTTTTTTTTATTCACATAAATGGAGGGATTTTTACTTTCAAAATTGCAACTTATCCAATCTATAAATAAATATTCATCACGAAATATAGTATACCAACGAAATATCATCCGAGTTCTATTCAAAACAACACAACAAATTTCAAGTAATTAAGCACAAATTGTTCTATAAAATTTAAACACACAGATGGCTGAATAAAATTCAAACAAAAACAAGTACAAGGAAACCTGGACCACTTTGAACAATAATTTCCTAACTTTAACAAGACACCCTAATAGTCCCATTGTTTGTTATTAACAAGAGATCTTAGCCACTATACTGA
This sequence comes from Penstemon barbatus, assembly GCA_003313485.2. Classification (NCBI taxonomy): domain Eukaryota; kingdom Viridiplantae; phylum Streptophyta; class Magnoliopsida; order Lamiales; family Plantaginaceae; genus Penstemon; species Penstemon barbatus. The sequence goes on along the minus strand of CM064877.1, from coordinate 73,130,174 downwards.
TGACTGTAAAAGATGTAATGTCTTCATCCAAAGTAGTATGCATAAAATTCAAACTAAAAACAAGAACTTCTCCAAACACATACACAAAAGTTTGGACAAAACAGTACTTAATCAACTAAGCTAAAATTAAGGGTAAATCACTTTGGTGTGAGAAAAATCCAAAATGTCAAGCAACTATCAAGAAAACAATCAAATAATTTATCAGTAAAAAAAGCACATTTAAATTCCATATCAAACCGTGGTTGTCTTTTTTTTTTTCTAATAAACTTTGTTTCAGTTGGAAATGGGAGAAATATAACTACATTTTTTTGGCTTAACATACACCCATTTATTCCAAATAAAATTGATATGAAGACAAAATCTACTTTGTGCTTAGACTGCTTTAATTTATTCAAGTCGTGATGCTAAAAAAGATTGATGAAAAAATTAACATAAGAAACAAGTGAAGATTCAATAATTATATGTCCCCTAAACCTAGAAAATTAACATAAGAAACAAGATTGATGAATGATTATCAATGGGCGAAAAATTAGGGTTCTTGGAGAAGAGAAACTCACCTGGAGGAAGGGAGAGAAATTGTGTGTGTGGGAATTTTTTAGAATTTTGTTAAAATGTGCCAGGTTTATTTGTAATTCTTCAAAACTAAAAGGACAAAATGGGTAGGAAAATTCAATCTGGGCCATTAATTGTTAATTGGAGGGGTAGGTGCCCAATTACAATTACCCAGATAAGAGGGGCTGGCCCACATTTCGACGGATTATCACGGGCAGCCCATGAATTTTATGACCCAAACCGAACAAAAGACTGAAACCACAATTAGACAATTGAGTTGTAATTGTGGGCTAATTGAGGTGTTATTTGGGCATCCGGACGCACCCTAAGTATATCTAAATCAGCCTAGTGAAATCAGATGAGTGGTCAACTCTGTTGTTCAAAGCTTTGTGCGCGATCAGCTTAGTAAACTTACGAATCAGATCAGCTTAGTCTGCTGACAGAAAAAGTTAGAGAAAAAGTTTTAAAGTTTATGAGATCTATTCACCCCCCCTCTAGATCTCATTGACCACTTTTGGGACCAACACAATTTCTATAAATTTTATATTCACATAATATATTTCAGATATGAACTTTCTAAAATTATGCAAATTATGAAATCCATTTTAGATTCATAAAAAACTAAATTAATCTAGGAGTTTTTTTATATATTAAATAAATTGATGAGTTCAAATAAAGATCCACACTAAAATTTGTAAGAGATGTGTGCAGACGTTTGGGCTTTAAAACGTGTTTTCACTTGAAAAAAGGGTTAGTGGTTGATTCATTATTTTTGCTAGGGGTGAGCATTCAGACCAAATCGGACCAAATTTTGATTCCTGGCCGGTTCGGTTTTGAAAATCCATGGATCGTTTATCGGATCGAAATTTTCGGTCTGGTTCGGTACAAAAACTGAACGATCCAATTCGGTTCGTTCGGTTCGGTTCGATTCATGGTTATCCGAATTCTAACTCTTTCCAATTTTTTACCACAAAATTTAACGGTTTGGTCCGGTACAATCCAATTCGGTCCGGTTCGGTCCAAACAAACAATCAAATTTTCCGATTCGGTCAAAAAAAAATGAAAAATAATCAAATTCACGGTTCGATCCTAATTCGGAGGAGCATTCGATCCGAATCAGTCCGAATTGGACCAGCCAGATCGAATTTTCGATTCCTAGCCAGTTTCGGGCAGTTTCCCGAACCGTGCTCAACCCTAATTTTTGCTACCACGACATCGATTGGATCAATCGGGTTGAATCCTTATGGATCGGATCTCAAATGGATTGGATTCGAAGTGGATCCAACACTATGAATCTGATAAGGATCCGATACGGCTGAAAAAATTTCACATCTAGTATCGAACCACCATGGATTCAAAGGATCCCCTCTTTTCATTTCACGATTTTACCATCATGAATCATGAATAAATGTGTTAAGTCGATAAAATGGTTAGATCAATGAAAACGATGGACAAACGATGAAAACGTAAAAAAATTGGTTAAATAAGTGAAAAAATGGGTTAAATAAAAAAATATTGAAAATGAGTTAAATCAATTAAAACTGTTATAATCCTGATACTAGTGAAAAAATTGATGAAAAAAGGGATACATCGTTATAAAATGATTCAAATATTAGTGAAAAGGGACGAAACAGTGAAAACGTGTTAAATCGGTCAAAATGGTTTAAATAAATAAAATTAATGAAAAAACGAGCTTATTTGATCAAATATAATTTAAAATCGATAAAATTAGTGTAAAAGTCGATGCACACGGTTAAGAAATGGTGGTAGGGTGGGGTGGATGGTGATTGGATAGTTTTTTTTTATGTTTTTATTTTGATAAGTATACTGACATAAATAACTACTAAGCGCAATTAAAAGTGTCTACAAGGGGAAATGTAGTTGAGGATGGACTTGGGGAGTTGAAATTTTAATTGTTTGTTTTTTATATGAATTGTTTATGGATCAGATCCATAGAATTTGGATTAAAACCTTGGATATGATCCATATTGCAAACTTGAATTGGACAGCCCCCTCTCAAATTTAGATCCAACCAAATTTATCATGTCATCAAGTCTAATTTGATTGCAAAACTACGAAACTACCCCTCAATTGCTGATAAAATCCCATCTGACTCCCAATTGGATTTGGATTAGATCCGAACCATGACGCAAACTTAAATCGGACAGCCTCCTCGGATTTTATTTCATCATGTGAATGTCAGCTTGTCCAATTTAATTGGGAAACTACGAAACTGCCCCTCAATAATTCCTAAAAAGTAGTTAAAATAGCCCTAAAATATTCCACCCTAAAATCTCCCCCTTATTTATATACCAGAGACAATTCCTCTTTCTTCCTCATCTCTTCCACCTAAAATCTAAAGCCGCCGAAACAGTTCCTTATTTTGGTTAATTTCTTCTCTCTCAAAAAAAAAAAAAAAAATAAGTTGAATCGCATACGTCCTTTCCAGCCACAATAGCAAAATCAGCTGCAAAATCTAATAACCTTAAAAACCCTCTACTCAATTAACAAAAACCACGCCCAATTATAATTTGGAGGATGAAAAAATCTATTTTGGGGCCTTTGCTATTTCCCCCCAAGGATTGTTACAAGTCAGGTAGTTTCAATTTATTTAGTCAGAGTCCAATTCCTTTTATTCACTTTATCGTTTTTTTGACACGAAACTCATTTTAGAATGCGAAAAATCAAAGCTTTATTCAGACAATAATATATTAGGAGATTGGATGCTGCTAAAATGTGTTCTGTATCAAAATAAGTTGGAACTACCTGACTTGTAGCAAATCTTGGGGGGAAATAGCAAATGACCCAAAAAAGAGTTTTTCATCTTCCAAAGTAAAATATGGGCGTGATTATTCTATTATACAGAATATTGATGGTGAAAGAAGGAACTGATTTCTTTGATGCCATAAAGTTGGTGCTTAACTGCTTATAATGAACAGCTCTGATTTAGCTTTTTCTTTTTCAGTGAATTCTTTGATTACCATTTTCTTTACTGTTGTAGCACTTCACACGAAAAACTTTACTGTTAGGATTGCTCAGGCATGTTCATACAGCCATGAATCCTGATGCTCTCAAGGTATGGAATTATATACCAGTATATATATATACTTGAGGTGAAATATTAGTGTCCCTATCATAAAATTATTTTGTTTGGTTGTTTCACGTGGTCTTGATTTATATTTAGCAAAACTTTGTGGTCTTGATTTGAAGACATGGATGAATGGACTGGATTGTTGGCCTTATAATAGCACATAGTATAATACATATCATATTTTTTTTTTTTTTTTGGGACAAACTTTTACCCGTAATTTTTTACATTGTTGATCCAGTTATTGCTTAATGTATCAACTTATCGGAATAGGAGAAATAACCGAGGAGAGCTATGGTATCTTATCAACTTAATATGTAATTTTGCAGTCATTGTAGGATGTGATTGATCTAGAATTTTATGGGTAGTTTAAATTGAATTAATATGGTGGGAAATTGACTAAAGTTCTAGTCAATGTCATTTTAAATAAGTTATCCATTTGGATCATATCCAATTTTTTACTAACATTTTGTTGTATACTTGTCTAGCAGTTGAAACTTGCACAAGAATTTGATAATTGTTCAATCATCAGGTGAAATATTACTGATTCGTATTTTTTTTTTGGTTTCTGCTTATTAACCAAAAACTGCTTATTACTTCTTTAGAAATTGTTGAGTTGCATATTTTGTTTTGGTCTATTGTTGGGAAAAGGGGAAACATGCACAAAACTTCTATGTGAAATTTTTATTGCATCAAAATCTTATGTACTTTCAGATAATTTGCACACTCTCCCCTTACCTGCTTAATTGTCTAACATCGTTAACTTTTAGTTAATAGATTACTCGTAGATATAAGGATATTATGTGCATAGTTTAAAAAGTACAACCGAATAAGGTGTACAAGCGGATTCCTGCTTAGATGAAATTAAGCCAAACTTTCCCACATTTAGTCCTATATGTATCAAAATTTCTTCCTATAACTTACATATGTTCTTCTTGACCCTTCTTTAATAGTATTATTTTGTTGTTTTGTATGACTTAAAGCATATGAAGCTGCTGAACATTTAGATTGGGCTGAATTATATTGATTGGACGATGTCATTAAACTTTCTTTTATTCGGGTATTCCGTATGTCTAGAACATTTCATAAATCCTAAAGCTGTAGATTTTTGCTTGAATGGAAGTTTGTTCATAAATCATCGACAGTCAGGTGCAAAGCTTGTTCGCTGTGGATTGCTTTGTGGATTTTATTTTACTTGATAAGTGCACGATGAATATTGTGGCACACGGAAGAGGTAATTCTGAGTGCTACAACGAACAACAAGGTGGGTGAGAGTAAGGTCCGATGGCTCAAACCAGCTGTTGGTTTGCTGAAAGAGGAGAGTGTTTGGGCTGGAACTCGATTAAGGTGCATCATCTGAAATGGTGTTAGAAAATTGATGGCCAAACATCGGTTTAGAAAGCGATCGCAGCACTATCATACAAAAGTATTCTTAAGGAAGAAGAGGACCTTTCGTGAATTTAGACATTTTGTATATAAATTTTGACATTTTGTATATAAATTTTGACATTTTGTAGACAACTTGTGAATTTAGACATTTTGTAGCTGAATGGCACCAAAAATGAACAGAAATTAAAATTTGTGGACCAATTAGTTTGGACTATCCTTATGTTTGTAAATGTATGAGGTCTAACTACGGGTTTTTTAACACTTGCTCCCAAATATATACAAAATGTTACAATTACCCCCTAATGAAATATGACATTGGGGCTAGTAATCAAATGTTCAGATTAATATGATTTGACACATGAAATATGTAATAAGATTATGTTACATGGGGCTACTAGTGTGCAATTTTTTATGAGGGCATTTATTTCTTCTTATTTTGACTACTATCTTATCTGTAAAATTGATTTAAAATAACCAATGTTGTCCATTTATAAATTTTGACATATGTAATTAGTAAGTAAAAGTAAGTTTTTAAAGATTTAAAACTACCAATTCACCTAATGCAAAAATGACAATTCAATAAAATTCGAACTTTTATCTCAAAATACATATTTTATTATGACTATATAATATAGACACATATTTTACTTAAATACTTAACTAAAATGGAATAATCATCCTTATCTGTTCATTTATCTTTACCTGCTTTATTTGGTTGCATTAATTTCATTAGGATTCCTCTTTTAAATCCTCTTATAATTTGTATTAGAATAAAGATTTTAAAAATGAGATTTTGTGCAGAATTTTTTTTAGCATAAATGAAGATATGCACATTTAACCTAAATTTATTTCTCCTCTCTAACAGTCTCTCTCACAAATCCAATCAATTCAAATAAAGTTGCCAATGTTTTCTGCTAATGACATCCTTTCATCAAATATTCAAAACAATAGATCCATTTCCAAAAGACAGTCCTCAAAACATTTAATGACAATTTACCACTTTTATATTGCGTAATGACCAATTTACTTTCTAAAAATTTTTTTTTTTAAAAAAAAAGTATTTTATTCCCTGTAATCTTATAAAAATTTCTCACTACATCGATGACATTTTTAAGCTTAAAAAAATAAGAAGTGACAAAACTACTCTTTTCAGTCAACCCCCATCCCCCTTTTTGTTATTATACATGTGGTTGTTAACTCTATATTTTATTAAATATTTTTCATGTCACTTTCAATTTCGATAAATGTATTCTACTCTCCAGTGGAAGGAGGTACATTGTTCCTTCAAAAATAGAAATATAAGGGATAAAGTATTTTTTTTTTCAAATTACAGGGGAGTATATTGATCATTATGATACCAAGGGCTAAAATGACATTAGCTCTAATAATTATGTATATATCAAACAGTTTCCATGGACTTTATTTCTCCAATAATGGAATCTAAATCAATTTTCCTCCTATGAACCTTCATTCGATCTGTAACATTATCTAAAACCTCAAAAATCTCACCTGATCTCGAATTCGAGTTGTCGATATAGAATTGAAGTATATTTCAATATAAACTCAGTTGATGCTACAGATTAACAAAAACTTCATGAAAGAATAACTCACTAAAATGTAGAAGTGTAATCTTTGTTTTTACAAAAGCAATAACTACATAATAATCAGTGGCCAAAATCAGTTCTTGGGAGGATAAAGTTCCCATAACGCAACAGTAGTATCTTCCGAAGAAGAAGCCATCATTTTGCTACTAGATGAAAATGAAACAGCATTACACATTTTACTATGATACTTCAATATAGCCAAAGCACTTCCTTTACGATAATCGTATATCCTCACACGGTGATCCCAACCACCAGTTGCAACAATTTTCCCGTCTGGTCTAATCGAGGCTCCTGCCACGCCAGGTCTCTCCAAAATTATTTCTTTCTTGACAATGCAAGACCCCGTTGAAGGATCCAATATGAACATTATGATTTTGTCATCAGCACTTCCAGAGACCCCCCCTCCACACGAGTTGTCGATATCCAGGCTGAGAACTGGTTCCGAATGAAACTTTACACTAGTCAAAAGCGAGCTCGGATTCCGCAAATCCCACCAAACCATTGATCCATCTTCATAACCGGATATCACGTTCACATACCCCTGCGACTCGGAAGGTAAAAAAGCTTGAACAGCCATACACATTCCTCTCGTCTTTGTAGAAGAACTTGAATTGCCTTGAGAGTTTTGAGGCAATTTTACAAGCTTTTGAGCAGAATTAACATCCCAAATCTCAACCACAGACAAATCTTCCCCAGCTACGGCAACATAATTAGGCCCTTCAACGTTTACCGAACTCTCCGGTTCAGTTTTTTCGACTTTGGCATTAGGATTGTTTAGTATGGAGAGCTTGCAAAAGTGATAAGAATTTGTTTTGATGGTGGTGAGTGGGGTTCTTGATAAGCCATTTTCTCTGATATCCCAATACTTAATAGTTCCATCTCTTCCTTGGCTAATTACTCTATTTTCTCCGTCAGCGACAACGCTGACAATCCCATGAGCTGCGTTGTGTACCCATGAAGAGGAAATGGTTCGATGCTGAATGGCGTCCCAAATGCGAAGTTCGCCATCTGCGGAACCGGAGAATAAGATGTTTTTGGTGGGATGGAAGGAAACATCGGTAACTGAAGCGCGATGGCCTCGGAGAACTGCCACTGGGTCAGGAGGAGGTCGCTTGCTCATTCTTTTTTCACTGTGGCAATATGTCAAACAGTTTGGCTGCAAATAACAAACCAAAATATATCATTGACCATATAAGAATGAAATGTAAATATTGCTTGACTATATGATGTCCAGTTTATATCGTCGATCAAGGACAAAGTTACATAATTAGGACAAGAAGAAGAGACATTTATACTAGATTTCAGATTTGTTCTTTAAATTGATTTGTTCCTTAGAACAATAATTAAATTAAACAACAAATCTGAAATATAGTGTAACTTAATTTCTCATGTCTAAAGTACATACTAAAAGTGTGATTCATATATGAAGATAAGAAAAAAGGTATATAACAAACCTTTGTCCATGAATTTAAAAAAAAAGCTAAAGGGACGTTATTACAGAAAGGCAATTTAAAGTGTGCAAATAATTCACCTAATTAAGCTCCCTTGTCCGAAGCTGTCTCTTTGATGCAAAGAAAAAAAGAATGTCCTTTTGAGTTGTTTTGTGAGTTTGGCTTTTTCTTACTTTTTATGGCAGTGTTTCTAAAACCGGAACGGTAATTGAACCGGAAGACTTACTGGTTACTGGTTCGATCGATTAGATCGGGTCAATCACTGGTTCGATCGGTATAACCGGTGTGACTTTATTATTATGTAATATATATATATATATATATATATATATATATATATATATATATATATATATATATATATATATATATATATATAGATTATCTAAATTACAATTATAATTCAAGAAATTATCATTCTTTGTCAATATAATTTTTTATTGTTTCATGCAAATAATCAAAATGTCTTAATAATTAAGATCATTGTCAAAAATATAAATCTCAAGTATTCCTCAAATATACATACATTCAAAACAAAACAACAAAATTAAAAGTTCATCTCATTTTCAAAGTTTTGGCTTGCATGGATCAAAGTTTCGTTTCGTAGGTGAGTTTCGGGTATCCAAAAATTTGAAACGTTTCGGAAACATTGCGGAAACGCTAAGAAAAATTACAAAAACCTGGAAACACACAAATAGTCATAAAAAATACATAAAAATCATGTTCTTATTTCTAAAGCATAATTTAACTTGAAATATAAGTGCAAAATGAATGCAAACAATTATTAATAATGCCCTTTTCAAATCTTGAAAACCAGTATCACCAAACAAGAATGAGTGCTTGTTAATAATTAAAATAAAGAATTGCATCACAACTAAACAATGAAAAAACAGCGGAATATCCTAGATGAAATCTATAAACTACAATCAAAATAACCGTACCTAAAAAACTAACAAAAGTTAATACAGAACTAAAACATAGCTTAATTAAAGTTCATGATATTAAAGTACTAATAGTTCAAAAATAAAATTAAATTAAAAGATCCAATTGTTTATACGTAACATAAGCAAATTGATTTTCACTTCCACTTCCCCTTCCGCATAGACTAAAATTTTGATCAGCGGCTACCATGATCTTCATCTTGAATAGCATAATCAAAGTATTGTTCTTCAGAGAAATAAATTCCTTGTTGGCCAGCTTTACATTGACTCAAGTTGGTAAACTCCCCACCATTTTCTGGATTTAAAAAAATTTTGGAACGTTTTTTTCGAAGAAGGCAACGGCTATTTTCGGAAATTGAAGGAAACTTTGCAAGTTTCCATTGTTTCGGTGGAAAACTCGGAAACATTGTGGGTTTCGAAGGAAACCTTGTAGTTTCGAAAATACATTGAGAAATCGTTTCGGTTCCTTGAAAAACAGAAAAGTTTCGGATTTTTCCTAGGAAACATCCGAAATTTTGATCCATGTTGGCTTGTTCATTTGGGTTCTATTGTTGTAAGTTGATGTTTATATGGTAATTGATTTGCATAATTTGATACACAAAATAATATTATTCACAATGATGAAAAAATGATTATGTACTTCTTTATGTAAAAGAAAATGTATTATTGCATTGATTGTGAAAACACCAAAATAATGAATGTTATTCCAATTAAAGTATATAAATGTAATTCTATTAAATGTTTAACAAAAGTTCAAATAAATAACAATAACAAAAAATCTTTAAATTTTTTTAAAAAAAATTAAGTGAATCACTGGTTCACTGGTTTTACCGATTTTGGAGCTGGTTTTACCGGTTCGAACTGATTAATCAGGAGACTGGTTTTTAGGGGTAAATCGGACCGGATTGAGGACCGGTTAGCGGTTGAACCGAGTCAACCGGCCGGTCCGGTCCGGTTTTCAAAAACACTGTGGATGATGGAAAAAAGAAAAATTGTTTGTTTTGACTGAACTCATGACTCTTGAATTCTTTTAGACTTTCAGTAATTATTTTATAAAAATTCAATTCTCTTTAACAAATCCATTAAGGTCTCATTCATTGCTTTAAAACCATGTTGATGCATCATTTGCGCCTCATCCAAAATTATAAGTGATGTCTATTGAATTAATTGTGCCAAATCAGGATTCGGATTGATTGGACATCTTGGAGATTCATGCAATTTTATTGAAATTTTGAAACATTTATGTGTTATTCTGCCTCCCAGCAATAACAATGATGCAATGCATATGATGCAACTAATAAGACAATCTTATTCCCCATGAGATCAGAATGTTTTAGGGGATCTTTATATTTAGTTCAGGTTCTCAGTATTCACAACAATGAGATGAAGTTGCTTTGGAGACGCAGGGAATGTTTTAAATATAAACATGTTACGTGACTTACACGAAAAGCCTAGAGACTATAACTAAATGGTTGTAGGGATTGCATAGTTTCGAAAAACTTAAGTTATTTATTTTAATTTTTTGCGTCCAATTTGTTGAGGGAACATAATGGCTTGGTTTGATGTATTTTAGCTCGCTTTTGTTTTGTTCAGGCTACAACATTTTTCATGCACACTCTCAATTTGACGAATGAGTTACACTCTTCAATTGAAGGAAGTAAATTGCTCATTTAAACTTTTCACAAGGAAAAAGTGCTATTTTTCAAATTACAAGGAGTATAATGAAAATAATGCATATCATAGGGGGTAAATTGACATTAGATCTAATTTTACATGTAAAAAGAAGACAATATATATGTATATATCAAACAGTTTCCATGAACTTTATTTCACCAATAATGGAATCTAAATCAATTTTACTCCTATGAACCTTCATTTGATCTGTAACATAATCTAAAACCTCAAAAATCTCACCTGATCTCGAATGGGACTTATCCTCGACGACAAACTTATGAATTTTTCCTCCTTCCTCAATAAAACTATGCCCTGCTGCTTTTATAACATTAGACCCTTTCATCAATTTCCTCAGCTTAGCAACTCCATCCCATCTCTTTGCTTTCGCATATATATTAGAAAGAATCACATAATTTCCAGGATTCCATGGCTCCAACTCAAAGAGTGACTCAGCAGCTGACTCGGCCAATTCGACATTGCCATGAAAACTACACGCCCCTAGCAAAGTACCCCAAATTACAGAATCTGGTTTCATTGGCATAGCCCTTATAAGCTCGTAAGCTTCATGTAGCTCTCCCGCACGGCCTAGAAGATCAACCATGCATCCATAGTGTTCTAACTTTGGAGTAATTGAAAATTTTTGCTTCATTGAATTGAAGAGTTCGCGCCCTTTACTAACCATTCTTCCATGTGTGCAAGCTAGGATTGCCCCCACGAGTGTGATGTCGTCTGGGCTCATTCCAATTTTCTGCATTACCAATCACAACAGAGTGAAATACAAAAATATCCCCCTAGGCTTTGTCTAATTATAAAAAAAAATGCGCTAATTTTATTACAAAAAGTCCCCCATTTGCTATATTTATTAGCAGAAAAACCCCTCCTATGCCAAAACGACAATAATACCCCTATAACAGGATGCAAAAGCACTCATATTCACCTAAAACATTGGCAATAATCAACTTGTTAACTTGCATTAAGCTCATCACAATATACAAAAATAAAAATAGTCTAATATTTGTAAAGTCACAAGTATGCTATTCCCTAACTTGCTAAACGCAAATTTGTGATCCTCTGTGCTTAACTAAATAGTTATTGTACTACACTTTCTTGTGTCCATTTGAATTTGTAAACAATCACATTTTGTTTTAATCAGCAGATATCCCCTCGTGTTTCAACTGCCCCTATGTTTGTTGGCTTCATGAAATAATATAATGACGTGTTTATACTTCTGAACATATCTTATTCTAATAGGATAAACGTACAAAAAGTGATGTACACAAGTGATAAGATGGTAGAATCTGAAGATGCATGATCATTTAAGGGTAGAAAAAACATCAATGGTCAAGAAAATTGATTTGGAATTCTAGTCACATGAATCTAATATTGTTCAATACCACAACATAAGGTATAACATCCATGTTTTACTAAACTTGCAAAATTAGCGAGTGGAGAAGACTATAGGAATTTATTTGTTCAAAAAACAGGGGGATAGTTGCTAACTGAAATAACATAAGAGAGTACTAGTCAACATTTGACAATTCTTGTTCTCCCCTATAAATAATATACCCTCACAAAATTGATCATACAACAAATTCAGGAAAACATTATAATCAACTTATATATAAACATCATCATATCTATTTGTTACCCAAAACACACACACACACATATCATGGGATTATTATCATCACTTCAATTTCTTTTAATTTTTAGCTATGATAGCGTTTCTTTTACTGATTTTGGTAGGGAAATTGTTTTTTCTAGCTGGATATTTCCTAATTTGGTTCATAGAAAGCTAAACGATAATGGGTTTTTTGGGCCAAAGCCAAAAAATTCCGAATTTATATGTAATGGAAAAGCAAAAGAAATAAGATTCATCAATTAATTTGGTTATATCTCATGATATACATAACAGGGAATTTCCATCCTTAGCTCAGTGGCAGAAATTGCATGGTGAGAAAAACATAGTATTAATAATGCAAATAACTCCTTAATTTAAATCATAATGGAGTATTATGCAAATAATTCCTTAGTTTAAATCATGTGGTAAAGTATTTACTAAGCTCACCAGCATTTGGTTGTATAGCTCAAGGGCTTCATCACATCTTCCATGGACTGCTAAACCCATGATCATAGTATTCCAAGAGCACAAATCTCTATTCCCCTCACCAAACAGTAGCATTGCCTTATCAATTGCACCACACTTAGCATACAATTCCAATACTGCATTTCTAACAAACAAATTCTTTAAATAACCGTTCACTCGAGCATAAGCTTCGATCCTCTGTCCAAACTCGAACGCACCAAGATTTGCGCATGCCGGAAGAACACTGGCTATCGTCACTTCATTAGGCCTCACCCTTCCCTCTCTCTCCATTTCCAAATACATCTCCAAAGCCTCCCTATACTTCCCATTTTGCGAGTAACCCGATATAACTGCAGTCCAAGAAACCACATTTCTCATAGGCATATCCACAAAGAGTTGCAACGCATTCTCCAAATCCCCGTTTTTCGCATACCCTGCGATCAAAGAATTCCAAGTGGGCACATCTTTGAAACCCATCTCGTCAAACTGTTTTCTCGCCAAACGCAAAAATCCCATTTTAGCATACATATCCACCAATGCAGTCGATGCGTAAGCTTCGAGATTTAGCCCGAATTTTACGAAATGGGCATGGATCATCTGACCATAAAAAGGATTCGATAGACTAGCGCACGCGGCAAAGAGGAAGGTGAACGAGTGAGAATTGGGTGAGACGCAATTGTGAAGCATTTGAAAGTAGAGAAAGAGGCATTGGGACTGAGGGCCATGAGAAGAATAAGCTTGGATGAGCTTGTTGTATAGGAAGAGAGTTGGGTCAGGTGTTTTATCGAACAGCTTGTGGGCGTAGCATATGTTTGGGATTTCTAGTAATTTGGTGATCAAGTATTTCGTGAAGTCTGCACCATTTCTTAGGGTGTGAGCGTGCACTTGTTTCAGTTGGTTCATGAAATGAATGAGCAGGAATTTGGAACTGAAGCAAAATCAAATGTATACTTCTGCTCGAGTTAAAGTTTTCTATACTACCGGCTAATTTTTAATGAACATTTGAATTATCAAAAAAAAAAATACTACCGGCTAATTTAGCCCATTTGGTGGAATACCTCCGATACCGGGTTATAACCGGGCGACCCGCTTAACCCCTCCAATTACAAATTTACATGAATGATGTTTAGTGTTTGTGGGTATTTACTCAATTTTTCATTTCTTGTAATTAGTAATTACTCGATGCTTGCATTATAAGGAAAAAATGAATTAGTGTATGTAAGAAGTGGAAATATTGGCATAGGTCTATATAATTTTATGATTTTTTAATTATTAAAAGATGCTTAAGTTTTTCTATGTATATTTTTTATCTATTAGATAGTGTATTTACAACTCGGACCGAATAGTATAAAGGGTATGAGTCCATCCCAATGTGGTGTCTATGTTACATATGTTTGATAAACAAAGAGAATTGTAATGTTTACTTACCTATCAACACATTATCTAAAACATCAAAAATCTCACCTGAATCTCAAATGAGACTTATCCTCGACAATAAACTTATGAATTAGTATGTTGGATTACTTACACGGGTCTTTCTAAAATAAGATTTCATGGAACATAAGTGTATATGAGATATCTCATTTCAACCACTAAAAAAAGTCAACATCAAATCTAAACCACAATTTTTGGTCAAAATGTTCAATGATGATGTGGTATTGGACATTTATAAAAAATAAACATATGTTAAATTACATACTAACCCTTTAATCAATGTGTTTAAATAAAATTTTCTAATTAATTTCATATCTCTTTTTAAAAAGAAAAAAGAAAATTGAGAAAATTGCATTTTTCATACCAAAATTTTGCCTACTTTATACATTGAGGGGCACATGTATATTCTTGGAAAATATACATATGCCCCTCTAAAATAAAAACTTTACCTTCTCATTTCTCTGTTGTAATTTGTGAACAACTTAATTATTAGTACACAAACACAATGTTCTCTCTTTACAAATAAAATATTTTTCTACTTCACTTCGGATTTTTGGTTCTTTCACATGAGCGAAGTATTTGGACTTGTAAGAAGTGTTGTAACTAACTTTGAAAATTCATGTAAGGGGCACATGTATATTTTTCGTCGAACAAAAATTAAATAAAATTATTTGAGGCAGTAAAGTGCTTATTTTGTACATATGTGTGATAAAGTGCCACAATATGTAACTTTGGGGGGATAAGATTTTTTTCAAATCTTTAAAGTGGACTTCAATAATCAAGTGGAAGTTTTTGTCGATGTTTATAAAAAGAAAAACATGGAGGTTATTGAAAAATTTTAAAGTTACCAGGGGCTATTGGTAATCTTTTAAGTTAAGCGGATGTTTTTTCATCATTTGATGGGGTAAAATTGATAATTCGACTTGAGAGGGGTATTTTTTGCTACTAAAAAAATACATGGATATTTTACTAATAAAATTAATACATATTTTTTAGTTAGGCAAAACATAAGGGGTGTTGTTGAATTTTACTCATTAAAAAAGGGTAAATTTGTCTTTAAGAAAATAAATTATTTTAACTTAAATTTTAAGAGGACACGTATCACCAAGACAAATTTTATCTCATGTGCTCCCCATCCCTCAAAATCTTATTTTAAACGGACCCTACTTACATTAATGCAAATAATATTTTATAAAACTTTTTTTTAAGTTTTTTCGTTTTCTAAATATTTTTATGTCTTTTCCAACTCAAGGACTAATTAACTTGTTTCGGGATATTTATCTGTGTCTCCATAATGTTCTTTTGAGATATATATTACTGTCCTTAGACATAGTTATCTAGGGACATATATTAATTTTGTTTCACGGAATTATCTAGGGACACATATAGAAGTGATACTAAATATCACAGAACACACGACCATGTGACACATTTTTTACAAGTCCCAAAATTTTTAAGTGTCCCAAGATATGCAATTTTGGGACACTTTTCTGTGTCTCAAAACATGAATCTTGGACTGGGACATTTTGTGCTTCTTTATCTATAATTGAATAATACGATACACACCTATAAGTTCATCAATTTAAAAGGATTTGATATGTGCGACTTAAACTATTAGAATGAATAAAAGGATTTTTCTTTATGGTTTCATTCTTGTAGGACCTCAGACGCTACCATTTGCCCCAAAACCAATTGGTATTAGAGAATGCGCATACCCTTCCCTTATAGTGCATTCAGCAAGCGCCCATGATATTCGATTGTGGCTCCACCCGCACACTCAGTTTGGGTCTCCATCCGCACACTCAGTTTGGATGCCACAGGATAATTGTTGTCACCCGCACACTTAGTTTGGGTGCCCAACAATCTCCCCCTCAGCAATTGCTCCTGCTGGGAATCGAACACGTGACCTTGGCTCTGACACCACTTGTAGGACCTCAGGCGCTACCACTTGCCCCAAAATCAATTGGTGTTAGGGAATGCGCATACCCTTCCCTTATAGTGCATTCACGCAAGCGCCCACGATATTCGATTGTGGCTCCACCCGCACACTCAGTTTGGGTCTCCATCCGCACACTCAGTTTGGATGCCACAGGACAATTGTTGTCACCCGCACACTTAGTTTGGGTGCCCAACAATTCTAGTAAACAATTATTGATCATGAACTCAGTTTTGGTGGTGGAGAGAGTCATGGGCTGATCTACAATGTCACATTGGGGTGGGGGGGGGGGGGGGTGTTCAAGATAAGTAACTTTGTTTTCTACTTTTTAGTTATCCTCATACTGATTTTCTATTTTGCAGTAAATAAATGTCTGGTTAATGTACACTCAAACCCTCTCAAGTTTGGACATATTACAAAAAAATCCTCTATATTTCAAAAATTATAGAGACATCCCCTCAAGTTTGGACGTATTACGAAAAACCCCTTACGGTATTTTGTCCATTTGAAAGGTAAGTGTTCGGACCCCATGGTGTTTGGGGCCGGGGTTAAACTTTATTTAGTCTTTAAAATATATGGTGAATGTAATAAAAAGTTCATATTAATATGGTCCAACTCATGAAATTTGCTTTTAGATTATGTTACAGAAAATTTGGACATACGACGTATCCAACACATTTCATAATCTGAATTTTGCTAAATCATCACAATTACTAAGAACAATATAAGACGCTGAACTTCACTTTGTATTATATACAACTACAATACAAGATAATTTGTCTATAACTGGATTTGTTCTATATAACATAATAAAACAATGAACATGATGTATAATTTAATAGTATTGAACTACTTAACAATTTTCCTTTTTTCTAAAAGTTATGTAATTGAGTAATTTATTACTAATGAAACTTGACTTATTCTATTTCAATATTTATGGAATATATAATTTTTTTTACCTATTTCAATAAGCATAAATATGTATATTTTAAAAACGTATCCAGTAAATTTTTAAAATATGTATGGTTGTATTGTATCGTTTCGTATTTGTGTCCCCGTGTCCCTATCCGTGCAACCTAAATATTTTGATATCCATAAAGTATTTTACTTTAACACAAAATTTCAAAAATGGATAATCACTTTCAAATCTACTTTAATTTAAATCCATTTAAGTCAATTTAAAATTGAAGGCGAATTATTAAAAATCTTACATTGCACTAATATTAAACAAATACACTAAAAAGTACAAATCTAACATTTTATACAAATAGAGAATAAATTTTAATTCAGTTTAAATTATTTTAAGCTAAACTAAATTTCAAATCCATGCCTGTAAATATATTATGCTAACTTAAAATTGACTTATTAAATTCTAGCCTACAATCTACTAATTAAATCCAAACCCAAATTATACTAATTAAACTCAAATTATATATTTAAAAAAAAAATTCCAACCCTAATTAAATTCTCAGCTCCTCCCTCGTGATCCGACATGAGTGGAATTGGATCCGACCCGATTTTAAATAATTTTTAACAATTGGGAATTCGATTATAGCCCAAGTTAAGATTCAACAACCAAAAGCCCTTACTTCACATCTGGGCCGGGACTTCTTCGTTCAGCTCTAAAAACTAGGGTTTCCACGCAGTCACGCACACCAAAATCTCTATAAAATCACCATTTCATCATCTTTGTTCTCTCATCACAATTCACAAATCTCAATATAAATTTCATCTTTTGTTTTTGCTTGAATGAATTTATTTGATTTGCACGTAGCAAAACCCCGGGCTCGTCTGATCAATCAAAGCTGAAGAAAGAAGCCCCAATGCTAGTGCAACAATTACGCCGTTCAGTGTTGCAGATTTGTCTCTGTACCTTTTATTCCACGATTTATCTGTGTCAAAGTAACGGCTACATTTTTTTCTTCTGAATTCGTATTTTTATTTTTATGTTATTGCCTCTCCACACCTTTAGATTTTTTTCTGGTATTTAATGGAAAAACAGTCTAGTCATAGAGGCACAAATTTGATGCGGTTTTCACGTGGGGGTTTACACCTTTTTCCATTGTTTTACCTCTAAAAAAATTCGCTATATTTCTAAATCTCAGTCTTTGTTTTGTCGATTTAGGTTAAATGTTTTGGCTATGATTAAAAGTTATCCGCGCTTCTGAGATTTAACGGTCTATGAAGTATAAATGATAACAATGGTTGAATTTCTTAATATGAGCCATTATTTAATTTTATCAATTTTTTATTTAGGTTTTTGAATTCACCGGCGGTGATGATTTTGCTACAGCTTAATTATGCCAGTTCTGCTTCAGAAAATTCTTGATTGAAAAGCTGTTTTAAATCTGAGCCTTTTTATTTTATTTAACCTTTATTAAAAATTTAATTTTTTCAATGATGAGCTTATCTACATAATTGAGGTGTAGTTAATTTCAAGACCCTGTTTTTTCAGGGAGAACCACTTGAGAATTCTACATCTTCCTGAAATTACTTGAAAATCTGAGACTTTTAATATATAAATATTTTATTTTTTGTGTTGAATTAGGTTACATTGAAATAAATTTAATTTTGCCCATGATGTTAACGATGGATAGTATATGAGTTGTAGTGGATCCAGGACCCTGCTTTTGCAGGGAGAACCACCTGGTGAAACTATATTACAAAGGATTAAAATCCATTTACTGAGGCAAAAAACTTATTTGAGATTATTTATTTGAAATTTTATTTGATTTGAGTTTAACTATACCCTATACTCTATAATAAATATTAGCTTTAGGGTCTGAAAAAACTCATATATTGATGTGTTGTCATCAACTTCTCTCTTGAAATATCATACGAGTTTGGAGTCAAATAACAGCACTACATATCATTTATCAATTTGAGATTATGATTAGTTTTAATTTTTTGTAGCTTTATTTTGTTTTTGATGTGTAGGATGTGGGTATTGTGTTGGCAAGCTATTTATGGTACTTTGTTGATTTGGGATTTAATTTGCATAGGTTTGATGCCATATTTGATAGCTGAAGATAGGTACACTTTGAAACATCTAATCTTGATGAAAGCAAAACATTGTAAAATATCAAATTCTAGTAGACACTAAAAACATAGGCTGTATTTGGATGGGTTTTGACTCGGTCTCGTGGGTTTCGCGAGACCGAGCCAAAACTCATCCAAATGAGTTTTCGCCAAACCCATAAAATTTTTAAAAACCTATAAAACATTGATTTGACACCTGCAATTTATTTTTTTCCTCAAATTTCACTAAAAAAAACATTGATTTGACACTTATAACCTATTTTTTCCCCTAAACTACAACATTTAAACTCAATCCAAGTGAGGTCTCAAAGGTTTCATCGAAACCATCCAAACTAATTTTTTTAAACCGAGACCTGCGAAATCGAGCCAAAATCTATTCAAATAGACCCATAACATTCCAAAAAGTACAATTAAGACTGTTTTGGTAAGTACAATGGAGTTTTTTACTTAGGAGAGATCTTACAAAATAAACAAGTGAAGGGTGTTGCTGGATTAAGACAATAGGATGATGGAACAAAGTAGGCAAGTTGGCAAAATTCTTTCAGGGCTGGGCATGGGGTTCCAGGCTTGAACCCGTCGACCGACTGCTCGAGTTGCTTTTAGGCGAGAGTGGTTCACCATTTGTCAGTAGGGAGATGGACTGGGAACGGCTCCCTTGGCGGTGTTCCCCGGACATCGAATGGGTGTTTAGTGCGGATGCTAACGTAATTTGATTTTTGCACAGTGCTTTAATATTACTTTGTCGAGAAAAAGCAATAATTTACAAAAAAAAAGTCTCTCTTGATTGAGCCAAGATGGAAAAGTGATAAATTAATCAACAAAGCAATAACCAATCAGATTTATGTGGAATATCTCTTTTATTCGGAGAGGATTTCTACGTAAAATTCATTGCAAATTGGTTGGTTGCTTTGTTGATTTATTTGTGCATTTTCATCTTTGTTTAATTAAGGGAGAAAGACTTTGTTGTTTTTTGTGAACTATTGCTTCTTTCTTAGCCAATTGGTATCAGATCACGGATAGAAATCAAATTGCAATTTTGATGTGTAGTTTGATGCTATCTGTATGTATAGGAAGAGAAAGATGTGGTTATTGTGATGGCAAGCTATTTATGGTACTTGTTGAGATTTAAGTTGCTTAGGTTTGATGCTCTATTTGATAGATCAAGATATATACACTTCAAAAATCTAATTCTGATGAAAGCAAAGATTAAATTCTAGTAGACAGTAGTTCAAAACATTGAATTCAATAAGTACAATTGAGCCTGTTTTTTATAAGTACAATGGAGTTTTGTACTTGGGAGATCTTACAAAATAAACAACTAAAAGATGTTCTAAAAGAGAAACATGGGTATGTACAGCTAAAATTTAAAAGACATAAATCTCCCAACATGAGCTTGTTGCTAGCTGTTTTTTAATTATATTTTAGAAATATATAATCATTAATATTTTAGTTTAAATGTTTTAATTTTTAATTACAATAGAAGAAATTAAAATAAGATGTTTAAAAGAATCTATATTAATTTTAAATATTTCTTTAAATAATTAATAATAAACAATCAAAAGAAGTGAATAAATCAAAGAAAATAATGAAATTAAAAAAAATCAATCAGTTTGGCACCACCTGACTTAACGATGCCCCCTCTTATTCTTCTTCCTTTTCTACATGCGGACCAGAGACATGAGCAGGGGCTGTTGCACCCATCTTCCCGTCCCGTTTCCGCCCTGCCCCTACTACTAAAATCCACTCTCCCGCCCACCCCGAAGCCTACCCCAAGCACAATAATTTTCATTGGAGATGGCCTTAGACGCAAAATCAAAGAGAATTGAGCCCTTTGAATTGTGAATAATAACTGCAGTTGTTGCGACCCATCTTTGAAAACAGCATCTGAATTAATCTTTTAACAAACAAATCCTATATAAACATTTTTCTTACATTAAATTTTTATCTTACAAATCCTTGTCCTTAATTTTGAATTTTGCTTACAATATACTCTAGGAAATTTAAGTTTTGCACATTTTTTCGTATAATCAAGTAAACTAGTATTTGCCCCCTACAAATTGTTAATTGGGTACTTTGCCCTTTGATCATGTCCTGTGTATTTTTTGAAGGGTAAAAATGTCACATAGGAATTTTAGTGTAATAATTAAAATTTTTTGAGGAGTTAAGTGCATCAAATATTAGAATATCAAGATGTGACTTTCAATATGAAAAATAAAAACATGTCTTGTTGTATTGACACAAATTAAAAAATTAGAGTTTTTTGTTAGTGAATTTAATAGGTTTGAACAATTCCATTTTTTCTAAATATTTTGTATTTATTAAAATAATAAATATTTTTGTTAGTTGCTATTAAAGTTGTACTATACTATATTAATGGGGCAGTTTGGTAGGAACCTAATAGGGGGTATTAGGTCATATTATATGAATTAATATGGGTTATTACATCGTTTGGTAGCATTGCTCTAATACCGGGTCAAATGAATTAAATCCTTACAACCCGGTATTAAGGCTTGATTATAATCCACCCAAGCATCGGTGGATTAGTTAATCCGAGTGAATATGAATTATGTAAAATGTCAATAATAACCTCAAATTTACATATTTTCTTCTTAAAATATCATTAAATAACATAAATTCTTCTTAAATCTCTGAAAATGAAAATACATTACATAAATAAATCACAAATTAAAATCTATATTATTTTACAATTAACAAAGAGTCATTTAAACTAAAAATTTGAATAAACATTGATCAACTTATTCTCTTATACATATTAAACAAATGGCTTTGATAAATTGACATATCTTAACTAACATAATATGTTCAACTAAGTAGTAAAAATATATTAATATATACCTAAAATCATAACTCTATAAGACATATTACGGTATATTGCTTTAATATAATATGACTTAATCAAATTTACGGTCTTCAATCCGACTCCAATCTAATCCACCTTAATCTCATACGTCCTATCAAATGCCCCCTATGTACATATGGAGCTCATTGATATACCAATTACTATGTTATGAATGCGTAAAAAATAATAAAAACGATTAAAGTTAACCATATTTGTCCCATAAAATGTATATATATATATATTTTTTTTTTTTGTATTTTTGTACAAAATATAAATCATATACTGATTTCTTATTGTTGCACTTAGCCCCTAGAAGTTTAAGATTATTGCCCTAAGTCCCAAAATTACACTCCAACCTTTTGGAATCCAATAAAGTCTTGACCATGATGCAGAGGCCGGGCACTCATTTATCAATTTGTAGGGGTGAAAATAAAAAAAATGGGGAGTGATGTCCAAAAATCCCTTAGGTTTAATTTAAAAAAGTTGATATCATAATAAAAGTAATAATGAAATGTCCAGTAATAAAAGTAATAATGAAATGTAATCTCTCTTGACTCTGTGTAACCAGTTTTGGATAAGAAAATAGTGATAGTTTGGGCATACTTGAGTCGGGTCGATATGTTTTATGTTTATTAATTGTGTTTTTGCTAATTAAAAATTAAAAGAAAAAAATTGGATCATATTTATAAGTAAATATTCTAATATAAATAAATGAGATGAAATTATTATTAAATATTTTGAATTATATCAGGGGTTTTCTATTTTTCCTATTATTAAAGTAATATTTAATATTTTTATATTTATTTTGAAATTTAAATATATGGATATTTATTTTGAACTATATCAACGGTAGAATAACTATAGATAAAATTGATTTGGGCTGAGTCAGTCACAGGTCAAACCATAAATCCCTAATCACCAGGAAAAGTACAAGTTGGTTTTTTTAAAAAAAAGAAAAAAATCCCTAATCTCTATTCTACATCATTAGTTAAGGCAAAAAAATGATATTTCATTAATATTTGGGATAATTATAGGGAATTTTCATGAGATTTCAAAAGGATTACAAAATCCTAACGAATCTTGACTGAATTGGACGGAAATCATAAAATGATGTTGTTGTCTCGGTAATTTTACTTGAGAAAAAAGGAAAAAACTTGATTAATAAAATGTCCGATTTACCCTTAAAATAATGCACAAAATTATCATGCTATCCTTACAAAACTTAATTTTGAATAGAAATAAAAAATTATAATTGCACATTAATCTTTAACTTTAAAAAATTAATTTTAAACGTAAAAAAAATTCTCAATCCCTAAACCCCCCACCCTCCCCCCACACCCTCCCCCAACCCACCGGCCCCCTACCCGTCCCTAACACCACTGACACTGGCCTGTAAGGGGGGATGATGAGGTAGGCGGGGGTGGGATGGGGTGGGGGCTGGGGGCTGGGTGGGTAGTTTTTTTATTAATATTAAATTAGGTAATTGAATGAATATTTTTACTTTTTGTAAAAAATCAATTTTTAGTTAAAATTTTACGAATTTTTTTTAGTGCGGATTAATTATGAACATGTGAGAATTTTAAAAATGCCTGATAACTTATGTTCAAGTTTTTTTCTTCTTCTCATGATTATATGTAATTCATTTATTTATCCTTGTATTTAAACTATGATTTTTTTAAATTATTAAAATTTTGGGTTAAATGTGAAAGTTGAATGTAATACATTTTTATTTATGTTATACAATGTTTTTCTTATGATTAATCATAATTTATTAATTTTTCTTTATATACACTAATTATAAGTTTCATGTAAATTTATAACATTTGAACTCATACTTATACATATACATTGCAAAGAAAACCCTCATATGAATTAAACATAACAATGGCATAATTATCCACCAAAATAGCTACAGTAACCCAAAGGATAAAATAGAAAAGTTCAATAAAAAATTGATGATGACGTCCGCAAAAACTAACAGAACTCTAACGGATGTAATCCTTTTGAAACCTCAGGGAAGGTCCATGTAATTATGATAGTCAAAGAAAATTGAACTATAATTACACTTGACCTCAGGGAGATTCCTGTAATTTATCCTTAATATTTGGACGATGACATGACTTTTTGTATGGGGTCTACGGTAAAACTTTCAAGAGCAAAGACTCCATATGATTGGTCTAACTAAAAAAAAACTCCCATATTATTTTAACTTTAAAAAACTCCTCTATGTTATTAAGACAGTGCCAAATACCCCCCCCCCCCCCCACCCCAAAATGAAAGTGTGGTTCGAATGCGGAAATTGCAAGTATTTGTTCATATTTTATTTTGGATATGATATGATAATTTTATCCCTAACAATGAAAGACAAAAACACCCTTATGTTTTGTTTAACTCTAAATAAACCTCTTGTATTTGGTTTTAATTACCACAATCGATCCAAGTAGTATATACTTGCGTTTTCAAAATGAATAAATAAAAAAAATCAACACATAGGGGTAATTTTATCATTTCGCAAAAAGTGAAAAGTCAAATTTCACTTGAGTCGATTGTGATAATTAAAACCAAACAAAGAAGGATTTTTGAAAGTTAAAATTACACAATAAATTTTTTGGAAGTTAGACAAAGCATATGGATTGTCTTTATTTTTCACTCAAACTTTAAATATGGGAGATGTTTGTAAGTACTAAAATCTCATGAGAAGTGGATGTGATAATCCGTATTATATTTTCCATACAAAAATGTAGGTCATGTTTGTTTCACATTTGAATAGTTTTATTAATGTTGTTTATTTGGATTTTGTGAAAGTAATTTCGAAAATATATTTTGTAAATTTTTTAGAGAACATGGGAAGAAGAAAAATAGTGTAGGAGATTGATTACTTTATGTCAAATCATGTTTATTATATGAAATAAGTAGTGTAAAATATATTAATATGACATTTAATTCCTTCGTGAGATTTCAGAGGGCATAACTTTATTTCTCAAAGCCAAAAATATTGTTTGTTTAGCTTTTCAGAGACCATCGAAATGCTCTTTGAAATCGAGACAAACATACCTGTAACATTTCTTTTTCCTTCTTTTTAATAATTATGTATTTGCATTGGATTGTCAAATCATATTTCAGCAAATTTTTATAACTTATTACACCTGCTTTGAAATTATATGTATCTTTTAAGAAAGCAACTAATCGCAGAACAAATGTATTAATTAGATGTAACTTCTAATAGAGGAATTAATGGCAAAACAAATGTAATACACTTACTATATAGCTAAATGAGTTGGACCAAATCGAATTTTAACAAAAATTAGGTCCATATGACATTGTACCAATAATCTGCCGTTACGATTTTTGACCCAACTTTATAACGTTCATAACTACCCAAGAGAGAAAAGTGATCACCATGTAACAGTCTACATTTTCTCTCCTGCCAAAATTTCAAGTGAAACAAACAAAGAAAGATGAAATTTTTTTCATACTTCAACAAAATTCTCAATGATCCCACTTATTCAACAAAGCTTTTAGTTATTTGCTCTATCAGGTTAATTACATTTTGATCTCCTTCTTATGCATTTAATTAGATCCTGTTCAAATGTATTTATTATTAATGTTAACATGGAAATACCCATTTTGGTTATCTTTCTTGAGATGGGTTTTGACATTATGATCTATCCGATCATTATTGAGCCCTTAATTATAAGCATTTTTTTTATTGTTAAAATCTAAATATCCAAAATCAAAGTTAGGTTCTTTAATAAAGATAATTCTATTCCTCTTTATTGTTCTTACAAATGCTATTATTGTTTTGTTTGGTTACATTTTAAAGAAAAACTATTTGAAATTTAAGATGATCATAATTAATGTTAATTCACCATATTTCGGAATCGTAAAATTTGCAATTCTTGTTGGTTTAATTTATTACAGTAGTGGAGGACTCCTTGCTTATGCAGATTCGAATTCAAATGGGGCAAAATCGATTTCTGTACCGTGTAAAAATTACGAGACGACACAGAAGAAGAAGGTGGTAGTTCTTGGAACAGGATGGGCTAGTACCAGTTTCTTGAAAGATTTGGACATCTCATCTTATGATGTTCAAGTTGTTTCACCGAGGAATTACTTTGCATTCACCCCATTGTTACCTAGTGTCACTTGTGGAACAGTCGAGGCACGTAGCATAGTCGAGCCAGTCCGAAACATTATTAAAAAGGTAAAGTTTTATGATTTAATTTATTGAAATAATTTGTTCGAATTAACCATTTTTTTTCCAATATCTCGACAGAGGAATGGCGAAATCAAGTTTTGGGAAGCAGAATGCCTCAAGATTGATTCGGATAACAAAAAAGTTTTATGCAGGTCCAATATTGATGAAAATTTAGCTGGGAATAATGAGTTTTCTTTAGATTTTGATTATTTAGTTATAGCTATTGGAGCGCAAGTAAACACGTTCAATACTCCCGGTGTCTTGGAGCATTGCCTTTTCTTGAAGGTAATCTAAAATATGATTTCACGCTGCAATTGGTTCTTGAATTTTAGTGAGGAAAATGATAGACAAATTACGTGCAGGAAGTTGAGGATGCTCAAAGGATTAGAAGGACTGTAATAGATTGTTTCGAAAAGGCTGTCCTTCCGGAACTTACCGAGGAAGAACGGAAAACAAATCTCCATTTTGTGATAGTCGGAGGAGGCCCCACTGGAGTAGAGTTCGCTGCAGAACTTCATGATTTTATACATGAAGATTTGGTAAAAGTATATCCCTCGGTTAAAGATTTAGTGAGCATAACTTTGATACAATCTGGTGATCATATTTTGAACACGTAAGCTACGATTCCACATAATTTCTTCCATTGATAATTAGTCTAAGTTTATGATCGAGATACCTCGTTTGTTGTAGATTTGATGAAAGGATAAGCTCGTTTGCTGAACAGAAGTTTCAAAGAGACGGGATTGAAGTGTTAACAGGACACCGAGTAATGAGTGTTTCACAGAGGATGATAAATATGAAGACGAAATCGAAAGGAGAGGATGTTTCTATCCCACATGGAATGGTAGTTTGGTCGACTGGAGTTGGCACTAGGCCAGTGGTTAAGGACTTTATGGAACAAATAGGGCAGGTATGTTTTGCATATTATGGTACTGTATTCTTTCGTTACATATCTTTATGACGTTTTAAATCAAATTTATATTCGGTCTTTAGGGGAATAGACGTGTTTTGGCGACTGATGAATGGTTGAAAGTTAAAGGACTCGAGGATATATATGCGCTCGGTGATTGTGCTACTGTCGATCAAAAAAAGATTATGGTAAATAATTCGATGCTTTTGATTGTTTTATACTTCCGTTTATATTGTCTTCAAATTTAAATCGAATGAAGAAGTAGTAGGATGAAACCCTCTGCAGGTTTGGTCCCGCATTTGGTAATTTTGGTCCAGTTGCATGCCTGTTTCCCATCCTTCTTTGCATTTTTTGTCCCATAGAATAGTTTCGATTTTACACTTTTTGTCTGATTGACTCGGTTTCGCCTTTTGGTCTCAAATTGGATATAAATGGCGCGATAGGACCAAAAGTTCAAAATACATTTTAAAATCGCACGGGGCCAAAGACTGCGAGTCCAGCCCTATGGGACTAAAAATACAATTTTGGCAAACATTTATTTACATTTAAAGGCTTTTTAAGCTTTTAGATTATGCATTATAGTTTTCAAACTCTGTTTGATATTTCAGGAAGATATATCAGCCATATTTAAAGCTGCAGACAAAGACAATTCTGGTACCTTAACTATCGAAGAATTCATAGACGTGGTCGAAGATGTCGTTATCCGATACCCTCAAGTTGAACTTCATTTAAAAAGCAAGCATTTGTTTGAAGTAACTGATCTACTAAAAGATGTGGATGGAAGTGATAGAGAAGAGATAGATATTGAAGGGTTCAAGTTAGCCTTATCACATGTCGATAAACAAACAAAAAGTCTTCCCGCTACTGCTCAAGTAAGTTCGCTTCGATTTCAGTTTATGCCCTTTAAGTGATTATACATCAAGTAATGAAGTTTAGTTTAATTGTCATTCTTAACAGGTTGCGGTTCAACAAGGTGCGTATCTTTCTAGCTGCTTTAACAAACGGGAGAAGTGTAAATCGGAACCAGAGGGTCCTCGTAAGTTCAGAAGTGGGGGTCGTCATGACTTTCGCCCTTTCCGGTATACACCATTTTCTCTGCATTGGTTAAATGCAACAATACCCCCTGTGCTTGGCAAAAAAAAAGCTCTCATGTTATTTTTATTAGCGAAAATCCCCCTGTGTTATTTTTTAATTGAACATGAAAGTTAATACATATGAACACAAGGTACCGGCATCTTGGGCAATTTGCGCCTCTTGGTGGGGAGCAAGCGGCAGCAGAGCTACCCGGAGATTGGGTTTCCATGGGCCGAAGTACGCAATGGCTTTGGTATTCTATATATGCAAGGTCAGTAAAAATACAAAACTCTTTTCCATTGATCTTAATTTTTGTATTATGTCATGATCCATTTCACTAGTATTGTTCATATGTTTACGTGCAGTAAACAAGTTAGCTGGCGTACTAGG
The DNA here is from genome assembly GCA_003313485.2 of Penstemon barbatus. Taxonomy (NCBI): domain Eukaryota; kingdom Viridiplantae; phylum Streptophyta; class Magnoliopsida; order Lamiales; family Plantaginaceae; genus Penstemon; species Penstemon barbatus. The sequence continues at coordinate 73,101,548 of CM064877.1, read as the reverse complement.
TTTCTCGTGATCGGTGACTGGGGGAGGAGATTCATCTTCGGGAGAGACTCAAGTCGTATTTGACACGAAACGAGTGTTGCTGCATCTCTTTTTCTCTCTTACTTTCAGTGCATATAAAGTTTGATGGAAGCATTGATTATAAGACTATATGCTTTGTGGGGAGTTCAATTATCTATGATTTCCTCCAATAAAGGCAATAATTAATATCCAGCAAATGTTGCTGAGTTTATTGATCATAATAAACCATATATAGTTTGCCTACGTCGATGTTACAAAAACTATTTTTGTTAGAATAGATTTAAAAAAATTGCAACTGTTTATGTATGTGAATTAAAATCCTCAATGAAAAGCTTGAGTTGTTAAGAAAGTTTAGCTGTTGTTATTTAAAAAATTAATGTTTTTCAATGATTGAATCTTGTTAAAATTATATTATGGAAATACTATTTTAAGTGCCAGGGTATTTTTCAGGGAAATAAAAATTCTACCCAAGAAAAAAGTTCGGGGTGACAGTGCGACAACGTTTAAAGGTGGGTTAATTACAGGGACCTCCCCTGAGGTTTGGTGAAACTCGCGTTCATTCCCCTCTAAGAATACTAATTACTCGGACCTCCCCTGAGGTTTGCAAAACCTTACAACCGTTAGGGTTCCGTTAATTTTTGCTTACGTCATCATAAATTTTTTGAAGATTGCCAATTTTGCCCCCGACTTACTGTAGCAAATATGTATGGACTATATTACCCCTCTCAACAAATGTTACATTGTTGCATGAGAATGGATCTAGTAGCAATATCAAATTACATTTGTGGACTAAAATGTTGTTAAATTTATATAAAATGTGTTATGACTTTATTAATGTATATTTATACTTAAAATAACATTTTAAATATTTCTAAAGTATTTTCTTACTTATTGTAAAATATATGCAAAGAGAAATACACTACTAACTCTTACAAAAAATTATTTTTATTCAAATAAATATAAACATTGAAATTTATTTTTAATGTATAGATTTCCACATTGTCCCTCTTATTTGTGTATATAAATTCAAATAAATATAAACATTCAAATTTATTTTTATTATTATTTTTAGTGTTCTTATATTTTAATTTATAGAAAAATATTGAAAATACTCAAGTTTAAATTTTATGTCTATAAATATAAAATTTTATAACGGTCAATAATGTTTTAGAAAAAAATATTAAACATGTTTATAAAATTTTATATTAGCCAATAATGTTTTAGAAAAAATATTACACATATTACACATTTATCAACTCAAGTTTTATTGATATGAAATAATTAAAGAACTTATTTGTTGGGAAATTATTATTTTTTAATTATTCATAAATATAACATAACAATTTTTAAAGAAAAAAAAATATATTCAATAATATTTTAATTTTTATAATAAAAATATAAATATAATTTTTTTTTAAAAAACCCTAAAATCACCCCACCCCAAACCCCCAACCCCGCCGCCACCACCTTCCCAGATCCAGGCCGGCGACGACCTGGGGAGAATATCACAGGCCGTCGCCAGCCTGGAACCAGCGATCCCAGACAATAATTTATTGATTACTTAAACTCAATACTATTAAATAATATTTACTATAAAATACTAAAATAAATCTTGTTTACATAATTAATAAATTATTTTTTACGCTATGGATAAATTATACAGTATTGAAATATGTATTTTATAAAAATTTAACTAAAAAAATCAAAAAATATTTTTTTCACAAAATTTAAAGATACTAATTCAAATACTCTTTTATAAAATAATTATCTATGAGGTATTAGTAAATAATTAAATTTATGGGTTATTTCAGTTTTAAGCTTAAATATATATATATATATATATATATATATATATATATATATATATATATATATATATATATATATAAGTGTTTAATATTTTCAACAATGAAATCATAAATTTATATCTTACTTAAATACAATACAATTAAATAATATTTTATTATAAAATACAAAAATAAAATCTTATTTACATATTTATTATTACTATTAATTGCATAATTAATAAACTATTTTTTTTCTTTTTTATGTGATATAAATCGGGGTGGGGTTAGTTTTTCTTTTCTTTTATGTGTAAATTTAATTTTATTAAAGTTTAGGGACTAATAGGCAAATAAAATTTTTTGTAAGGTTTTGTAAACCTTAGGGGAGGTCGATGTAATTAAAATTGATGAGGGCAAGAGGGTAATTTCACGCATTCCATCCACCTCTGTTAGTCTCCGTTAGGGTTTTGTAAGGTTTTGCAAACCTCAGGGGAAGTCCGAGTAATTAGTATTCTTAGAGGGGAATGAACGCGAGTTTCACCAAACCTCAGGGGAGGTCCTTGTAATTAACCCTTTAAAGGTTGGGTGACAAAGTGCAACATTCAAAGGTTTGACGGTAATGGGATATTGAAAGATGTTTTCGATAAAAATGGCTAGTCTTTGAGTGTTTTCGCACTTTGTCACACCAACATTTATATGTTTATCTTGCCCCTGACTTAAGCCAAGTGGAGTCTGAAAACTGGAATATTCCCGCATATTCCAAAGGTGGTGTGCAAGACATTTTAAATAGCTGAGTAGTTAAGTGGAAAACCGCGAAGATTAGGTCGCAAAATGAGAAAACGCTAGTATACATTTACGACCAATCGTGAAGTTTTTGTTGTCCACAGATTTGTTGAAAACAATCCATGATGCTTGCAAGCGTTGTTTGTGGTCTAAGGACAGAGTATGGAGCATATGAGAGCCTATGAACTAAAGCTCAAGTCATAAAATGTTCTATTCTTTTTTAATAATCAAGTTTATAGAATTTAATTTATTTTAGATATTACATGAAACATATGATTTAAGTAGATGGACTATAACTATTGTTATGCACAATTTATCAGTCTATATTTGATCATTTTGAACTTATCCATCCAAGATTAAAATGAATTTACAACATATCAAACGATAAATTGTAGAAAATTACTGCAATATATAACAAATTTTCCAGAAGTTCCACAAAGATACAGCTACAACACATTCATGTCTTTGTCAGCCAGCACACAAGAATGTTTGTGATCTCAGACTGAGACAGGGCGTTTTATATCGGAAATGGACTCGATCGGAATTTGAAACGAGCCAATCCGTACATCAAAAGAGTAGGTAATGAATTTCGTAGAAAGCTTTGTTGCAACTCTTAGTCAGAATTCAAAATTTTGTTCAATACGAGTACTGATGAAGGAGATGCCTAATTTCCAATCGAGCAGAACAACAAAGAAAGTCTAAGTCTTGTTATAAAGTCACACTCGAATACGAGACTACATCCTGTTCAATTGCTGATGCAATTCAAAATGATTGTAATCAAACATTAGAACATGTCCCATATTTAAAAGACAAATTTAGACAGCGAAGGTTGATCCACGTATAAATACGGGCTACGATTCTAACGAGGCTCCACAACGTGCCAATCCACATAAATTAGACATTAGTTAAAGATCCACAGGCAAGTCCAAGAAACCAAGTTATCATAGAGGTAATTCACTAGAACATAATGCAAAAAGATCGATAATTCTTCAAGTAATTATGCAAAAATATTCATTTAACAGTCTTATTCAAAACAATATATCACAAAGCAGTAAACCCAAAACTAGCATCTTAAGTACTAGCACTATTACTCAAAGGGAAGCAAAAGCATGCTTACCCAACATCCAGTAGAACATAGTAACAAGATTTCAAAGGGTGAATTAAACTTCTTATTTAATCTTCTTCCTCTGCATAACTTAAAGCTTGGCAAACCGATGGCTCGACTCCCTCGTCAATGGCGAAAAAAAACTTCTTTCCAATCAACTCAACTACCCTTTTCGCAGGTCCAGAGTCACGAGGGCTCTCATTGATCACCCTACCAATCCTTATTCTCCGGAGCAACTGAGGAGAGTTTTCATTTTCACTACCATGAACAACAATCTCACTAGGAATTTCCCACCGTTTCTTCACTCGGCTTTCAGTACCTAAATTCTTGCTCTCAGTTTCATTCAAACGCGATTTCCCAACCGATAAAGAGCGTTTTTTCTCGCATCTTTTGCCGTCATCCTTATCATCCTCCGGTAAAGACCTCTTCCTCATTGATGAGGTCGTATTCTGACTATACCGACTAGCCACAACCCTTCCTGGCCTCAATGGCTTCTTATTAACAGTTTGAACAGATTTTTCGCCGTCTTTAAATAATTTTTTGGGCTGAATTGAATTAATCGCCACATCTTCTTTCTTCACAACTTTTCTTGATGCAATTGTGGTCACAGCTTGCCTAGAAGAAACTTGATTCCTTGTAGCAAGTTTTCTTGACTTCGGACTTAGACTCAAACTCTTACCCTTCTCCTTTTCTTCTTGGATATCTTGTAGCTTCATGAAACAAGATTTTCTCCTATTTTGAGCAGGGGTGGTAAATTGTTTCGATTTCACCGCACCGTAAATCTCCGATGGCCCCATACTAATTCCTCTTCGCCCTACTGAAACAATTTCTGCAGGCCCTAAACTAAGCCCTCTTCTCTGAACCTTTGTTCCTGCACTCAAAGATGAATTCTCTTCAATCTTTTTCTTTGCACTCTCTTTTTGCTCCATAAACTTTGAGGATACAATTTTTCCTCTCTTTTCCACAGCTTTCACATTTCTCTCAGCCTTTTCAATTCTCAAACCCTCTAATCTCAATTTCAATCTACTAATTTCAGATTCAATTTCTTGAATCTCCTTATCAATAATCTTCTCATCTCGAAATTCTGCCTTCTTTTCCAAAACCTTGTTTTCTTTAGGAAACCCTTTATCCAAAACCCCCTTAATTCTTGATTTCTCCCCATCCCCATCTCTGTTAATTGATTTGAGAGGCGTTATTGTAGAAGAAACAGAGGGTATTTGATTCTCCAATAAAGGACCCTGATTTTCTTTCCCCGGAACGGAATCTAAAGAAGATGTCATTGAATTTCTAGCTGCAGTGAAACCTTCGGAATCGCCGTTGTCAAAAGCGGCATTATTCCATACCTGATGATCTGGAAATTGAAATACACTCATTCTTTCTAACTGGGTTTGATTATTTCAGTGAAAGAAGAAAATGGTGAAGTGTATCTTGGAATATAGTCAAAATTTTGGTTGAAACTGATGATGATGATTACAATTTTGAGAACGTGGGGGAGATAAATGAGAATATTGGGGAATCTTTATTAGGGAAGAAATTCTGTACAGTATGTTTTTCGACCGTTGGGGCTTCGAATATACGTTATGGTTTAGTCCCACTCAATCGTGGCCATTAGATTGTGAACGGATACTAGAGACGCTCCGATTTGATTTAAAGGTTAAATTTTTTTTTTTGAATAAGAGAAATTGCACTTTCCCCCTAAACTTATGATCAAGTTGTACTCTCACCTAAACTTCAATTTTTTGGACTATCCCCCCTATACTTAGGCTGCGTTCGGTTTGCCGAATTAGGCCTCAATTACGTATGATTAGGCCCAGGATTAATTTAGTCGCGGGCCAAAATCTTGTTCGGATGGGCTAATAATTTTACGGGCTGCCCGCGAGATTTGGTCTGATTTGTGGGCCAGACTCTCTTTTCGGCCTGATTGTAATTGGACCATCAGACTCAAGATTAGAAAATAATGGCCCAGATTATATTTAACATGCCCATTTTGCCCCAATAGATATAATTATTTACAAACAAACCAACCAAATATTACAAAAATGCCATCACATATGTTATCTTCTACATTTCACTTTCCCTCACATTTCCAGCTGCTCTTTTACGGGAAAGGGAAAGATTTTTTCGCTGCCATTTTGGAGACAAGAATGTAAGTTTAATTTGTGGTAGGAAATTATATTATGCACACATTTTTACTAATCTTAGGTTTAATTTCGGTATTATTTTGCCCAAATGAGTTCAATTTTTCTCTTACAAATGCACCATTTTGTGACAATGAGATAATTTTTTGGCTTTCTTTTTATATTTTAGGGTACAGGAGGCCTAGATCAAGTTGCAAGGAGTTGGAGTTTTCACCATTGTTGGATTTTTGGCTACAATTATTCCGAATTTTTTTTTTCTTATGAATATTTTGTAATGCATACCTAATGATTTAAATTTTGTGATTTAGGAATAATAAATCAGATCCGTGGAGGCCAATTTCAGTTTGATATTAAATTTAAAGAAGGTACGAGTTATTGTATTTGGGTTTTTTTCTTTAATTTCCGCATATATATGTATACACTTGGTACTACTTTATTTGATATAGTTCATATATGTATATATGTATAGATGTATAACAATTGATAAACTTGATAGTAAAAATTTGGGTAGTCACTTGAAGTATACTTTATATATGTATATTATACTTGATATGTGTTAATTTGAAATATATGTATATTATACTTGATATGTGTTAATTTGAAATATATGTATATTATACTTGATATGTGTTAATTTGAAATATATGTATATTATACTTGATATGTGTTAATTTGAAATATAGTTGATATATGTATACATGTATATATGTATATATGTATTATTATAATTCGTACTTGATATATGAATAATTTTGTTGGTAGATGATATAGGTTAACTTGACTTTATATATATGTATATCATATATGTATATAATAATGTCATACTTGATGTCGAAATATTTGGGATGTATAATCGTAGTATTATTTGGGATGTATAATTTCATAAAATTTTCTATGATTCAAGCAATTTGAAACTAGATTGGTTCAATAACTTGTGTTAATTGTCTATCAAGTATGGGCTTCAAGTACGGAATTTTTTTTTCTAGGCATTACAAATGGATGAACGGAAGAAACAATTGATTGTGTTATTCACACGTTTTTTTTGGACGGGCATTTTCCTTTTATGGGTACGTGCTAAACTACTCGGTAGCCAACCCATGAAAAAACCGGTTCGATATAGCCTAATTCGTAGGCGGCGCAAATGGGCTGAAAACATAAAAAAAATCACCCGGAAAAACACAATAGTTTGTAAAAATAATATTCGTCTTCATATTGATTCGTTTGATAAGTTTTGTTGTTTCCTACACAACGTCGGGGGTCTAAATGATACTAAGTACGTATCCGTTAGAGAACAAGTAGCCATGTTTTTAACGGTCTTTGCTCATCACAAAAAGAATCGTGTCGTTGCCACGGATTATAAAAGATCCGGAGACACTGTTAGTAAATGTTTTCACCGTGTACTTACGTGTTTGATCAAACTCCACCCGATTTTACTATCTCAACCGGACCCAATACCAGATGATTATGAGGACGATAGATGGAGTTGTTTCCCGGTAAGGATAAAACTTTAGATTTTGTCTACGTTTGGTGATTATCATGTTTATTACAATATAGCATTTGCACTACTGTATAGGGCTGCATAGGGGCTCTAGACGGAACTTATATTCATGCTCATGTTCCGTCTAAGGATAGACCCCGTTATAGGAATCGAAAGGGAGACATTACTACCAATTTACTTGCGGCTTGTGATATTAACGGAGTTTTCACATATGCACTCGTCGGTTGGGAGGGGTCTGCTGCGGATGGTCGGGTGTTGAGAGATGCAATCAATCGGCCGAATGGATTGAGAGTGCCCACGGGTAAAAATTAGTTTTATAAAATATGATTGGCAATTGAGTCTACCTAACAACACTCACTATTTCGTATTTAATAATTGTAGGAACGTATTACTTGTGTGACAACGGATATACTAATGGTCCGGGGTTTCTTACGCCATATAGGGGAGTACGATACCATCTTAAGGAGTGGGGAGTTGGTATGGATGCCCCTCAAAATGAAAAAGAATTTTTCAATATGAAACATAGTCAAGCTAGAAATGTGATTGAGCGCACTTTTGGTCAAATCAAAAAGCGTTGGGCAATATTAGCAAGTCCTGCTTTTTACCCGTTACAAACACAAAATAGGATGATTATGGCTTTGATATTGATTCACAACTTCTTGCGTAAGACATCACCCGAGGACGTCATGGTGTTGGATCCGTTGCGTGATTCTAGTGAGTCGAGTGATGACGATAATGGGGAGGCTGGTGAAGGTTATGTTCAAGGGGTTGAAACGTCACCCGCGTGGAACAATTTCCGTGATAACTTGGCCCGAGAAATGTTCATGAAGTGGAATTCGGATCGTGAATGATATCATGCCTTAACATATGATTGTTTACTTTTATCGGTGTAGTAATTTGCAATTGATTGTATTATGGACATATGTTCCGGTTGTTTGAAATCAACATTCTTGCATTATTATTTGTATCCTATTGAACTTAGATTTGTATATTTGATTGTGTAACGTACTTTATGTCAATTGAACGGGAAGAATTTCGTGAAATTTGAGTTTAGATTGTGTATGTATATTTGAATATTTTTTTTTTGTGTTATTTTATCTAACTACTTGATTGTGTATATTTGAAGTGATATGACTTCCATTCCACGTTACGGCGAGACGGATCGTAGCCAAAGAAAGTCCCAGGGCTCCCGAAGGTCGTTGAATGCAATCGAAGAACAAACATTGTTAGTAATTTTAAAGGAGCTAATTTCGGCTGGATGGAAGTCCGACAATGGATTTCGTGCAGGGTACTTGAACTCGTTGCTTAAAGCTATGAATGATAGATTGCCTCACTCAAATATAGAAGTCAAGCATATAAACTCTAAGTTGACCGTGTGGAAAAAAACGTATTATCAAGTATTAGGTATGCAGGGGACGAGTGGTTTCGGGTGGAACGAATCTGGTAAAACAATCACGGTTGATGATGATATATGGGCTTTATATGTACAGGTTAATTTAACAACAATAAAGTTTGGCAGACTTGTTAGAATTTAGTATTTTTGTACGATATATGAAAAATATTATTTATAAAGTTCGTTTTGAATTGTAGGCACACCCAGACGTTGCCAATATGCGATATAAGACATATCCATATTATGATGACTGGGTTGAGATTTTCGGAAAGGACAGGGCCACCGGAGACTTAGCCGAGGACTTTGTGGAGATTGTGGAAGATTTGGTGAGACGTCACCCGACTAAGGCGTCATCCGGGAAGGGAAAGGAACCAATGATGGAAACAACGGGTGATGATTTTAATATGTACAGTAGTCCTTGTGTCGACCTTACGACTGATGCCTCGGATTGTGGGGAATTTATTCCCGAAATTCCACCGTACAACATGGGGTTTGAGAATGTCACTCCGAAGGTTTCTAAATTGTCAAAGAAAATTAAAAAGGAGAAATTAAAGAAGGAAAAGATTGAGAGGAAAAGGAAGACCCTTACACCGGAATCGAACGAAGTCGGTATGGACAAGTTCATAGATACGGCTAAATCTATATGGGGTGATCTTAGCCACAGCTTTGCCAAAGAGGAGGATACGTACGATGAAAAAGCAGAAAAGATTATAGATGCACTCGCCCGTATCGATTCTCTCACGGATGAGAATAGAATTTTTCTGTCGTTCAAGATTATGGACAATGCGAAACACGTGAGTTTGTTCTTGAAATCGAACGAAAAGAATCGAGAGCACATTGCGCACATGATGCTAAACAACCAAATGCCTTGACTTTATGTGGACTTAATTTTCTATGGATTTGTTAATTGGATGGACAAGTATATGGACAGCAAATTTCTTTGGAGTTGTGTACTCGTTGGAATTGATCTATGATATTATGTAGTTTTTGGACATTTAGGTACTTTTTTTGAAAATATTGCATGACTTGCAATATTTGTTAGTATGATATTGTGTAGTTTTTGGACATTTAGGTACTTTTTTTGAAAATATTGCATGACTTGCAATATTTGTTAGTATGATGCTATGTAGTTTTTGGATTTTTAGGTACTTTTTTTGAAAATATTGCATGACTTGCAATATTTGTTAGTATGATGCTATGTAGTTTTTGGACATTTAGGTACTTTTTTTGAAAATATTGCATGACTTGCAATATTTGTTAGTATGATGCTATGTAGTTTTTGGATTTTTAGGTACTTTTTTTGAAAATATTGCATGACTTGCAATATTTGTTAGTATGATGCTATGTAGTTTTTGGACATTTAGGTACTTTTTTTGAAAATATTGCATGACTTGCAATATTTGTTAGTATGATGCTATGTAGTTTTTGGATTTTTAGGTACTTTTTTTGAAAATATTGCATGACTTGCAATATTTGTTAGTATGATGCTATGTAGTTTTTGGACATTTAGGTACTTGTTTTGAAAATATTGCATGACTTGCAATATTTATTAGTATGATGCTATGTACTCGCACATTTAAGCAGTATTTCTTCGGTTGGGTTTGCGTAAGTTATCGACTACTACTATTCCGTTTTATTGTTATTGGGTACTTTATAAACTTTGCAACACATTTGTTAAAATTACTACTATAACAATCAATCACATAGCAGAACAAGTGCAACATTCTTACCCACACAGAAATACGAGAAAACAACAACAATAGCAGCATAAACGCCCTAAACTCGACACACACAGGATTACGACACGAAATCACTAGAAAGTTTAAAGTAGCTTAATTATCATGTGAGGGTCCCACATCTGGCCACAAACACTTAACGGGGTTTTTTGCCGGTTCCCTCTCGGCATTTTCTAAACCCCCGTCTGTGTTATTATAACTAACCAAATCGTTCCAGAAATCGTCGTTGCTTGCATATGGTGAGAAGGTAATTTGAGTCGGATTGATTGGCTCAGGGACTGGTGTTTCCTGCCCGATAATTGGTGCATCATTTTCCTCGAACCATTGAAGATTGATTGGTGAAGCTGGTGGTGGTCCTACGCTTACCACAAGTTCGTCCGGGTGTCCGAAAATTTCGCACAAATCACCCCACTTTGGTTCAGCATTGATTGCATATGCTTCGTAAAATGGGAATTCCTACAATGACAAAATATTATGACACGTATAATTCAACTCAAAAGTTAAAGTCTACCCGAAAAATCAAACTTATTACCATGCACATATTTTTTACAATTTCCAAACCATCTCTCCCAACGGTGTTCGTTATAGGATCGAAGGAGTAGCCGGATAAATTCCTTAAGTGTGAAAATGAGGCGTGTCGTCGTTTTAGCCGGTCGACTCGTGACATTATTTCCTTTGTTGTGAAAGTACGCTGGAAGAATACATTAACCTCGTCCCGAGCTCTACGCAAAACGTGGGGCACACCATAAGTGAGAATTCCGTTTTCGTAGTAATTTTCGGTAGCTAAAAACTCGATCAAATACTCGTCAAATTCTTTGGTCCATCGATCAGAGTAGAAGAAATGTGATTGCGGACGGGGGACAAAATTCGCCATTTTGGAAATTTGATAACAAGTAAAATGTGGTTTATTTCCTTCTTCACAAACAATAATAGCAAAATGTTGAGTATTTTATACAACTAATCAGGGACCTATTGGAAATAATAAATGCACCTAATGAGGACCTATTTGCAATTAAATTAAACTAGCTTAGGTTGGCAGTGTGTTTTCAACTAAAGCTGAGAAGGAAAAGATATTGCCATATAAAGGAGATTTGATTCTTCTGTAAAAAAAAAAGTTGCATACTTGTGTTTTGTTTTTTACTCATGAAATTTTTGACTAAGGAAAGTTCATGATTGTACTTTGGACTTATATTGATTTTGGCACTATGCAGAATAGACTTTTGTACAAATTTCAGTTTGTTCATTATTAGTAATGGTTACTAAAAAAAATTTCAGTTTGTTCAAGTACAAAAAAATATTAATGGTTACTAAAAAAAACAGTCAAGTACTAATATATATATATATATATATTCAGCATCATAGAAATAAAAAGTACAGCATTATAGTCCTATATATACCGAAAGTGTTATTACATGCACTCAAAACAAACATGTGCAATGTAATAACACAACATTAAACATCAAAATAAACATACGTTCAGCAGGGTCCTTGGAGCAAATACACATAAAAACAAAGTACATAAAAGCAACAAACTTTTCATCAAGGGCAAGACCTAATCCACCATCCAAAGGGAACTCCCGAACATCCCATTCCCGTCTGTTCCATCACTTGAACCAACGTCACCTCCATCGCTTGAACCAACGCCACCTCCATCACTTGAAACAACGCCGCCGGCAGAACTTGGCCCCGCTTCATTCTGGAATAAACCAATCTCGTTCCCAGTATCGAACGGAACAGCAGCCCTCTTTCCAAGTGTATCAACAGGGACCACGGCAAGCTCATCATCGTCCGAGTCACGGACGTGAATGGGCCAGCCGGGTGATCCAGCGAGATCAATGGGAAAAGTCCCAACTCCGGCAGTGTCAAAGATGTATTGGAGCTTGAGATGCAACGGCTCACCGTGCAACCGAAACTGTCTAAACCATTCACTTTCTTGCTACAAAACAAAAAACAGACATTAGTATGAAATTCATACATAAAATCATGAAGGAAAACACAAAACAACATTATTTGAACAAGTTGACTTACAGCCGCAGGGATGGCTCTCCAGTAGTCGCCATTCACGTGACTCTCACAGTCCCACGCATCATAGCAAACTCCAGGGGTTTCAACAAAGTTTGTGAACATTTGATTGCGGTGCCTCATAGTTTCCAGCTTACGTTTCATACCTAAAAAAATATAAGATTGTTAATGCATGCTGAATATAGCTTAACATAGCAAAAAAAAAAAAAATTTACAAAATCAAATATCATACCAGGAAAGGTAAACCTCCTGCCAAACATAGTAGACATGTTGGCTGCCATACGTTGCAAGGCTCCAGTTAGTAGATCCAGGTTGTTCATATTTCCAGCTTTACACTCATGGTACAGCAAGTCCACAAAACGGGCAGTTTCGTCATTGCTCCATCCATCACTGAGTTTCGAATGATCAGCCATCATCCTTCGGGTCCTCGGCATTTTCACAACTGCAGTTCCAAGATTATAGAAGGTAAGAAGTAAATATTATTCCTATTTAGGATTGTATAAATAAGGAAAGAAGTCTAAGAGGGAGTATACCTTTCGGGGAATATGAGCAGACTCACTTCAATTGTAGAATAGGTACAAAAACAAAAATACAAGGTTGGGAATATATAAGGGGTTTATGCTCAACCACCACAATAAATGCAAAGGGGAAAGTGTGTGCAATCAATATGATTTTTACAAGAATGCATTTATAACTTACAAAGAAAATGTATGTAATAAATGAGAAATACAAATGGTCAAGCAAACCATTCAATGCACATATTACTTAACAAAAAAAATTAAATCTGATTTGTCTCTTCAAAGCCCCTGACAAAATCTATTTGTGTGTACATTTGAATAAACAGTTATTACAATATCAATAAAAAAAAAAAAAAAACAGTTTTAGAATAATGCATAAACAAAAGTTTATAGAAGAATGCATTTATAATAAGGGATATTTTTTGGAAAGCATTTTAAATATATGATGTAGCTATATATCAAACTTTATAAAGAATATGAATACATAAAGAAAATTTTATAGAAGAATGGATTTTTATAACTTAATATGACAAAATGGAAAGAATTTTAAAAATATGATATATTTTGACAAATGCAGTACACAAAAGTACCACAAATCACAATAAAGTACACAATAAAGGATGCAAATATCACAAAAGTACAACAAATCACAATGAAAACACAAAAGTTTGGCATTTTTATAAATAAAAGTCTTCAAAAGAAGGTAATGAAGTTTAAAAATCTGATATTTTTTGCCAACATATGAAATTACACCAAAGTCACACAATTCATATTCTATTACCTAAAATATATAAAATATAAAAAAAGTACAGTTGTCAATAATTAAAAACAGTTTTCAAATAAATACCATCCTTCCAATTTACCTAAGAGGACCTATTTGTAATAAAGTAAACTAGCTTAGGTTGACAGTGTGTTATCAAATAAAGTTGACAAGGAAAAGATATTGGCATACAAAGGAGATTTCATATAGTACCATCAGATAACTTTATTAATAAAGAAATCATCACCTGGCCTACATAAATTAAGGCTGCGTTCAGTTTCCAAAAGTGTTGAATCTAGCATGCTGATATAGCAACTAAATGCAGGGCCACATTTAAATAAAGGATATCATGTACATTTTTCATCCAATACATATCAAATAAGGGGGTACTTTCATGATAGAGTACACAAAAGAGTATACACATACTCAACATGAATACTCAACAGTGCACCAACACCCATATTTGGAACCCAACATGAACATATATTCAAGTATGCATGCAAAGACCATCAGAATATTTTTAAACTTAACATCATTTGGTCTACCAATAGATGTACATGTTTTTCTAAATTACCAAATATCAGCAGACAAGAGCAACCAAGTTTGGACAGAAGCAATGCCCCAGTATTTTTATAACATTATGGCAAATAATAGGCCCAATATCATATTAACATCATCATATTATCCACCAAAATACAAGACCATCAGACAAGACAAACAATACCAAGCATCACATGGTCTGTGAACAAGCCAACATAAGTCTCAAAATTTTCCACTTATGAAAACAGCACACAAGTGCACCACATTATAGAAATAAGCAATAACAGGAGCACAAAAGGAACAGAAGCAATAACAGAAGCAAGATCATACACAAAGTCAGCAAAGTCAGCAAACATTAAACAACTAATCACATACATAAATACCAAAGGAACAGAAGCACAGCACAGATCATCGCAAGCTTCTGCTTGCGACGCAATGCCATGTTTTCTGCCTCAATATTTTCTAAAGAATTAACAACTATACGCATTTGAGCAGACAGTTCATCAACTTCACGTATAAGACGGGCATTTTCAGCCTCCGCACGATTTACACGTAATAGCAAACCAGGGATAATAACACGGGACCTATCACACATCATTGGGTCTACCCACTCGAAGTAATCACACCGTTCGTCCTAGCATTGAAAACAATTAATTCATTAGAAACTGTATTGTGTAGAACTTAATATTCAAGTAGTATATGAAACTAAAAAACAACCGTTACAGATTGGCAGCGAGCAAATCTTCTCCCAGGATTCTCCCTCGTCCAAGAGGTGTAGATTCTCACACGCAGCCCACACTGACAGTGTGCGGACCCATAAATTATTCGTGTGTTGTGTTCCATTGCTGCCAAAATATAACAACAAAATTAATTATAGGGTTTAGAAAAACTAAAAAGCCCTAATTTGATAATTATAATTTCAAACTAAAAAGCCCTAATTGACGAAACCATATTAATATTAAAATTTCAATGAACATAAGAAAGAACACCAACAAATAGCTAATAATCTAACCTGGTTATTACAACTTTGGCCCAATATCTGACAGGAGGAGAATTTACCGAAACCCTAGGAAGAAATCGCCAATGAGAACCAGTGGAAACGAAACCGAACAAGTGATCAATCGAAACCCAGGTATATAGAATGCAAACGGTCAAACACAAAATAAGTCTAATTTCCGAAATGAACTCAAGCAAATCACATAGTAAGAGAGGAAATGACGGCAATACTTCCAGAACAAGTGACAACCGAACCCAACCAAGAAATTATTTAGAAATTACAAGTGTAATTGATGAGAGACAAGTAAACCCTAGGAGAGAAATGAAGAATCCGCCGCGAGGAAGAGAGAGAGAAAATGAGAGAACAAATGAATGGATTAGGGTTTCACAAATGAATAGATATACCATGGAATGAATGGCCAGGATGATTCCAATCAAACGGCCTATAATCAATCGCATTCAGGGGCAAAATTGTCCAAAATATGTAATCGGGTCAACCGAACAGCCCAACTTATTTTGGACTGACTATTTTAATCGGACCACAATAATCTGCCGAACGGGCCATTAGGAGTTGGGCTGATTAATTTAATTGGCCCATTGTCACAATTGGACTGATTTCCAATTGTGACAACCGAACGCAGCCTTATAGTATTGTTGCACTTTCTCCCTGAACTCTTTTCCGGCCAAAGAGTTTAGGAGAGAAAGTGCAACACAAAACTTCATGGTGAAAAGAGCAGGTTTAAATTTAAGGAAAAAAGTGCAAATTTTATTGAAAGTATTATTTTTACTTCTTTAATTAATAAAATAATCTTTGTTTTCTTCAAAATAATGAATTTCCAGGAAATCTCCTGTCAAATTATTTTTTGCTTACAAATTTTAAAAATTTGAAAGATGTAATGTGAAACTTAACATAAAATTATAGTGTATGATTGATTTTGCACCCATCTTCTACTATGTAATGTCTAAATAATATATTTGTTTATATTTAATAGGATTGTCAATTAAGTCGAGTCAATCCGAAGCTCGATGGCTCGACCCGATCAAAACTGACCTGATCTTGAATATTAGTGAGTCGGGCCAAGTTTGAGCCATTATATTAAACCTGGTAAATTTATGAGTTGAGCTTGAACTTAATACGACGCAACCCGAATAAATCCGAAATATATAATTATTATAAATATTGGATTAATTATTTATATTGTAGTAATATTATTAGTTACTGTTATTATTTTGAAACAAGAAAACTTATTGAATAGTTATAGTGTAAATCCACATATGTTAAAATATCAATTATGTATTGAAGGTCAAAGCTTAAAGGAAAAAAGTAGTTTAAAAAGAGAGAGAGAGAGAGAAGGGGGGGCAAAAGCTAACATAAAAGGTCAATACATCGGACTCCTGAGACTTTAAGGGTTAATATGGAAGTAGTTTGACTGAGATTGATCTTGGTTTGGTTTCGAAATGTGGTTTCAAAGGTTTCGGCGAAATCGTTGAAACTCGATTTGGATAATGGTTTCAATGAAATATTGAGATGGTAAATATTATTAAATAATAGTTAGTGGGTTTTGAAAATTTGAGATTTGATTTGGATGGTGGTTTAGTTGTTGGGGTTTGGAGAAGAAAAGTAGATAGTAGGTGTCAAATCAATAATTTTATAGGATTTGAAATATAATATTTTATTGTGTAATGATTGAGATAATGAGTAATAATATTGTAATGATTGAGAATTAATTGTAATTATATAAATATAATTGTGATATTAATTTAGACGATGATGAACAATTATTTATTTAAATAAAACAATTAATAATTTTGTTACTTTCTAAATTATAAGATATATACAATATCAAACTCGACTTCATTTTTTAATTAACATATAATCGAATATAATATGAAAATATAAAATAAAATATTTTGATAATAATTATTTGACTGCAAAAATCGTAAACTTCATTCACATAATGCATAATATTGAAGGGATAATAATGGTGGTGCATGGGAACAATTAAGAAAAAACACGTGTTTTTGGGTAACAATCAAATGAGTAAATTACTTGTTTTTGCATTAGTTATAGTTAATTAATAAATTCACACTACCAAAAATTTAAATTTTCATGACAAAATAGTAAATGACAAAGTGACAAAAATTTTAATATTGTCACTAAACTGATGTATATAGACACACTAGTGACAAGAAATGTGAAAAAGTTGACACTATTGATATTTAGTGATACCCCAATAGTGACAACTAAAAAGTTATCACTAAATTATAGTGACAATATTTATTGTCACTAAGTTGTCACTGAAAGGGTGTCACTAATTGTCAATAGTGACAACTTAAGTCCCATAAACTTGTCACCAATAGTCATTAGTGACAACTTAAAAATATATTTTGTCGCTTTTGCACTTGTCACTATTATTATTGTGACAAAACTAATATTCTTATCACTAAATATATGCAAAAAGTGACAATTTTAACAATTTCACTTAATATTTTATCACTAAAATCCAGTTTTCTTGTAGTGCGATCAAGGTTGTCTTTCATCACTAGTTTAATTAATGGGTTTTTTGCAAGTTAACTTCCTGTGATATGTCTAATGGACAATTTACCTCCATGTGAAATAAAAATAGGCAATTTAACTCCCTGTGAAATAAAATAATGAGCAATTTACCTCCTTGTGATATAAAAATGGGCAATTTACCTCCCTGTGAAATGAAATAATGAGCAATTTACCTACCTATGATATGAATTAATAAGCAATTTAGAGGGAGGCAATGTGCTTCTTTTATAAAAACAGAGGGAGGTATTTTGCCCTTTTTCTTGTCACATGGAGTTAAATTGCTTATTTAGGATATCACAGGGAGGTATTTTGCCCTTTTATTTATCACAGGGAGTTAAATTGCCGATTTAAAATAACACAGGGAGTTAATTTGCTATCCACTCTTTAATTAATTAATGCTATGATTAGTTTTACATGTTTCCATTGCTTAATTAATACGTTGCTTAATTAATAACAAAAGAAAAAATAAAAGAGAAACGAACAACATAATTAAATAATGTGGACTTCTAAGGTGACGTCACGTTATGTGACGTCACCGTAATTTAAGGCATTGAATCATAAATATGTAATCACAACCACATAAATTTTAGGGGAATTAATATAGAATAAAATTAAACTTAGTTAATTATGAGTTACCTGTTTAACAGGTTAAAACTATAATGTATCTTATATTCTTTAATATTCCAAAGTTAACTACCTTAAATATTTCTACTTTACTTCTTTTCTTTTTTCTACCCAAATTAATATCAAATTACCATAAAAATTATGTGTTTCCGCATTGTATGGTACAAGTTCATATATAATAGTACAATACCACTAATGTGTATAATTATTCACATTACATAGTATTGACTTCACATACTTAGTACGGTATCATATTAGTAGTAGTTAGTCACATTATATAGTATTACCATTAGTACTAACCAATTTGCGGATAATTATTCACATTACATGGTATATGTCTCACATGTAATAGTATAGACTCACATAGCATAGTATTGACTCCACAAACTTAGTACAGTCGACTCATATTAGTAGTAATTAGCTACATTATGAAATATTATCATTAGTAATAACAAATGTGTATAATTATTCACATTACATGGTATAATGTCTCACATTATATAGTATTGACTCCATATACTTAGTACGTTCTCTCATATTAGTAGTAATTAGTCACATTAAAAAGTATTATCATTAATACTAACCAATGTGTCTAATTCTTCTCATTACATAGTATAATATCTTACATGTAATAAAATTGACTCCACATACTTAGTATGGTCTCAGATTAATAATAATTAATCACATTATATAGTATTACTATTAGTACTAATCAATTTACTATTAATTCTTCACATTATATGGTATATGTCTCACATGTAGTAATATAGACTCACATGGTTTAGTATTGACTCCACAAACTTAGTATGGTCCCATATTAGTAGTAATTAACCACATTATGAAGTATTATCATTAGTATTAATCAGTGTGTATAATTCTTCACCTAACATAATATGATGTCTCACATGTAATAGTATTGACTCCACATACTTAGTACGGTCTCATATTAGTAGTAATTAATCACATTATATAGTATTACCATTATTACTAACCAATTTACAGATAATTCTTCACATTACATGGTATATATTCCACATGTAGTAGTATAGACTCTCATAGCATAGTTTTGACTTCACATACTTAGTACGGTCTCATACTAGTAGTAATTAGTCATACTATATAGTATTACCATTAGTAATAATCAATTTACTGATAATTTTTCACATTACATGGTATATGTCTCACATGTTGTAGTATAGACTCACTTAACACAGTATTGACTCAACATACTTAGTACGATTTCATATTAATAGTAATTAGTCACATTGTATAGTATCACCATTAGTCATAACTAAATTACTGACAATTATTTATATTACATGGTATATGTCTCACATGTAGTATAGTATTGACTTCACAAATTTAGTACGGTCTCATATTAGTAGTAATTAGCCACATTATGAAGTAATACCATTAGACTAAACAATGTGTATAATTCTTCACATTACATGTTATATGTCTTACATATATTAGTATAGACTCTCATAACACAGTATTGACCCCACATACATAGTACGATCCCATATTAGTAGTAATTAACCACATTATGAAGTATTGCAATTACTAATGTCCAATATGTATTAAAATATAAAATATGTGTATTAAAATATATTATGAATTTTTTCAAAGATTAATATTAATTATTCAACACGAAATATTATGTATCATTTATTATAAAATATTATTATACACAATTAGTTATTTATTTTTATAATAATTTATTATTGTTGTGGTTAAATATTACAATGAATGTGGTCAAATAATAGTATAGTACAATTATTTTGGTAATAGTATTAATTATGACTTGTTAGTAACCTGTTAAGTAGGTAATTTATTAATGAGGTGTCATAAATCTATTGGTTATAACGTGACGTCACCTTAAATTCTTAATTAATGCGTTGCTTAAGGAAGAAATGGCATTCAAACTAGACAAAAGTTACACCTTTTCAAACCACCAGCGGGATGTCAGGGACTGTTTTCTTTATGTTTGGGCTGGTTTCAACATTGGGCCGAAACCAGGATTTGGGCTCAAATAAAGTGTCTCTCCTTGCCAAACAAGGTTTGGCTCAGTTTGACTGAGACCAAACTGGGCCAAACCAGTTCCATATTGACCCTAAAACTCCATTATTTGTTCATATAAATCAAATGTTCCATAAAAAATGTGGGCAATTGATTTGATCTTTCAATTTATACATTATTTGATATTTTATTATTATGAAGTACATGCATGAAATTTATATATATATTCATGTACATTATTATATGTGTTTCGGTAATATTAACTTCTTATATGTCGAGTTAAATTTGCTTATATTAAGAATCCTGATATGAACTCGATATAGGCCCGAAATTCAAAAAGTTACATGAGCCGAGTTTGAGACAAAAAAATCATAAAATTTGTGAGTGCTTTTGAGCCTACAATTATGAAATCAGACAATATTGAGTTTTTTTATGAAGCATGTCCCCATAAAACATGCAAATTTCAATCACAAGAAAATGTGGGAAGGTTTCATGGCAAGATTCAATTAGTATATTTTTAATCAATAGTAGAACATAAACACCATATATATGTTGAAATAATTGCCTAAAAATTTGAAGAGTAATTACAGATAATGTTGCAACAAACTGGAACATACATTTCAGGTCTTTATTTAGAAGCGGTCATATAAGATTTCTGAAAAACAAAGAAAAGATAAATTAAGATATGGGATGCAAGAATCATACTCCTTCAGTCTTCGGTCTTTTAATGGAGTAAGGCCAAGCTCTCCTTGTAATCGATAACCACAACATCATCTTTTTTTCCAAAATTTTCAACTTCCATGAAAATGAAACCAGGGACTTTTTCGCGACTTGACGTCGAAGGTGTATTCTCTTGTTTACAATGCTGGCATACTAACAACCCATTCTTTGTGAATCCTAATGGATACCCACATTTGTCCGGAAGACTAATTGTCAACTTTTTATTCCAGGAATTTGTGACACCATACTCAGTCATGACCCATAGGAAACACTTATTATCATTACGGTCGAAAAAAAGAGCAGCTAATGATCCTTGAAGTTCTTTAAACGCTACCAAGCGACTACCCGCATAATCAAAATGTTCAGGTAATTTCATCTCACTGAAGCATTGAGTTTCAATATTGAAAACTAAGATTGATTCAAAAGAATGTTTAGCGGGCCAGATATATTCCCAGTTAACAATGTAGACCTTCCTAGTTGCCAACCAGTGAACAGAACCGTTAAGAAATACTCCTCCCCTAAAAGCAACAAGTTCATCTGGCGGGTTGGAACCAGTAACTTTCTTCCACGAGTCTGTTCTTAAACTATATTCTTCAACTTGAGCAGAGATTTTATCCTTCAAGCGAAAATACTTAATTCTGATTACTCTATGGTCATTAGATGAATCATGAAACCCAAGTCCACAGACGTTATAAAAGCTAGGGTAGGAGCCATCAAAAATCGGTTTGAAGCAGGGTGAAGTTTCTACGGTCTTGCATTTTCCAATCGACGGGTTCCACAACAAAAAATCAATATTAGTTATAATCCTGACCCTAAGTAAAATCAACCCATTGCAAGATTCGGCGGGAAAACAATGAATCGCTACAGGATAGATAGAAATCGAACCTAGTTTCTGCAAGTAAATGGGTTCCTGATTCTCAACAACATAACATGATTTTTTATTGAGAATCAGGTCATACTGACCTTCGGGTTTGGATATATTGAATTTGCGGTGGGTAGCAATGAATTCAGGAGATTTGATGAAGGATTCCCATGTTTTGCACACGGATGTGAATCGCACCAGAGATTTCACCGGAAGTCTTGGTAGAATATGGTTGCTGAAGAGATCAAAAGGTAGATGATTCGATTGTTCCTTTGTTCTCCTGTACACTTTCTTCTGAATCGCGGATGAAGAAACCTCCACAGATCTGGAGGCAAGCGAAGAAGATTCCTGCTTAGAAATTTGTATGTTCAAAAGGTCGCGATGCTTCTCACAGTATGGAAAGTCGTGGATCTTCAATCGGCGGCACCGCCAGTTCTTGCCACGAGTCCACTCACATCGGAGGTGCTCCGACGGTGTCTCCACTTTAGCCATTATTCTGCCCCTCGTTAATTCTTAATTTGAAAATTTTAAGATTTTGTTTTAAAATTTTAATTCCTTTCAAAGGGAAGAGAGAAGCTAGTACATGAACAATTCCTACCGTCATGACCTCGATTGAGTGGGTTGGTTTTTGTAGTCCGCCCATGGTTTGGAAATATCAGCGACTGCCGCACGCGGTATTCACATGCAAAACTTTGTATTAGCGGACGTCATTGTTTCCATTTTAAATTGCGCTTCTTAAAAGTTGAATTTTTTTTTTTTGGGAAATTTGTATAAATGTTCTTATTATAGGTCCTCCCATTGTCTAAAGTTGTTCTTCAGCAAAATATCTATCACCGGTCTTGAAATCTAATATTCAATAGCATGATAATTCAACATTATCATTTGTTGCTCAAGATGGATAGATTGTTAAAGTAAACATGTAAAGACGTTTTATTTGTGTCTAACTGTAACAAAATAGTAATTCTGAAATAGGTAAATTGTATTTAAATATAACACAATTTGGATAACATTAATGGACTGCATAAAAGATAAGAGGAAAAATCTGCAGCAAAACAAATATTAATGGACCTAGAAGATCAGAAAAAAAAAAAATTGACACAAATCCAACACAATTATCTGTTATAAGTTAAAGTTAAAGCTAGATGTAAGGGACTTAATTATTTGTCAATATAAAGTTTAATTAAGTGAGGAAGTATGATTACCAAATCTAAATCACAACAGAATATACCTTAAGAACAAAAATTAACATAGAAACAGTAACAAAACATTATTCCAAAGAAAATAGGGTTAATGGCGATTTACCTTCTATGCTATTTACAATGTTCAATTTACCTCTGTGATTCGAAAAAGAGAAATTTACCTTCCCGCAAAAAATTTTAAAGAAGCAATTTACTCCCTTGCCGAAATTGAGACTGTGAAATCGACGAAAAAATGGAAAATAATGAAAGTAGGTTGATTTCTTACTTAATCCTACCCCCAGTGAATTTAATCAATTGGGGTTGGATGTCCTACACATGGCATGAGAGGACAAAAAGTTGTTCGTAAACAAATGCATTTCAAATAACAAATACATATTTAAAACAAATAACTTTAAATGAAAACTACTATAATGGATTGAATTAAATAATTTTGTTATGATCTTATTTTAGAAAAAAATCTACAAGATCATATGAATTAATCAATCAGTTATATTTGATTACAATAATTTAAAGATATAATTTTTATTAATTAAATTGAATATTAGTCAATAATTTATGCTATTCTGTGACATGAGAAGTTTATTTTACTATAATTTATAAAATTTATTTATGAAATTAACTAGACACGTACAACGTATATGCACTTTTCTAGTCTATCTAAATATCTATTTATTTATACTAGAAAAGTCCACATATATTGTACGTGACTTTGTAATTTTATGTGTGATTTTAAAATCATTACAAGCTTTAATTTTAATATAATCTAATAAAATTATATTTATTATTACATAATTAACACATGAGCAATGAAATCAAAAGTGTTCAATATAAGTACTTTTCTAAGATTTTAGAAACTGGAACCAATATTCGAATCACTTTCACAACAATTTTTATTTTTTTTTGAAAAACAAAAGGATAAATAAGGGTCCATTAAATGTCTACCGGGTCCAATTTTCATGATTTTATTCTATCTAAACAAATTATGTGTCAAACACTATCGGGCATGTATCATAGCCGTATCCGCCATATTAGCCTTAGGTATGACAACAAAAGAGACAACTGAATTTTTTGTACCGGCCTTATGTTAATTTTTACTTTTGGTATTAAGCTTTATGAAATCAATATATTTGATATATCATAATTGATAATTTAACAAATTATTTCATATTCGGTATCTCTATTAATCTAAAAATCATCGTCAAGTTGATGATGTTGTCATAAATTAAGTTTCGTTAGTAGTTCTACCACATAACATTTGGGTCTGGCAAAATAACCTCCCATTTTTAAATTTGTTAACAATTTTAATTCACATTGTTGCACAATTTCAAAATTAGCTAGATGATAATATTTACACATCTACTAAACTAATTTGATTTCTTATACAATAATAATAAGAATTTGGAATGACCAGGAATACAAGTCAATATAATAATCAAAAGACAAAAACACCTCATATGCTTTGTCTAAGTTCCAAAAATCTCACTGTGTTATTTTAACTCTAAAAAAACCCCCTATGATTTCAAATAAGTGCCAAATACAACCCCAAAAAAGAGAGTGTGTTTCAAACGTCAAATTGCGAGTATTTGTTCACATTTTGCTTTTGATATGTCAATTTTACCCCTGACATCGAAAGACAAAAACACCCCTATGCTTTATTTTAACTCCCAAAAAACCCCCTAGCTATGTGTCATTTTAAATCCCCAAAACCCCTTTGTGTTTGATTTTATATACCACACTCGACCTGTATATACTTATTTTTTCAAAAAGAATAAATATATTAAAAAAAAAACACATAGGGGTAATCTTGTCATTCCATGAAAAGTCAAAAATAAAATTATAAGTATATACTACTTGGGTCGAGTGTGGTATTTAAAATCAAACACAGGAGATTTTTTGGTAGTTAAAATAACACAGAGGGATTTTAGGAGTTAGACAAAGCAAAATGGGTGTTTTTGTCTTTTGCTCTATAATAATTGGTCTGTTTTCCACAAACATCATATGTTAAATTAATTTCCTAAGAAATTGAAAAGCAATGACATACTATCCCTTAACCACAGATAATGTTGCAGCAAACTGAAAATTACATTGAAGTCTTCAAAAGAAGTAATATAAATTTTTTGAAAACAAAGAAGAAAAGATATATCAAGATCTAGGATGCAAGAATCATACTCCTTTAGCCTTCATCTAGGTACTTATATCTCATTACATCCTACAATCTTTACATGAGTAAGGCCAAGCTCTCCATCTAGGTACTTATATCTCATTACATCCTACAATCTTTACATGAGTAAGGCCAAGCTCTCCTTGTGATCAATAACCATAACAGCTTCTTCCTCAAAATTTTCAACATCCACAAAAATGAAACCTGGAACTTTTTTGTGAATCTTCTTCGTTGATTCAATATTTTTCTTACTTGATCTCGAAGGTCTATCCCCTGGTTTATGCTCCTCGCATACTAACATCCCATTCTTTGTGAATCCTCTTGGAAACCCACAATTCTTCGGTAGTCTAATTGTCAATTTTTTATTCCAAGAATCTGTAACTCCATACTCACCCATGACCCATACAAAACACTTACTTTCATTATAGTCAAAAAATATAAAAGCTAATGATCCCTGAAATTCTTTAAACGATACAGAGCAAGCACCCTCATAATCAAAATGTTCAGGTAATTTCATCTCACCGAAACATTGATTTTTAAAATTGAAAAATAAGATTGATTCAATAGAAAGTTCCATGGGCTGAAAATATTCCGCGTCAGCAAAGAAGACCTTCCTAGTTGCCAACCAGTGAACAAAACCGTTAAGAAATACTCCTCCTCTGAGAGCAACAAGTCCATCCGTCGGGTTGGAATTAATAACATTGTTCCATGAGTCTGTTCTTAAACTATATGTTTCAACTTGAACAGATATTTTTTCCTCCACGCAGAAATACTGAATCATGACTACTCTATAGTCATTAGATGAATCATGAAACCCAAGTCCAAGGACGTTATAAAGCCTAGGATAGGACCCATCAAAATTATGTTTGAAGAGGGGTGAAGTTTCTACACTCTTGCATTTTCTAATCGAAGGGTTCCATAACAAAAAATCAATATCAGTTTCAACATCGACCTTAAGTAAAATCAACCCATTGCAAGATTCAGGGGGATAATAATCAATCGCTATAGAATATTCAGAAATCGAACTTAGTTTTTCCATGTAAACGGGTACCTGATTCTCAACCACATAACATGATTTATTATTGAGAATCATGACATACTGACCTTCGGGTTCGGATATATTGAATTTGTGATGGGTAGCAATGAATTCGGGAGATTTGATGAAAGATTCCCATGTTTTGCACACGGATGTGAATCTCACCAGGGATTTCACTGGAAGTCTTGGTAGAATATGGTTGCTAAAGAGATCAAAAGGAAGATGTTTTGAGTGTTCCTTTTTTCTGCTGTACACTTTCTTCAGAATCATGGAAGAAGAAACCTCTACAGATCTAGAGGCAGGCGAAGAAGATTTAGGCTTAGAATTTCGTATGTTCAAAAGGTCGCGATGGTTCTCGCAGTATGGAAAGTCATGGATCTTCAATCGATGGCACCTCCAATTCTTGCCACGAGTCCACTCGCATCGGAGGTGCTCCGACGGTGTCTTCTCTTCTGCCATTATTCTGCCGAGCGTTTATTCTTAATTTAAAATTTTTAGGATTTTGTTTTAAAATTTTAATTCATTTCAAAGGGAAGAGAGAAGCTAGTAGATGAACAATTCCTACCGTCATGACATCGATTGAGTGGGTTGGTTTTTGTATTCTGCCCATGGTTTAGAGATATCACCGACTGCTGCACGCGGTATACGCGTGCAAAACTTTGTATTAGATGACCTCATTGTTTGCATTTTAAATTGCGCTTCTTAAAATTCGATTTTTTTTTTTGGAAAATTGTATAAATGTTCTTATTATAGGTCCTCCCATTGTCTAAAGTTCTTCAGAAATATATCTCTCACCGGTCTTGAAATCTAATATTCAATATATAGCATGATAATTCAACATTATCATTTGTTGCTCGAGATGGATAGATTGTTAAAGTAAACAAATAAAGACGTTGTATTTATGTCTAAATGTAACAAAATAGTAATTCTGAAATAGGTAAATAATATTTAAATATAACACAGTTTGGATAACATTAGTGGACTGCATAAAAGATGAGAAGAGGAAAACTCTGCAGCAAAACAAATATTAATGGACCTAGAAGATCAGAAAAAGAAAAACTGACACAAATCCAATACAATTATCTGTTATGAGTTAAAGTTAAAGCTAGATGTAAGGGTCTTCATTATTTGTCAATATAAACTTTAATTAAGTGAGGAAGTATGATTACCAAATATAAAATCACAACAGAACATACCTTAAGAACAAAAATTAACATAGAAACAGTAACAAAACATTAATCCAAAGAAAATAGGGTTTATTTTAAAATTGACGAAAATGTTGATTAAAATGGTCAATAAATTTGAATATATGGGCTACTTTGGTAGCTTGGAGTAAAATTATCAGTCAACATAAGTATTGGCATCGACTTTGCAATAAGTTTTGACTGTAATGTCATCACTTAACAGTAATTTTTAACTGCGATACCAAATATGTCACAATTTTTTATAACTTGGTACTATATATGTCGATGTAAAAATAGATCTAAAGCGCGGTACTAAAAATGCAATCGTAGAACTTAGAACGAAATTAAAATCCAATCAAGCCATATTAACCTTGACTCATGTACGTGATAACCTTGATTCATGTACGTGAATAACACAATCACATCTCCCTTAACACATTTCGACATAATTTTTTTATTTAATGCCAATTTACCCTCTCCCTCTCCATGAAATGCATAATGTTCAATTTATTCTTTGTAATTTAAAAAAGAGTATTTTATCCCTTCCCCCTTGAAATTTTAAAAATTAATTTACCCAATTCAGTTGGAGAGTATAACTCACTTTCCGAAACTTTTTTATATTTTCAACCAATAAAATATATATAAATAAACCTCAACAAGCTGCAAGCCTCAAACTATATTACAAAACTTCTAAAGCCCCTAGAATGATGAATTGTCCAACGAAATTAATCATCAGTGGCATTGAAATTTTTTTTTGTAAAATATGAGGGTAAATTGCCACATTCATCATAATACGTCGGGAGGGTGGGAGGGATAAAATGGTAAAGTGCCAAATATAAAAATGTTAAAGAGACTATGTAATTTTTTATAAGATCACAAGGAGTAAAATGCTCTTTTTCAAATCAGAAGGACCTCTTTTTACTCTCTGGTTCATCTCAAATGCTTATTTTATTAAATCTTCTCATGTTCAAAATCTCATTTCTTGAAAAAGATTGTTCCCAACCTCAAGAAATCTCATTTCCTCACTCTCAAATACTTTCTTCCACTAGCTGGAAACATATATAATCCTCCCTACAAACTTCTTCGACAAGCCCGTTACTCTTTACGTGTCGGGCGAATCTGGTCGAGTTTGATAAAGATTTTGACTCTTTTACGGGTAACCATCAACTAGTAGCCAATGAATCTTACACTACGTCACTCACTTATCAAAAACAACTCAGTTCTTCCGACTCAGTCATCTTAACTGTAAAAATCACATTGTGTCCAGAAAATGGTTTAACAAGATGTAGGTTGTGGCATACAGATTTTAATGGTGAGAATAGGGAATGACCGGGAATATACGTCAATATAATATAATAAATGGTCTATTTTCCACAAACAGCATATGTTAAATTAATTTTCTAAGAAATTGAAAAGCAATTACAGACTATGCTCATCGCATACTATCATCCCATCATTTGTGAATCCTAATGGAAACCCACAATTCTTCAGAAGCCTAATTGTCAATTTTTTATTCCAAGAATCTGTTACTCCATACTCACCCATGACCCATACAAAACACTTACTATCATTATAGTCATAAAATACAAAAGCTAATGATCCCTGAAATTCTTTAAACGTTACCAAGCAAGCACCTGCATAATCAAAATGTTCAGGTAATTTCATCTCACCGAAACATTGATTTTCAAAATTGAAAAATAAGATTGATTCAATTCAACGTTCCGCGTCAACTAAGATCTTCCTAGTTGTCAACCAATGAACAAAGCCGTTGAGAAATACTCCTCCTCCAAAAGCAACAAGTCCATCCGGCAGGTTGGAATCAATAACTTTGTTCCACGAGTCTGTTCTTAAACTATAAGTTTCAACTTGAGCAGAGATTTTTCTCTCCACGCAAAAATACTGAATCCCGACTACTCTATAATCATTAGATGAATCATGAAACCCAAGTCCACGGACTTTATAAAAGCTAGGGTAGGACATATCAAAATTCTGTTTGAAGAGAGGTGAAGTTTCTACACTCTTGTATTTTCTAATCGAAAGGTTCCATAACAAAAAATCAATATCAGTCTCAATACCCACTTTAAGTAAAATCACCCCATTGCAAGATTGAGGGGGATAATTATCAATCGCTATAGAATATTCAGAAATCGAACCTAGTTTTTCCATGTAAACAGGTACCTGATTCTCAACAACATAACATGATTTTTTATTGAGAATCAGGGAAGACTGACCTTCGGGTTCGGACATATTGAATTTGCAGTGGGTAGCAATGAATTCGGGAGATTTGATGAAGGATTCCCATGTTTTGCACACGGATGTGAATCGCACCAGGGATTTTACCGGAAGTCTTGGTAGAACATATTCGCTGAAGAGATCAAAAGGAAGATGTTTCGACTGTTCCTTTGTTCTCCTGTACACTTTTTCCTCCACAGATCTAGAGGCAAGCGAAGAAGATTTGTGCTTAAAATTTTGTATGTTCAAAAGCTTGCGATGGTTCTCACAGTATGGAAAGTCAGGGATCTTCAATTGGCGGCACCGCCATTTCTTGCCGCGAGTCCACCCACAACGGAGGTGCTCCGGCGGTGGCTCTTCTTTTCCCATAGTTATGCCGCGAGTTTATTCTTAATTTGAAATTTCTAGGAATTCGTTTCATAATTTTTACTTCCAAAATACTCCATATAAATAGGCAGTAAATAGTAAATGAAGAATCGCAACAGTCACTGTTGGTTTTTGAATTACTCCCCTGGTTAAGTATTTTGGGTACAACTTATTATCGTAAAATTAAAAAATTAAAAGAAATAAAACCAGTACTCTATTTTTTGGGGCAGTAAATATTATTGACCTCAATCTCATTGAACATAGACTATCATTTGGTTTTATATTTTATTGATATTTATTTTTCTTATCATTTTCTACTCTATAATCAATTATAATATTTAATGAATTTCACTTTATCTTTTGATAATTAAAGTACAATCCAATAGAAAAGGCTAATTCTTCCTGTTAGGACGATATATTTTCTCAAGAATAATTCAATTATATATGTACAACTTGTTTTTGTATCTACTCTATTGTATTTCAATTTTTGAAAATTTATACTCGCTTTAAAACTAACAATAAACTGAATAAAAATTAAGTTGGAAAGTATATCATATTATCATCTCCCAATGAGATCTCGTAAAAAGAGTTCAATAATTGTTTAGTAATAATTGATGAGAAGAGAAGTGCATTGGTGAGTTCAATTAGGGTTTTTTGCACTTTGCACCCCCGAAACATGGGAAATAGGCACTTTGCACCCCCGAAAATTAAATTTGGCACTTTGCACCCTCGAAATATGGAAAATATAGCACTTTGCACCCTCTTTCATTTTTAGCCAAAATTTCAAGGGCAAAATAGGTAATTCAATTGTAAATTTTTGGCACTTTGCACCCCCAAAACATGAGAAATTAGCACTTTGCACCCCCGAAATAAAATTAGCACTTAACACCCTCGAATGAAGAATAAATCAACAACTTGCACCCCCAAAACATAATAAATTAACATTTTGCACCCCAAAACACAAATTTAACACCCTCAAATTTAAAAAAAACTCAAATCCCTCGTTTTTTCCTGCAAAGTTGACCATCGAGGGTGAAAAACATCTAAGGCAAAATAGGTAAGTCATTTTTTTTCTTAAATTTTGCAAAATATAATTATAAATACTAGAATACTCATTTCTCACTCCATCTTTCTTTTCATCAATATACATATCCATAAATAATTAAATAAAGTACAATTAAACTTCTCAAATACCCATTGCCTATTTCAAAAATCAAATACGAACATGATGTTCAAATTACACACTTAAAAGTTCAACATAAACTTCATGAACTGCATTCACCAATAACTCTCTAATATTAAAAAATTACAAAATCCACATTTTACAAAATCCAACCTATAGGAATTTGATTCTTGTTATCATCATATTCTTGTCTCCAAATCCAACCCATTTCTTAAAAGAAATGATATTAACATAAGCAACCCTTACAAAATAAGATTTGATTAGGAAGAAAATGTGGAGTTGTTTAAGGGAGAGTGAAACTGAATTACCTATTTTGCCCTTACAAAATAAGTTTAATTGTACTTTATTTAATTATTTATGGATATGTATATTGATGAAAAGAAAGATGGAGTGAGAAATGAGTATTCTAGTATTTATAATTATATTTTGCAAAATTTAAGAAAAAAAATGACTTACCTATTTTGCCTTAGATGTTTTTCACCCTCGATGGTCAACTTTGCAGGAAAAAACGAGGGATTTGAGTTTTTTTTAAATTTGAGGGTGTTAAATTTGTGTTTTGGGGTGCAAAATGTCAATTTATTATGTTTTGGGGGTGCAAGTTGTTGATTTATTCTTCATTCGAGGGTGTTAAGTGCTAATTTTATTTCGGGGGTGCAAAGTGCTAATTTCTCATGTTTTGGGGGTGCAAAGTGCCAAAAATTTACAATTGAATTACCTATTTTGCCCTTGAAATTTTGGCTAAAAATGAAAGAGGGTGCAAAGTGCTATATTTTCTATATTTCGAGGGTGCAAAGTGCCAAATTTAATTTTCGGGGGTGCAAAGTGCCTATTTCCCATGTTTCAGGGGTGCAAAGTGCAAAAAACCCGTTCAATTACTTTGGCATGAGAAATATACAGCTAATAATTTTTTGGAAATATGCAGCTAATTATGATGTGCTCCCGCTTTTTAAAAAATTTAAAAATACATAAGAAATGTAATTAATCGTGTGACTATTCGTGTCCTACATGCCTTCAAGCTATTGGGAATATTCCGCCAAGCTACATCCATTTTCTTCATTAAAAAAATTTCGAATATGATAAAATTATGCTGAAATTTAGTGTTGAAATTCAAATATAAATTGAATTGTCTAATTCAAAATTTTGTAACATTTATATCTATTTTATATCTATTATCTATTATCTATTATTATTATTATTTTTACTTTGTTTTTGTTTTTTTTTTTTTTTTTTACATATAAAAGTACGAGTTCAGAAAATAGAATTTCTTGAATTTTTTGTGAAGACTAATATGCCCTTACTTAAAATTATTTTAAATGGAAAAATAGGAAAAAACATAAAGAAACATACTTCTACATAAACACTACCACTTGAAAAAATATATGTTAGAGTTCATTTTTGTTGGATAAGGATGAAGATGAAGGCTCTGAAGACAATTAGTAAAGGGAGGTTTTGAAGGATTCCAAAACTTCAGAAATTGGCTAAGTATGGAGTAACTTAGCTGATGATCCCTTAGAAGAAATTTTGACTAAGTAAAGAAGACATCAGAAGAGTCAAAAGTTTCAAGGTCCAAGACTTCTGATCTGCTGAAGCAAAGTTATCAGACTGATGAAGATCAGCCGACTCAAATCAGATTTGTTCAAGTTTGAGATCAGCCGAGTTCGCCATCAGACATGTACTTTCGTCAGCCAAGTAAAGAAGATCATGAAGTGTTCCCAACGGTAATAAATGCCCCTTGGAGTAATAAATGCTGAAGTACAAGGTTATTAAAGACAAATGATTGAAGAAATGCTTCGCATCAGCTGGGTGCATTTAATGCTGCATTTAATGCTGCCTGCAGGATAGTACTGTTCATAGTACGGACAGACTGCAAAAGAGCCGTTCGCGGATTTTAAGGACCAGTACTCGAGGAATTTGAATCTTGTCTCTCTTCAACGGACACTTTTCAATCCTCAAGTATAAATAGCTGAAAGAGACGAAGAAGAAAAAAAAGCAACACACTTTCTGAGAGAAATTTCCGAAGCAAAATTCTTTAAGTCTCAAGAACAGCTCACTCATCAGCTGAGTCATTTGTTGACGAAAGCAGAGTTGAAGAATCAAGAAAAATACATCTTCTGAGTGATTTTGTAAACAAGAGTGTTGTGCGGAGTTGTGATCCATCTTTGTGAGTGATCAAACTTCAGAGAATAGGTCTTCTGTGTGATTTCCTATTGCGAACTTGTGGTCGTTTCATTTGTTGTTCGACGCAAGCAGAGTATACTGTAAACTTTGTGATTATAGTATAACCCAAGATCTGCGTGACTTGGAAGAGTGGACTAAAGGATATTCAAATCCATATAACCACTATAAAAATTACTTGTGTTTTTACATTGTTTTAAAATCTGCATATTGACTGTTTGCATAAAAACACATTTAAGTTAACTGTTTGAAAAAGAGTTAAAAAGGAGTTTATAAAACTGGGGAAACATTTTTCAAACTACTAAGACTACTTGTGAAAAACACTTTGAAAATCCGCTGCAAGTACTCTAAGTATTAAAACTGATTTTAACAAAATCAGCTAAGTATTAATCAGACGAGTGGTCAACAAGACTGTTCAAAGATTTGTTCGCGAACAGAACTGTTAATAACTAATCTGATCAGCTTAGTCTGTTCAGTTAAGTGTAAAAGTTTTAAAGTTAAAATCGAGAAAATTTTAAAGAGGTTTATTCACCCCCCCCTCTAAACCTCTTCTGACCACTTGGGACCAACAAGTGGTATCAGAGCGGGTGGTTCATTTGAATCAGCTGCCTGATCAACGAGCTTGATCCGAGTGTTTTTCAAAGGTTTTCAAACTTTTTCAAAAGAGCATATTTTTGAAAAATCAAAACTTTTTGAAAAATGGATTGTATCAGTCATGTTCCCCACATTGCTGGTATGTCCTTTGAGGATTGGAAAATCAGAATGGAGATTTTCCTTGCTGCCTATAATGACAACATGTACACATGTATCATTAAAGGTCCATTCAAATTCACCAAGACCATCATAGTAGATGAAGCTGAAATGGTGGTGGAAAAAGATCTGACAGAGATGACAGCCGAGGAAATAAAGCTGTTCAATCTGGATAAAGTTGGCCGTTTCATCATGACCAAAGCCCTGGATAATGATCGGTTTGACAAGGTCAAACATTGCAAAACTGCAAAGGAGATGTGGGACAAGGTTCGTGACATGAGTGAAGGAAACGACGCCATCAAAGAGCATCAGCTCAGTGTTGCCTTGGAGAAGCTGGACAACTTCAAGATGAAATCTGGAGAGACCATTGATCAGATGGATACCAGGTTTACCAGAACGTTGAATGAAGTTCTAAAGCTGGGAAAGACCTTTACTGACAAGGAGATCACCGTCAGAGTCCTAAAGGCCCTGCCCCCCAAGTTCAATATGAAGGTGACAGCTATGGAAGAATCAAGAGATCTGGGGAAGATTTCTCTTACAGAGCTGTTTTCCGTACTCAAGGCATTCGAGTATAAACTGCCTAGAATGGGTATTGAAGAAACCTCAACTTCAGGACCCACAGCTGCCTTAGTTGCTGCTGAAAACACCAGGAGACCAGCACACAGAAGTCAAGATGTGGACTCATCTGATGAAGCATCTCTACTCAACAAGAAGGAGTACACTGCTGGAGACGTAGCATTATTGATGAACAACTTCAAGAAGTTCTATAAGAGAAAGATGAAAAACAAATACAATCATGCTGCTTCTACTTCTAAACCTAACTTTTCTTCTCAAGATAAAGATGATTATAAATCAAAACTAATGTGTTACAACTGCAGGAAATTGGGACACTTCATCAAAGACTGCCCATATCCAAAAGCAGAAAAGTACACTGAAGAGGAGAAGAAAGTAAGAAAAGAAAGAAAGCATCAGAGAGGGAAAGCAATGGTAGCTGAAGCAGAAAAGCTTGCTGCTGTCTACTCATCTGATTCAGATTCAGACACGTCTGATGAAGAATCTTCTGATGAAGAGAAACCTGCTCTCCTGTGCCTGATGGCAAAGGACTCTGATGACTCTGAGGATGAGGTAACTCCTCAAAATAATGAATTGTTTGATTCTCTAGAGCAAATGATGTTGAACAATACTACTATTGCTGGAGAATTTGTAAAGCTTAAGGAAGAGATGATCCTGCTAAAAGAGCAAAACAGTTCACTGAAACTTTTAGCTGAAAAGCCAAAAGAATCAGCTGAATACAAACAGCTTGAGCAAGAAAATGAATCTCTGAAAGCTGAATGTGAGGTCTATAAAGGAAAAATCATGGAACTTGAAAAAATTATTGAGTCTCATGAGAAATCATCTGTTGCATCCACGCATACATCTAATAAACAGAAGATACCTTTAGAACAGGATAAGCAAGAGTTGAACCATACTGAAAAATTCATATCAGCTGACAATAGTAAGGTCATTCTGTATGTTCAAACTGCTAGACCTACTTCACCTGAGAAAGTGGTAAAGGAGAAGAAATCTCCTAAGGCTAAAAAGAGCAAAGAGCCTAGTGTAGGAAATCAGACTAGTAAGACCAAACAGCAGAGTCCTAAGAAGTCTGCTGATAAAGCTAAAGTGAATCAATCTGTTGGTAAAGCTAAGTCTAAACAAGTTGAGCAAGCACCTAGTAAGCCAAAGAAGCATAAGAATAAGAAAAATCAAAATGCTTGGTATGGAAATGAGTCATATTATGTGCAACCTGCTGCATATCATCCTATGTATCATGCACCTCAATTTCCTAGTTACTATGCACCTTATCCTGCTCATCCAATGCATGCATATCCTGCATATCATGCACCTTACCCTGCTTATGAACATTATTCTTATCATACTGATCATCAACACGACTTATCTGATAATTATGATGAAAATAAAACTGTTCATGCTCCTGTCAAAACTCAGAAACCTAAGAAGCCTAAGAGTTCAACATCTTGGGTTGTCAAAGGTGGAACTAATCCTTCAGGACCCTCTCAATAAGGGTACCTAAAACAATTTTATTTTTGTTTTGTAGGTTAGGATTAGGAGTAGGAGTAAAGTAGAGAAGATATGGTACTTGGACAGTGGATGTTCAAGACACATGTGTGGAAACATACATGAGCTGACAGATGCAGTTGCTGTGGATGGTCCAAAGGTCACTTTTGGAGACAGCAAAGAAGGCAAGATTAAGGCTAAAGGAAGATTAATCAGAGGAAACATAGAGATATCTGACGTCTCTTATGTCAAAGGCCTCAAATATAATCTGCTGAGCATAAGTCAATTTTGTGACAAAGGATATTCAGTCATCTTCTCAACAGATAAGTGTTACGTTGAACAGATTGGTACAAAGAAGGTAATTTTATCTGGAAGACGACAAGGAAATATCTACATAGTCGACTGGAATTCTGCTGACAAGAATTCAAGCGTCTGTTTGGTTGCATCTGCACCAAGTGAAGTTAGTTGGCTGTGGCACAAGAGAATGAATCACTTAAACTTCAAGACCATCAACAGGTTAATCAAGAATGATTTGGTAGAAGGGATTCCTAAAACAGTCATGAGCAAAGATAAGCTCTGTGACGCCTGTCAGAAGGGTAAACAAATCAAGTCATCGTTCAAAAGCAAGAAGCACCAATCTTCTGGAAGGATATTGGAGCTATTACACATGGACTTATTTGGACCCATTGATCCAGTCAGCAATGGTGGAAAGAAATACTGCCTAGCTGTTGTGGATGATTATTCAAGATATACTTGGGTGATTTTCATGAAAAAGAAAAGTGAAACCAAGGAACATCTTACAAATCTGATGGAACTGATCCAGAATGAGAAGAGTATCAAGATATTAAAGATCATATCAGATAGAGGGACAGAGTTCACAAACTCTACTGTTGAAGAGTATTGTAGTATCAAAGGAATACATCATGAGTACTCTGCTGCCAGAACCCCTCAACAAAATGGTGTTGCTGAAAGGAGAAACAGAACACTAAAAGAAGCTGTCAGAACCATGATAGCTGAAGCTAAACTGCCTCAAAGATTTTGGGCAGAAGCAACAAATACAGCATGTTTTACCCAAAACAGATGCATGATCAACAAGCACCAAAACAAGACTCCAT
This sequence comes from Penstemon barbatus, assembly GCA_003313485.2. Lineage (NCBI taxonomy): Eukaryota > Viridiplantae > Streptophyta > Magnoliopsida > Lamiales > Plantaginaceae > Penstemon > Penstemon barbatus. The sequence continues at coordinate 73,064,019 of CM064877.1, read as the reverse complement.
ATGAAGTTTGGAACAACAGGAAGCCAAACATTCATTACTTTAAGATTTTTGGTTGTAAATGCTATGTTTTAAATAATGGTAAAAATCACCTTACTGCATTTGCAGAAAAGGCTGATGAAGCTGTCTTTGTAGGATACTCATCTGTTAGTAAGGCTTATAGAGTTTTCAATAAAAGAACACTACTAATAGAAGAATCCATTCATGTAGTTTTTGATGAGCCAAGTCAATCTTCTGAAAAGAATCAAAATGTTAATCAAGATCTGTCTACTGATTTACAGAAGATGAATGTTGGAAAGAATGAAGAATATGTACCCATCATACTACCTGATATCAACTCAGCTGATAACTCAAGTGCTGTTCAAAATCACAGAGCTGATTGTCTAACAGACGAGTTGCTAACGGCTGATAGACCAGAGACTGTTCAACAGACGGCAAATGTTCAACAGACTACTACTGTATCTCCAACAGTAGTGTTGCAAGATCAAGACAAAGGACAACATTATGATTTGCAACCTGATCTCAGATGGCTCAGAAATCACCCACCAGAGTTAGTGATTGGTGATCCTTTAGACAGAGTGAAAACAAGAAGAGCTGCTGCACAAGATGCTATGTTTGCTAGTTTTCTATCTCAAATTGAGCCCAAACAGATTGAAGAAGCTCTCAGTGACTCCAACTGGATTGAAGCTATGCAGGAGGAGCTAAATCAATTTGAAAGGAATGAAGTCTGGTACTTAGTTCCTAGACCAAGTCATCAAAGAGTCATTGGCACTAAGTGGGTATTCAGAAATAAAATGAATGAAGATGGTGAAGTCACCAGAAACAAAGCAAGACTAGTGGCCAAAGGTTACTGCCAAGAAGAAGGCATTGACTTTGATGAAACTTTTGCACCTGTAGCAAGACTAGAGGCAATCAGACTCTTTCTTGCTTACGCTGCTCACAAGAATTTCACAGTCTATTAGATGGATGTGAAATCAGCTTTTCTCAATGAAGAATTGCAAGAAGAAGTTTATGTTGAACAACCTCCTGGATTTGAAGTTTATCAAGAAGAGGACAAATTATATCGTCTGAAGAAAGCTCTCTATGGACTGAAACAGGCTCCAAGAGCATGGTATGATACTTTATCTGACTTTCTTTTAATTAAAGGATTTCGCAAAGGTAAAGTTGACAAGACCTTGTTCACTATTGAATGGGAAGAACATATTTTGCTTGTGCAAATTTATGTGGACGATATTATTTTCGGTTCAACTAATCAACAGATGTGTGACAAGTTCTCTAAGCTGATGCAGAACAAGTTTGAAATGAGCATGATGGGAGAACTTAACTATTTTCTTGGTTTGCAAGTTAGACAGTTGCCTGATGGAATCTTCATCAGCCAAGCAAAATACACAAAGGATCTGTTCAAGAAATTTGGTATGGAAACTAGCTCTACTGCTACAATTCCAATGTCTACAAGTCTTCGTTTGGATAAAGATGAAGATGGCAAATCAGTAGACATAACCAAATACAGAGGCATTATTGGGTCACTGTTATATCTAACAGCCAGCAGACCTGATATCATGTACTCTGTTGGGGTCTGTGCAAGATTCCAATCAAACCCCAAAGAATCTCATCTCCTAGCTGCCAAGAGAATATTGAAATATATTAAGGGCACTCAAGAATTGGGATTGTGGTACCCTAGAGAGTCTGGATTTGAGCTTATTGGATATTCAGATTCTGACCTTGCAGGCTGCAAGATTGACAGAAAAAGCACAACAGGTGCCTGTCAGTTCTTAGGTAGTCGTCTGATCTCATGGATGAGTAAGAAACATACTTCAGTTTCTATATCTACTGCTGAAGCTGAATATATAGCTGCTGGAGCTTGCTGTGCACAGATACTTTGGTTGAAGCATCAACTAGAAGATTATAACATCAAGATCAGTGGAATTCCAATCTACTGTGACAACACGAGTGCAATTTCACTTACTCAGAATACTACAAGTCATTCAAGGACTAAACATATTGAGATCAAACATCATTTTATTAGAGATCATGTGGAAAAAGGAAATGTCATGATAGAGTATGTGTTTACTGAAAATCAGATTGCTGACATCTTCACAAAACCTCTAAGCGAGACAAGGTTTTCAACTCTAAGAGCTGAACTGGGATTATTAAAATTAGATGCATAAGCTGAGGGGGAACTCATCAGAAGACTAGAGTTCAACAGCTTACTCATCTTTATTATCTTCAAGGATTAACTTTCAACAGACTAGTTAACTTATGAATTCTTAAACTCAGGGGGAACGTGTAAGACTAGCGGTACTTCTGAATTAAAGATGAAATTTGTTAATGACAGTTAGTTGAAGTTATGTTTTCAACAGAAGACTTAACTATCGAAGATCAAGACTATTTTATCTAGCTGGATTGACAAACAGCTGAGGAAGGTTATCAGCTATTGGCATTCTCTGATAACAGCATTGTCTTCAGGACAGTAGTCAATCAGATAAGTGTTTATTGTACTCATCTGATTACTTAAATAAAAGCGAGATGTGCAAAACGTTTTATTCAAAACACGCTTTTATAAATAGCTGTCGGGCGGTACATCTTCCCGCTCTTCAGTAAAATATCTTTTGAATTTGAAAGGTCGCAACAGAAGCCACACGATCATCACTGACAGAAAAACGGATCTAACGGTTGGCGGTTATCACGGAAACCGACATACCCCAACTCTATAAATCCTCATCTGATCAGTCGAGTCATTCTTTACGCACCCTAAAATTTCAAAAGTACTTGTGAGAATTTTGAGCAATTTTTCTGCAAAAACTCTCTCTGTTTTCTTTCTAACTTCTACAGATCTGAAATGGCTGCTGAAGGAATGTATCTCGTGTATGGTTCGTACTACCAATCCGGTACGGATCTGATGAAAGAACTGCTGGAAAAGTTCAAAGCTGCTTCGCTGGTAAATTTCATGGAAAATCACGAAGGAGTTATCTGGACTGACCAGGTGATGGAGTATTACAACACGGCGAAAGCTGACTACAACTCACTGGAGATTAAGGCTACAGTGGGAGACAAATCTATCATCATCACCCCTGCTGTTCTTCATGAGACGTTTGGGCTTCCTAACCATGGAAGACACGACGTCACTATACTGACAGAGGACAAGCACCAACAGTTCTGGGCGATCTGCGCCAAAGAGGGAGAAGTGTTTTCTGGAAACATAAGGAAGAAGCAACTGAGGGATGAATATCAGCGGATGGCTGATATGGTATCAAAATTGATTGAAAATTGCACTTTCTCATTGGATGCTGTTACAATGAAGAGGTTCAGCATCATGGCTGCCATTTACTATGGAATGGAGGTCAACTGGTCCATCATAGTATGGTACATCTTAGCTGATTTCCTGGATGATAAGAAGGGAAAAGGTCCTCACACCAACCACAGGATTACTATCAGTTATCTGCTGACCAAACTGGGTTGTACTATGACGAACGGCAAAGAGATTCACAAGTCTAAGGCCATGAACAAATATCTGCCGGTTCTGAAGAGGAAGGCTGATGAGCCTGAGGAAGCTGATGATGAGGGACAGAAGGAAGTCCCTGCCAAAAGACCAAGAAGATTAGTCAAAACAGCTAGCCTGGCTGTTGAGACTAAAAAGAAGAAGGCTGCTGATGCGCCTAAAAAGAAAGAAGCAAAGCAGATGGAGAAAGTGACTTCTGCTACTGAAGCCACTAAGATCATAGAGAATATAATTGCTGATGTAAGGACTGGATCCCCTGCATCACCATCAAGAACTCCATCAGCAGAGAAGCCTGCTGAAAGTGTCTCTAAACGAACGAGGAGCCAACAAAGAGATACAGCTGCTTCAAACTATCGTGAAGGAAGAACCAAGAAGTCTGCAAGGAAGCAGATGTCCTTCATAGAAAAGGATACTGAGTTGGTGGACTTGGTGAGATCAAGTCCAGAGTCTGCTGAAAGACCAGTTGAAGCTGTTGAAGCTTCTACTGCTGACAAAGCTGATGAGCAACAGACTACTCAGACTGCACCAACTGCTGAGGCTGCTCAACCTCAAGACGATCCAGATGTTCAAATCATACATCCTATAGCTGCTGCTCCTATATCATCTGCTGGACCAGCTCCTGCTCCTATTGACAAAGGGAAAAAGAAGATAGTGATTAAGAGAAAGAAAATCACTAAAGCTGACAAGAGGGCAAGGGAGGAAGCTGAACAAAGAAAGCAGGATGAGCTTGAAGAGAAAAAGGCACTTGAGCTAAGCAAGGCTCAAGAAGCTAAGGATGAGGCCAGGAGAAGAATGTCTGAAGCAGAGAGAAAAGCTGCTGAAGATGCTGAACTGGCTATGGTTATTGAAAAGAGCAAGACTGATGCCTATGGACCTGTCCATGGTGGTGGCATCAAGATTGGAGAAGGCAAGAATGAATAAGAAGACAAGAAAAAGATCTTACTGCCTGCCCCCAAAGCCAAGTCCAAAGACAAATATGAAGTCAGAAAAGCATTTGAGATAGTGTATGCTGATAAGGAGATTTTCAAGCAGTTTGAGAAGTCTCTAGCATACTATGATCAAAAGCTGATGCTAAGGACTCTGTTCAACCAGGAGAAACCAAGATATATCAGTTGGAGAGACAACAGGTTGAATAAGCCAATGGCAGAACTTCAAAGCATGAAGGAGTTGGTTGATGAAGAACGTTGGGTTCTAACTTGGCTAAAGACAAACTCCATTCAAAAGGCCCTTGATCCCAGCTATGTAAGAGATGGCATGCATAGTTATGCAAAAGGATTTGCATTGGAGGAGGCCAAGAAAATTAAAAGCACTTTGCCTGACAAGAAGAAAAAGTTTGAAGATGCTACTGAAAGAGCAATTAAATTTGCTACTATGGCTGCCCTGAAGAGATGGGCTAAAAAGTCAAAATATCAGCAAGGCTGTTCAAGTGACTTGCCTCTGCTGCCAAGCATCCAGCAAATTATTTTTGGCAAGGAAGTGCAACCATTCTATGAAGTTCCTAAGGGAAACAATGCCTTTGTTAACCCTTGGATTATTGTACGACAGATTAGACAGACAACATGCTTCAATGATGATGGAACCATCACTAATCTGTTCTACGACGACGTTACTGATGAACATAAAGCTGCGGACAAGCCTGAAGTCAAGCCTGCTGATCAAGCTGTTGAAGACAAGTCTGCTGATCAGACTGCTGATAAGTCTGCTGACCAGCATGAAGACAAGTCTGCTGAACAGGCCACTGACAAGTCTGCTGAAAAGATTGCTGATGAACCCTTAGCCATTGAGTGGAAAGCTGAGGATTCTGAAAATCATCAGGATGTGAAGATGGAAGAAGTTCCTGTCCACCAGGAACATGAAGAAAAGGATGAAGCTGCTGCTTCTGCTTCATCAGGTGATGAACACTCATCACTGATGGAAGCTTTCCAGATGTTGATGGAAGATTCTCTAAGGGAACTGGAAGAGAAGCATCAAAAGCAGCTGTTGAAGGTTAAGGAGGAGCTGAAGGCAGAGCTTAAGGAAGAATTGACAGAATCAAATAAGCTTCAGCTGGAAACTGTGCAACAGTCTACAGAAAAGATCATCAAGACTGAAATCACAAGTATTCCTATTCCTGAGGATCACTCCTTGCAGTTAGTGAACAGCTTGACTGAAATGAACATAAATGTGGAGGATGTGAAGATCGATGTTAATCATCTTCATGCTGCACTTCAAAGAGCTGAACACAAGATCGCTGATCTGACTGCAACCTTCATCAAAGTCAGTGAAGAAGAAAAGGAAGTCAATCTAGGGTTGCTGAATGAAGTGGGAAATGTTGTACAATCCGTACAAGATGAAATTGCAACTGTCAACCTGAATATTGACTACTTCAATGACAAGACTGACATCATCAGCACTGATATTCTTAATCTTACAGCTAGTCACGATGTTGTCAATCAGAATCTCAAGGCTTTATGTGCTGGAGTAAAGATTCCAACAGTTGCGCTCAACCCTGCTGTTGCACCTTCTGATGTCATCAAAACTGATGATGACAAAAAGGGGGAAGATAAAAGGGAAGAAACAGCTAAGGAACCTGCTGCTGAAGAAACAGCTAAGGAACCTGCTGCTGAAGAAACAGCTAAGGAAACTGCTGAAGCAACTATTGAAGCCAAGGAGACTGAAGACACTGCTGACAAGACTGAAGAAAATCCTGGAAAGGTAGAAGAAGAAGAAAAGATTGAAAAAGAAACTACCAAGTACAAGGAAACTGAATCTGCCAAGAAAGCAATGGAGCTGATCAGAGAACAGCAACTCAAAGAGAAAATGGAAGCTGCCAAAGCAATCTTGGAAGAAGAAGCTGATGAAGACGAAGATGACGAAGAGTCATCTTATGAGTATATAGAAGAGCTTGAAGGATCAGATGAAGAAGCTGATAGTTAGAACTTGAAATATCATTGTAATCAGTTTACTTTATCTATTTCTTCAGAAATCTCATCTGATGAACTTGCATTGTAATATTCTTCAATATCAATGAAAAGTCAAGTTCAATCCAATAAACTTTTTCTATCTCAGAAAATTTTGAGGATTACATTCTTTAGCTTAGGTATTTAACAGGTACTTAGCTGAAGTTTTGTCATCATCAAAAAGGGGGAAATTGTTGGATAAGGATGAAGATGAAGGCTCTGAAGACAATTAGTAAAGGGAGGTTTTGAAGGATTCCAAAACTTCAGAAATTGGCTAAGTATGGAGTAACTTAGCTGATGATCCCTTAGAAGAAATTTTGACTAAGTAAAGAAGACATCAGAAGAGTCAAAAGTTTCAAGGTCCAAGACTTCTGATCTGCTGAAGCAAAGTTATCAGACTGATGAAGATCAGCCGACTCAAATCAGATTTGTTCAAGTTTGAGATCAGCCGAGTTCGCCATCAGACATGTACTTTCGTCAGCCAAGTAAAGAAGATCATGAAGTGTTCCCAACGGTAATAAATGCCCCTTGGAGTAATAAATGCTGAAGTACAAGGTTATTAAAGACAAATGATTGAAGAAATGCTTCGCATCAGCTGGGTGCATTTAATGCTGCCTGCAGGATAGTACTGTTCATAGTACGGACAGACTGCAAAAGAGCCGTTCGCGGATTTTAAGGACCAGTACTCGAGGAATTTGAATCTTGTCTCTCTTCAACGGACACTTTTCAATCCTCAAGTATAAATAGCTGAAAGAGACGAAGAAGAAAAAAAAGCAACACACTTTCTGAGAGAAATTTCCGAAGCAAAATTCTTTAAGTCTCAAGAACAGCTCACTCATCAGCTGAGTCATTTGTTGACGAAAGCAGAGTTGAAGAATCAAGAAAAATACATCTTCTGAGTGATTTTGTAAACAAGAGTGTTGTGCGGAGTTGTGATCCATCTTTGTGAGTGATCAAACTTCAGAGAATAGGTCTTCTGTGTGATTTCCTATTGCGAACTTGTGGTCGTTTCATTTGTTGTTCGACGCAAGCAGAGTATACTGTAAACTTTGTGATTATAGTATAACCCAAGATCTGCGTGACTTGGAAGAGTGGACTAAAGGATATTCAAATCCATATAACCACTATAAAAATTACTTGTGTTTTTACATTGTTTTAAAATCTGCATATTGACTGTTTGCATAAAAACACATTTAAGTTAACTGTTTGAAAAAGAGTTAAAAAGGAGTTTATAAAACTGGGGAAACATTTTTCAAACTACTAAGACTACTTGTGAAAAACACTTTGAAAATCCGCTGCAAGTACTCTAAGTATTAAAACTGATTTTAACAAAATCAGCTAAGTATTAATCAGACGAGTGGTCAACAAGACTGTTCAAAGATTTGTTCGCGAACAGAACTGTTAATAACTAATCTGATCAGCTTAGTCTGTTCAGTTAAGTGTAAAAGTTTTAAAGTTAAAATCGAGAAAATTTTAAAGAGGTTTATTCACCCCCCCTCTAAACCTCTTCTGACCACTTGGGACCAACAATTTTCCTATCGAAATTTCAGAGTCCATATTCAACCACATAAAAGGTAATTCCATGTATATGCATAGGCTAATCATTAATCAACACTAGCCATAATCACTAGCCACCACACCGTGTCATTAGAATAAAGAATATTAGTAAAGTAAATTAGTGAAGATGATAGAAGATAAATCTAACTTTTTTTTTTTTTTTGTGAAATTGATTATACTCTAATTTTCATGGAGTACTTTTCATGGAATACGGGATCGATTAATGAAAATTGGTGAAATTGAGAAAAGTTAGTTAAAATATATGAAAATAATAAGAAGTTGGGTGAAATTGGTGAACACTTGTAAAATAAGTAAATAATTTGTGAAGCCAGTAAAAAGACGCCCAATAAATCGATAAATACATATGGAGTCACATAAATTTGGGTAAAATCCGTGAAAATCAGATAAGATTGGTTAAGATAGTGAAAAACGGATGAAACCGTTAAAAACTGGTGAAATCAGTGAATCGGAGAACAAATGTAAAGTCGGTGAATACATGTGAAATCAATGAATAAAATCCGACAATATCAAGACATGAACAACCTCGAATATAAATATTAGTAAAGTTGGTGAAAAAACATGTGAAACCGGTAAAATTAAAATTGTAAAATTCGTGAAAAACTGATGATATTGATGGTACTCGAATTTTCATGGAGTTCTTTTCATGGAAATAGGCGAAATCGGTTAATGAAAATCGATAAAATCGATGAAAGTCAGTTATAACATGTGAAAATGATAAAAAAAAAAAAATGGGTGAAATTGGTGTACACTGGTAAAGTTGGTGAAAAATGAATTGATAATTACATTTGGAATCGAATAACTTCGAATGAAATTCGTGAAAAATGGATGAAATCGTTAAAAATGGGTGAAATCAGTGAATCGGTGAACAAAAGTGAAGCATTGAAAATATGTGAAATCAATTAAATATGAGGTGAAATTGGTGAATAAATATGTAAATCCGCGGGGAAGCGAGTGAAAACTGAAAAAAAAATAGTTTAACCAACAAAAACTGGATAAAACAGGTAGAAAATGGTTTAAATTGAAAAAAAATCAAAGAAATCGACGAAAAAATGGAAAATAATGAAAGTAGGTTGATTTCTTACTTAATCCTACCCCCAGTGAATTTAATCAATTGGGGTTGGATGTCCTACAAATGGCATGAGAGGACAAAAAGTTGTTCGTAAACAAATGCATTTCAAATAACAAATACATATTTAAAACAACTAATTTTAAATGGAAACTACTATAATGGATTGAATTAAATAATTTTGTTATGATCTTATTTTAGAAAAAAATCTACAAGATCATATGACTTAATCAATCAGTTATATTTGATTACAATAATTTAAAGATATCATTTTTATTAATTAAATTGAATATTAGTCAATAATTTATGCTATTCTGTGACATGAGAAGTTTATTTTACTATAATTTATAAAATTTATTTATGAAATTAACTAGACACGTACAACGTACGTGCACTTTTCTAGTCTATCTAAGTATCTATTTATTTATACTAGAAAGATCCACATATATTGTACGTGACTTTGTAATTTTATGTGTGATTTTAAAATCATTACAAGCTTTAATTTTAATATAATCTAATAAAATTATATTTATTATTACATTATTAACACATGAGCAATGAAATCAAAAGTGTTCAATATAAGTACTTTTCTAAGATTTTAGAAACTGGAACCAATATTCGAATCACTTTCACAACAAATTTTTTTTTTTTTTTTTGAAAAACAAAAGGATAAATAAGGGTCCATTAAATGTCTACCGGGTCCAATTTTCATGTTTTTATTCTAAACAAAGGATGTGTCAAATACTATCGGGCATGTACTATAGCCGTATCCGCCATATTAGCCTTAGGTATGACAACAAAAGAGACAACTGAATTTTTTAAACCGGCCTTTTATGTTAATTTTTACTTTTGGTATTAACCTTTATGAAATCAATATATTTGATATATCATAATTGATAGTTTAACAAATTATTTCATATTCGGTATCTCTATTAATTTAAAAATCATCATCAAGTTGATGATGTTGTCATAAATTAAGTTTCGCTAACAGTTCTACCACGTACATAACATTTGGATCTGGCAAAATAACCTCCTATCTTTAAATTTGTTAACAATTTTAATTCACATTGTTGCACAATTTCAAAATTAGCTCGATGAGACCATAATATTTACATATCTACTAAACTAATTTGATTTCTTATAGACTTATACAATAATAATAAGAATTCGGAATGACCAGGAATACAAGTCAATATAATAATCAGAAGACAAAAACACCCCATATGCTTTGTCTAACTTCCAAAAATTTCACTGTGTTATTTTAACTCTCAAAAAGCCGCCTATGATTTCAAATAAGTGCCAAATACAACCCCAAAAAAGAGAGTGTGTTTCAAACGTCAAATTGCGAGTATTTGTTCAAATTTTGCTTTTGATATGTCAATTTTACCCCTGACATCAAAAGACAAAAACCCCCCTATGTGTCATTTTAAATCCCCAAAACCCCCTGTGTTTGATTTCATATACCATACTCGACCTGTATATACTTATTTTTTCAAAAAGAATAAATATAAAAAAAAAAAACATAAGGGTAATCTTGTCATTCCATGAAAAGTCAAAAATAAAATTATAAGTATATACTACTTGGGTCGAGTGTGATATTTAAAATCAAACACATGAGATTTTTTGGTAGTTAAAATAACACAGAGGGGTTTTGGGAGTTAGACAAAGCAAAATGGGTGTTTTTGTCTTTTGTTCTATAATAATTGGTCTGTTTTCCACAAACATCATATGTTAAATTAATTTCCTAAGAAATTGAAAAGCACCCTTAACCACAGATAATGTTGCAGCAAACTGAAAATTACATTGAGGTCTTTAAAAGAAGTAATATAAATTTTTTGAAAACAAAGAAGAAAAGATAAATCAAGATCTAGGATGCAAGAATCATACTCCTTTAGCCTTCATCTAGGTACTGATATTTCATTACATCCCTACAATCTTTACATGAGTAAGGCCAAGCTCTCCTTGTAATCAATAACCATAACAGCTTCTTCCTCAAAATTTTCAACATCAAAGAAAATGAAACCTGGAACTTTTTTGCGAATCTTCTTCGTTGATTCAATATTTTTCTTACTTGATCTCGAAGGTCTATCCCCTGGTTTATGCTCCTCGCATACTAACATCCCATTCTTTGTGAATCCTCTTGGAAACCCACAATTCTTCGGTAGTCTAATTGTCAATTTTTTATTCCAAGAATCTGTAACTCCATACTCACCCATGACCCATACAAAACACTTACTATCATTATAGTCAAAAAATATAAAAGCTAATGATCCCTGAAATTCTTTAAACGATACAGAGCAAGCACCCTCATAATCAAAATGTTCAGGTAATTTCATCTCACCGAAACATTGATTTTTAAAATTGAAAAATAAGATTGATTCAATAAAAAGTTCCACGGGCTGAAAATATTTCGCGTCAGCAAAGAAGACCTTCCTAGTTGCCAACCAGTGAACAAAACCGTTAAGAAATACTCCTCCTCTGAGAGCAACAAGTCCATCCGTCGGGTTGGAATTAATAACTTTGTTCCATGAGTCTGTTCTTAAACTATATGTTTCAACTTGAACAGATATTTTTTCCTCCATGCAGAAATACTGAATCATGACTACTCTATAGTCATTAGATGAATCATGAAACCCAAGTCCAAGGACGTTATAAAGCCTAGGATAGGACCCATCAATATTCTGTTTGAAGAGGGGTGAAGTTTCTACACTCTTGCATTTTCTAATCGAAGGGTTCCATAACAAAAAATCAATATCAGTTTCAATATCGACCTTAAGTAAAATCAACCCATTGCAAGATTCAGGGGGATAATAATCAATCGCTATAGAATATTCAGAAATCGAACTTAGTTTTTCCATGTAAACGGGTACCTGATTCTCAACCACATAACATGATTTATTATTGAGAATCATGGCATACTGACCTTCGGGTTCGGATATATTGAATTTGCGATGGGTAGCAATGAATTCGGGAGATTTGATGAAGGATTCCCATGTTTTGCACACGGATGTGAATCTCACCAGGGATTTCACTGGAAGTCTTGGTAGAATATGGTTGCTAAAGAGATCAAAAGGAAGATGTTTTGAGTGTTCCTCTTTTCTCCTGTACACTTTCTTCAGAATCACGGAAGAAGAAACCTCTACAGATCTAGAGGCAAGCGAAGAAGATTTATGCTTAGAATTTCGTATGTTCAAAAGGTCGCGATGGTTCTCGCGGTATGGAAAGTCATGGATCTTCAATCGACGGCACCTCCAATTCTTGCCACGAGTCCACTTGCATCGGAGGTTCTCCGACGGTGTCTTCTCTTCTGCCATTATTCTGCCGAGCGTTTATTCTTAATTTGAATTTTTTAGGATTTTGTTTTAAAATTTTAATTCATTTCAAAGGGAAGAGAGAAGCTAGTAGATGAACAATTCCTACCGTCATGACATCGATTGAGTGGGTTGGTTTTTGTATTCCGCCCATGGTTTAGAGATATCACCGACTGCTGCATGCGGTATTCGCGTGCAAAACTTTGTATTAGGTGACCTCATTGTTTGCATTTTAAATTGCGCTTCTTAAAATTCGATTTTTTTTTTTTGGTGGAAAATTGTATAAATGTTCTTATTATAGGTCCTCCCATTGTCTAAAGTTCTTCAGAAAAATATCTCTCACCGGTCTTGAAATCTAATATTCAATATATAGCATGATAATTCACCATTATCATTTGTTGCTCGAGATGGATAGATTGTTAAAGTAAACAAATAAAGACGTTGTATTTATGTCTAACTGTAACAAAATAGTAATTTTAAAATAGGTAAATTATATTTAAATATAACACAGTTTGGATAACAAGAAGAGGAAAAACTCTGCAGCAAAACAAATATTAATGGACCTAGAAGATCAGAAAAAGAAAAACTGACACAAATCCAATACAATTATCTGTTATGAGTTAAAGTTAAAGCTAGATGTTAGAGTATTAATTATTTGTCAATATAAACTTTAATTAAGTGAGAAAGAATGATTACCAAATATAAAATCACGACAGAACATACCTTAAGAACAAAAATTAACATAGAAACAGTAACAAAACATTAATCCAAAGAAAATAGGGTTAATTTTAAAATTGACAAAAATGTGGACTAAAATGGTCAATAAATTTGAATATATGGGCTACTTTGGTAGCTTGCGGTAAAATTATCAGTCAACTTAAGTATTGTCATCGACTTTGCAATAAGTTTTGTCTGTAACGTCATCACTTAACGGTAATTTTTAACGGCGATACAAAATAGGTCACAATTTTTTAAAACTTGGTACTATATATGTCGATGTAACAATTGATCTAAAGCGCTGTACTAGAAATGCAATTATCTCTTGAAAAATGCGTAGAACTTAGAACGAAATTAAAATCCAATCAAGGTTAATATGGACTCGAGCCATATTAACCTTGACTCATGTACGTGATAACGTGAATAACACAATCACATCTCCCTTAACACATTTCGACATAATTTTTTTATTTAATGCCAATTTACCCTCTCCCTCTCCATGAAATGCATAATGTTCAATTTATTCTTTGTAATTTAAAAAAGAGTATTTTATCCCTTCCCTCATGAAATTTTAAAAATTAATTTACCCAATTCAGTTGGAGAGTATAACTCACTTTCCGAAACTTTTTTATATTTTCAACCAATAAAATATATATAAAGAAACCTCATCAAGCTGCAAGCCTCAAACTATATTACAAAATTTCTAAAGCCCCTAGAATGATGAATTGTCCAACGAAATTAATCATCAGTGGCATTGAATTTTTTTTTGTAAAATATGAGGGTAAATTGCCACATTCATAATATGTCTGGAGAGGGGGAGGGATAAAATGGTAAAGTACCGCATATAAAAATGTTATAGAGACAATGTAATTTTTTATAAGATCACAAGGAGTAAAATGCTCTTTTTCAAATCATAAGACCTATTTTTACTCTCAGGTTCATCTCAAATGCTTATTTTATTAAATCTTCTCATGCTCAAAATCTCATTTGGCAAAATTGCAAAAATAGTTCTAAACTAATCACTGATTTTTTATTTTCGTCCCAAACTTTTTAATTTGGTTTCGTCCCGTAATTTAATATTTTTTTGGAATATTGTCCCACCATAATTATAAGACGGAACTGCGCATTTGTCGATGAATTATCACATGGCTGCTTAAGTGTCATGACATGGTAAATTTTAACATAAATAATTATATAATATTGCAGAGTTCGTCCCAAATTAATTAATTACAAGATTGAACGTCATCTTCATTAAATCAGAAATTTAATATTGGGACTAAATTCATACAAAATGGTAAATTATGGGACGAAATTTGGCGAGTTGATATAGTTTGGGACGAAAAATCAAAATTAGTAATTAGTTTGGGACGATATTCCAGAAAAATATTAAATTACAGGACGAAATTCGCCAAGTTAAATAGTTCGGAACGAAAATCCAAAATCAATAATTAGTTTGAGACGTTTTCTGCAATTTTACCATCTCATTTCTTGAAAAAGATTGTTCCAAACTTCAGGAAATCTCATTCCCTCACTCTCAAATACTTTCTTCCACTAGCTGGAAACATATGTAATCCTCCCTACAAACTTCTTCGACAAGCCCGTGACTCTTTACATGTCGGGCGACTCTGTTTCTCTAAGGATTGTCGAGTTTGATAAAGATTTTGACTCTCTTACGGGTAACCATCAACTAGTTGCCAATGAATCTTACGCTACGTCACTCACTTGCCACAAACAACTCAGTTCTTCCGACTCAGTCATCTTATATGTAAAAATCACATTGTTTCCAGAAAATGGTTTAACAAGATGTAGTTTGTGGCATTCAGATTTTAGAGGTGAGAATTGGGAATGACCAGGAATACACGTTTATATAATATAATAAATGGTCAATTTTCCACAAACAGCATATGTTAAATTAATTTCCTAAGAAATTGAAAAGCAATTACAGACTATCCCTTAGCCACAGGTAATGTTTCAACAAACTGAAAAATACATTAAGGTACTTTAATTTGTTTGAATTAAAAAAAAAAAAAAGATAAATCAAGATCTGGGATGCAATAATCATATTCCTTCAGTCTTCATCTACGTACTGAGATTTTATTACATCCCTACAATCTTTACATGAGTAAGCCAAGCTCTCCTTGTAATCAATCACTTTAAGAGTCAATATAAATTTACTTATTATATTTACATATCTACAATAATAATAAGAATTGGGAATGACCAGGAATACAAGTCAATACAATAATTGGTCTGTTTTCCACAAACATCATATGTTAAATTAATTTCCTAAGAATTTGAAAAGCAATGACATACTATCCCTTAACCACAAATAATGTTGCAACAAACTGAAAATTACATCGAGGTCTTTAACGGTTTCCTTTAGTCTTCATACACCTTTAGTCTTCATCTACAATCTTTACTCGAGTAAGGCCAAACTCTCCTTGTAATCAATAACCATAACAGTTTCGTCCTCAAAAATTTCAACATCCAAGAAAATGAAACCTGGAACTTTTTTGCGAATCTTCTTCGTTGATTCAATATGTTTCTTACTTGACCTCGAAGGTCTATCTTCTGGTATGTGCTCCTCGCATACTAACATCCCATTCTTTGTGAATCCTCTTGGAAACCCACAATTCTTTGGAAGCCTAATTGTCAATATTTTGTTCCAAGAATCTGTAACTCCATACTCACCCATGACCCATACAAAACACTTACTATCATTATAGTCAAAAAATACAATAGCTAATGATCCCTGAAATTCTTTAAACGCTAACAAGCGAGCACCCGTATAGTCAAAATGATCAGGTAATTGCTTCATCTCACCAAAACAATGATTTTCAAAATTGAAAAATAAGATTGATTCAATAGAATGTTCCATGGGCCGAAATTTCGCGTTAATAAAGTAGACCTTCCTAGTTGCCAACCAGTGAACAGAACCGTTAAGAAATACTCCTCCTCTGAGAGCAACAAGTCCATCTGGCAGGTTGGAATCAATAACTTTGTTCCACGAGTCTGTTCTTAAACTATATGCTTCAACTTGAGCAGATATTTTATCATCCACGCAAAAATACTGAATATTGACTACTCTATAGTCATTAGATGAATCATGAAACCCAAGTCCAAGGACGTGATAAAACCAAGGTATGAACCGATTAAAATTCTGTTTGAAGAGGAGCGAAGTATCTACACTCTTGTATTTTCTAATCGAAGGGTTCCACAGAAAAAAAAAATTTCCATATCAACATTGACCTTAAGTAAAACTAACCCATTGCAAGATTCAGCGGGAAAATAATTAATTATTAGAGAATATTCAGAAATCGAACATAGTTTCTCCAAGTAAATGGGTACCTGATTCTCAACAACATAACATGATTTATTATTGAGATTCAGGGTAGACTGACCTTCGGGTTCGGATATGTTGAATTTGCAGTGGGTAGCAATGAATTTGGGAGATTTGATGAAGGATTCCCATGTTTTGCACACGGATGTGAATCGCACCAGGGGTTTCACCGGAAGTCTTGGTAGAATATAGTCGCTGAAGATATCAAAAGGAAGATGTTTCGACAGTTCCTTTTTTCTCCTGTACACTTTTTCTCCTGTACACTTTTTTCGCTGAAGAAGATTTGTGCTTAAAATTTTGTATGTTCAAAAGCTCGCGATGGTTCTCACAGTATGGAAAGTCAGGGATCTTCAATTGGCGGCACCGCCATTTCTTGCCGCGAGTCCACCCACAACGGAGGTGCTCCGGCGGTGGCTCTTCTTTTCCCATGGTTATGCCGCGAGTTTATTCTTAATTTGAAATTTCTAGGAATTCGTTTCATAATTTTCCATAGTTTTTGGTTTTTTAAATAGGCAGTAAATAGTAAATGAAGAATCGCAACAGTCACTGTTGGTTTTTTAATTACTCCCCTGGTTAAGTATTTTGGGTACAACTTATTATCGTAAAATTAAAAAATTAAAAGAAATAAAACCAGTACACTATTTTTTGGGGCAGTAAATATTATTGACCTCAATCTCATTGAACATAGACTATCATTTGGTTTTATATTTTATTGATATTTATTTTTCTTATCATTTTATACACTAAAATCAGTTATAAAATTTAATGAATTTCACTTTATCTTTTGATAATTAAAGTACAATCCAATTGAAAAGGCTAATTCTTCCTGTTAGGACGATATATTTTCTTGTTCTAAATTCCACCTCTGAGACCAATTGGGCTGCCCATGCGGGCATATATTTTCTTAAGAATACTTCAATTATATATGTACAACTTGTCATTGTATCTACTCTGTTGTATTTCAATTTTTGAAAATTTATACTCGTTTTAAAACTAACAATAAACTGAATAAGAATTAAGTTGGAAATTATATCATATTATCATCTCCCAATGAGATCTCGTAAAAAGAGTTCAATAATTGTTTAGTAATAATTGATGAGAAGAGAAGTGCATTGGTGAGTTCAATTACTTGGGCATGAGAAATATACAGCTAATAAATTTTTTTTGGAAATATGCAGCTAATTATGATGTGCTCCCGCTTTTTAAAAAATTAAAAATACATAAGAACTAAAAGTAATTAATCGTGTGACTATTCGTGTCCTACATGCCTTCAAGCTTTTGGGAATATTCCGCCAAGCTACATCCATTTTCTTCATTAAAAAAATTTCGAATATGTTAAAATTATGCTGAAATTTAGTGTTGAAATTCAAATATAAATTGAATTGTCTAATTCAAAATTTTGTAACATTTAATCTATCTATTATCTATTATCTAATCTATTATTATTATTATTATTATTATTATTATTTATTATTATTATTTTTTTTTTTCTATATTTTACAAATAAAAGTACGAGTTCAGAAAATAGAGTTTCTTGATTTTTTTGTAAAGACTAATATACCCCTATGAATTTTTTGTAGTAAAATAAAAAATATTGAAGAATCTTACTTCTCCATAAACACTATTACTTGAAAGATATAACTTAAGGGATTATTTCCCCATCAAAATTCCAAAGTCCATATCAAACATAAAAACCATTTAGTATATTTAATCCAACAAACTTATATCCCCATGTTGCCTCTATGTCCCTTTCACGTTTGAAGAGTACAGAAAACATTGAAGAAATCAATAAATTGTTCTTATAATAAACTACTGTCTCAAGATTTCTAATTAATACAACATTCTTTGAAATACGAAAAGATCCGTCCAAAATTTGTGAACAAACAACAAGGGTCTCCCTGTATAGGATACAAAGAATTGATTAGCAAAAAAAGTTAACATGCAATGGTGATGCGTCAGCTATTACATACAAAGTCAGGTTTGTTATTATATATAATAAAGTCAAGTTTTAGTTTTCAAAAATTTAAACTATGCCTCTTGATAATCTATTTTATATTTTGTGTATGACAGATGTAATACGACAACGAAATTTGGATCAAATGAAAAGAAAGTATGCTAGCCAAAATCCTTTAGAGAAACAAAAGTATATTGAAAAAGTTAAGAGATCTAAGATTACCAGGAACAATCAATGGACGATTAATGAACAAAATAAAAAATATTACGAAACTATTCAGAAAATCATTCAAGGTTTGTTTCATAATCTATGAATGTTGTGAATACTTTTTTGTGTTGTGTTTATATTAGTCTTATTTTCTTGAATGTGGTAGATGGTCAAGTTGAAAAATTGAAAGTCGATCAATGCAAGATTTATCTAAAGAAACATGGACTATGATTGAGTGGCAATAAAGAGCATATCGACTGTCCAACATCTGTCCAAAGAGAATGGCTTCTTAGAGCTCAAATGATCCCATATGAGTCAAATGGTTAGTACAAAAAATTAAGTTTGTGTTCTTAAGTTCTAAGATATCTACTAAAAGGCTTATTATTAATTTATCATTTTTATAGGGTTAACATTTTATGATCCTGTATGTTCGGAGATGCATAAATTGAAAAAAGTGTCTAAATGCATTCATTGTGGTGCTGAAAGATTTGAATATGAGCCCCACACTTTTTGTTGTGGTAATGGAAAAATTAAACTAGCACCTATTGAAATTCCAAATGAGTTGTTCGATTTATTCACTTCACAGTCAGAAGAGGCCATGAACTTTCGAAAAAATATTTGTCATTTGAATTGCATATTCTCTTTTACCTCATTTGGTGTGAAGTATGATAAAGAGCTTGCAAATGCTAAGAACGGGGTTTATACTTTTCGAGCACAAGGAATGGTCTACCATAATCTTCCAGGATTAATTCCGAATGAAAATGGGTCAGGATTAATTCCGAATGAAAATGGGTCAGGATTAATTCCGAATGGAAATGGGCCATCATATTTTCAATTGTACTTTTTTTTTATATTGAAAATGAAGCTGAGGCTAGACTCAAAATACTAGAGAATTCATCTTTATCTGAAGCAATTATACAAAAGTTAATGAAAATTCTTGAAGTCAATCCGTACGTCAAGGTGTATAGACGATTAAAAAATTATCCATCAATGGAAGATGTTCAACTCCATATCTCAAAAGATGTGAATTTAGATCAACGAGTATATAATCATCCAACTACTGATCAAATTGCAGCTATATGGATTGAAGGAAATAATGATAATATACCATATAGTAGTGGTCCGAGCAATCCGAAGTTTCATAGGCGAAAAAGGGAGGCCCTTGTATATTTGAAAATTGGTTTTAATGGGTGAAGAAAATTTTGGTGAAAGAGATAAAGTAGAGATTGAGGAATAAGCGGCTGATGTGTATAAAGTGAGTGCCATTTTACTAAGTTAGAAAGAATTGGGTTTTTGAATATGGTGGCAAATTTTGTGTTGAACTGAAGATAAGGCCCAAAAGGAAAGATTTTGGCAATTTTTTCTAGGAGTTGAATGATGAAAGTACAGTACAAAAAGTTTTTATCCAGGGAGATATTTGGTAATTTTGCCCTTACAGAGTTGATGCATTTTAACATTGAACATTTATTGTGATAGTTCGACAAATATGTTATTTATTGTGTCACATTCATCAATATCAGTCCTTATCGTCTAAATTTTTTAATTATTGTCGGAAACTTTATTTTTTTAACTCTATAAAATTGATCGGTGTAATTATAAATTATCAACAGTTTGGATTAGGAATGCTCTTTTTGAAGTCACATAGGGGTAAATTAAACATTATGCATTTTACAGAGGCAATTTGACATTAACACTATAAAATTTTTTCGGTATAGTTTAGCCGAAAAAGTGTCTATCAGTGTAACACATTTTATAAAAGAGAGAGTTTAAGTGTGAAATATTTTTCCACATGGGATATAAGTTTAACATATTTCATATAAGAGGGAAGGGGGAGGGGGTAAATGTTCATTTTCAAATCGCAGAGGGGTAAAATGAATATTATGTATTTTATAGGGAGGTAAATTGACATTAAGTCTATAAAATTTATCGGTGTAATTATAAATTATCAAAAGTTTGGATGATGAATGCTATTTTTGAAATCATACAGGGGTAAATTGATTATTATGCATTTTCGGTATAGTTTAGCCGAAAAAGTGTCTATCAGTGTAACACATTTTATATAAGAGAGAGTTTAAGTGTGAAATATTTTTCCACATGGGATATAAGTTTAACATATTTCATATAAGAGGGAAGGGGGAGGGGGTAAATGCTCATTTTCAAATCACAGAGGGGTAAAATGAATATTATGTATTTTACAGGGAGGTAAATTGACATTAACTCTATAAAATTTATCGGTGTAACTATAAATTATCAAAAGATTGGATTATGAATGCTATTTTTGACATGCATCATATAGGAGTAAATTGATTATTATGCATTTTATAGGGGCAAATTGACATTAACTCTATCAAATTTTATCGGTGTAATTTAGCCGGAAAAGTGTCTATCAATGTAACATATTTTTATATAAGAGAGACTTAAGTATGAAATTTTTTTTGCACAAGGAATATAAGCGTATCATATTTTTCAAAAATAATAAATTAAATTACTTTTTGAAATAATAGAAAACATTCATAGAAATTCAATATCCCATTAATATCGTTAAATGAGACTCTACACCATAGGAATAAAATATATGATTTTTATGCATTTTTTTCACATTTAAATACATGAATATCAAATTGAATATGTTACCCCGTTTTCTCATTCTTAAATCTAATGGCACTTTTGAGTTAATTTCTGCCCAAAAGTTTTAGATAGGATTAAGACAATCTTAATCAATTTACTCTCTGAAATCCCGTTTAATTATCTGAGATAACCACAAACTTAAACCTTCCGGTATGATTTTCATACAATATTATATTATTAGGTTTCCTATATCGATTTAATGTTTACTAAGACTCACAAACTAATAGGGAATCTATAATAAAATACTTCTAATCCTACTAATCCTATTTGAAATATAATATACTTCTAATTTCACAAGTGGGCTTATTCATTCATTCAATATAAATAAGACAATGTTTGTTCATATAATAAAAAATCTCAGTAGAGAATCACGTTATATTTGTTTTTATCAGGTACATACATAATTATACGATTTTTATTTGAATTTTCTATTTTTTGTTTACACATATATTTTAATTCATGATTTATGATAATACAGAAGACAAACTATGATGACGAATGATTCCATCAAGTCTTTAGAGGTGAATAAAAAAACATGGACAATTCGATTAAAGACTTTACGAATAGGAATCAAGACAAAATGTGGAGCAAATTCCTCTATAAGAGTTAAGAAGATGATAATGATGGACGACAAAGTAAGTATTAATTAAATACTATTGAAATCATGAACATAACATATCAATATATATTGATGAATTGAAGCATATTCAATATTATATTATTCTACTCAAAGAAAAATTCTTTTATTTTTATGTCAGGGAACAAGAATCCGAATAGTTATATTTAATGATGATATCCAACTATTGACAAAATATTCTTCCTCCACAAAACCTACATAATTAAAAATGGACATGTTCAAAAGAGTAACCCTACATACTTCAATACACACCCATAAATTGAGTTGATCTTAAAGAAGTATTCAAAGGTGGAAGAAGCTTCAGAACCCATTCTTACTACCAAAGTCTGCTACAAATTCATGGATTTTAAAAGCATTAATCTTGATATTCACGACAAGGAAGCAATTGGTATCTTTAATTTTTTTAATAAATTATATCATTTTTTTCACAATACTTATTTTTAAAAATAATTTATATATATATATATATATATATATATATATATATATAGATGTTTGTGGACTTGTCACTAAAGTCAAACAAATCAGAATGACGACACCTTCTAAGGGAGCACCAAAACATGTGAGGGAAATAACAATTATCGACGAAGCGTAAGTTTCATATCACGATACAATTTTGTTTTTATTATATTTTATCAAAATTAGGACAATAGCTATTTTGAAGTATATATATATATACTTTTTTTCTATGCATCTATAATTTTATTAGTTGATTGATAATAGTCAATTATATCATACAATAGTTGTTAATAAATTTTTCTATTCAAATTGTTTAAGAAAAACAATTATTAAAAAAAAAAAATCTATATACACAATTAATACTTTCATATTTAGATATCAACCTTTGGTGGTTACTCTTTGGGAAGATATGGCAATACATGAAGGAAATGAACTTCAACAATTTATCGAGAAAAGACCAATAGTTACCATTGTAAAAGTAACAGCAAAAAAATACTTAGGTAATTTTTTTTATCATATGTCGTTATAGTATTATTCTATTCTATTTAATTAATATTATATTCTAATCTATATATTTGGTTTAGGTGAGGTGCAGTTGCAAACAACATCGGCATCAATAATGCAAATAAATCCAACATCTGAAGAAGATATAGATATGCATAAATGGTAAATGAAATAGAAAATACATTATACATTAATTTAATATTAAGAATTAAAAATACATATACTTTTCAATTATGCAGGTTACGTATGCCACGTGATCCGTTGAAAATACAACTCACAATGAAACGGAGAATAAAAAATGCAATGGAAGAAACTTTGAAAGATATATTACATGACATTGATTCACATCCTAAGGTATTTTTTTTACCTATAACAAGTTCCTTCTATGTTATATTAGCAAAACAAGTTTAATGTTAAAATATACTTTATTTTGCAGGATGAGTATTTCTCTTTTAAGGGAATGGTTGATAAGGTCGAAAATATATCATCATCATTGTGCTATGATTCGTGCGATAAATGTTATTCTTCAGTTTTCAAAGTTGAAGATAACATAATTTGCAAAAGGTGCATCAATGAAGAAATAGAAGCAACACTAAGGTTATAACACATCTACCTATATTTACTATATATGGCAAATGTTATTTCTTATAATATATTTATAAAATATAATTTAATATGCTAAT
Source organism: Penstemon barbatus (assembly GCA_003313485.2). Lineage (NCBI taxonomy): Eukaryota > Viridiplantae > Streptophyta > Magnoliopsida > Lamiales > Plantaginaceae > Penstemon > Penstemon barbatus. The sequence continues at coordinate 73,040,500 of CM064877.1, read as the reverse complement.
TAATTAATTACAGATATAGAGTGGTTCTAAATGTCGTACAAGGAGATGACAATGTTCAAATCACATTGTTTGAGGATGCAGCTATATTATATATTGGATGTCCTCCAGAAGAATACATAAGATCCATCGATGAGGTACTTTGTCATAACTTCTATATATATATATATATATATTATTTAAAATCAGTTATTTTCCCAAAATATGTAATATTCATAAATTAATAATGTGTTAATAATTTTTTAAGGGAGAAGATAAATCCAATTATTACAAGAGATTAAGCTTGCATTCTGAAGAAGAATATATTTTTATGGTTAACCCATCAAACATACAAACAACAAACGGACAACTTAATCTTGTAGCGGATGCAATAGAAAAGATGCAACCAACATTGCATGAAACAGAAAATACAGATTATAGAGCGACATGTGATCATCAAGAGACAAGTGAGGCAACTGACGATGATATACCAAATGACATCAATGCAGAAGAAGTTGTGATCAGTCAAAAAAATACTGTAGGAAAGAAAAAGCGAATCACAAAAAAGAAAAAGGAAGACTACATTCCCACTGAAATTTCAATGGAAGCTCAATATGGTGATGACACTACAAAGGACACCAATGTAAAAAAAAAGTTCTGAAAGATGTACAAACTACTGAAAAAAAAAAAAAAAACGAATCACAAAAAAAGAAAAAGTATGACTACATCTCCACTGAAATTCCAAACGAAGCTCAAGATGACAATGACACAACAAAGGACATCAATGGAAAGAAGGTTATAATTGATGTAGATACTACTGAAATAAAGAAAAGGCGAATCACAAAGAAGACTTCATCCCGATTGAAATTTTGAGTGACGAAGAGACACTTAGTAAATTAAGGATAAAAAAGAAAAATAATATGGTCAAATCGAATGAGAAGATATCATTTGGAAATATCAAGATCAAAAAAGAAAAAAATTGATGTTTTTGGTCGTTCAAATGGTACTGTTAGAATAATAGTATATAGACAAGTAGTTTTAGGATAAAGAATATTTGGTAATTATAGTTTTTTTTTTTTTTTCAAGTTTGGTATTAGTTAATTGTGATCTCAACTTTACTTCGAAATATATTAAATAAATTTAATTATGTATTTCAATTACAAGATAATATGATCAAATGTGATATATGATGGAATTAATATAGAAAATTAGTCAATCACGTGCAACGCACGTGTACCTTTCTATCTAGTACATATAAAAGTACGAGTTCAGAAAATAGAATTTCTTGAATTTTTTGTGAAGACTAATATGCCCTTACTAAGAAGTATTTTAAATGGCAAAATAGGATACTTCTACATAAACACTACCACTTGAGAAAATATATGTTAGTGTTCTTTTTCCTATCGAAATTTCAGAGTCCATATTAAACCACATAAAAGCTAATTACATGTATATGTAGGTCATATAAAAGTACGAGTTCAAAAAATAGAATTTCTTGAATTTTTTGTGAAGACTAATATGCCCTTACTAAGAAGTATTTTAAATGGCAAAATAGGATACTTCTACATAAACACTACCACTTGAGAAAATATATGTTAGTGTTCTTTTTCCTATCGAAATTTCAGAGTCCATATTAAACCACATAAAAGCTAATTACATGTATATCAGTATATGCATAGGCTAATCATTAATCAACACTAGCCATAATCACTAGCCACCAAACCATGTCATTAGAATAAAAAATATTAGTAAAGTAAATTAGTGAAAATGATAGAAAATAAATCTAACTTTTTTTTTGTGAAATTGATTATACTCTAATTTTCATGGAGTTCTTTTCATGGAATACGGGATCGATTAATGAAAATTGGTGAAATCGAGAAAAGTTAGTTAAAATTTATGAAAATAATAAGAATTTGGGTGAAATTGGTGAACACTTGTAAAATTGGTAAATAATTTGTGAAGCCAGTAAAAAGACGCCCAATAAATCGATAAATACATATGGAATCACATAATTTTGGGTAAAATCTGTGAAAATCAGATAAGACTGGTTAAGATAGTGAAAAACGGATGAAACCGTTAAAAACTGGAGAAATCAGTGAATCGGGGAACAAATGTAAAGTCGGTGAATACATGTGAAATCAATGAATAAAATCCGACAATATCAAGACATGAACAACCTCGAATATAAATATTAGTAAAGTTGGTGAAAAAACATGTGAAACCGGTAAAATTAAAATTGTAAAATTCGTGAAAAACTGATGAAATTGATGGTACTCGAATTTTCATGGAGTTCTTTTCATGGAAATTCGCGAAATCGGTTAATGAAAATCGATAAAATCGATGAAAGTCAGTTATAACATGTGAAAATGATAAAAAAGAATTGGGTGAAATTGGTGTATACTGGTAAAGTTGGTGAAAAATGAATAAACCTGGTAAAAATGCGCGTATAAAATTTAATAATTACATTTGGAATCGAATAACTTCGGATGAAATTCGTGAAAAACGGATTCGTTAAAAATAGGTGAAATCAGTGAATCGGTGAACAAAAGTGAAGCATTGAAAACATGTGAAATCAATTAAATATGAGGTGAAATTGGTGAATAAACATGTAAATCCGTGGGGAAGCGAGTGAAAACTGTAAAAAATAAAAAATTGTTTAACCAACAAAAACTGGATAAAACAGGTAGAAAATTGTTTAAATTGAAAAAATAAAATAAGTCGATGAAAAAATGGAAAATAATGAAAGTAGGTTGATTTCTTACTTAATCCTACCCCCAGTGAATTTAATCAATTGGGGTTGGATGTCCTACACATGGCATGAGAGGACAAAAAGTTGTTCGTAAACAAATGCATTTAAAATAACAAATACATATTTAAAACAAATAATTTTAAATGGAACCTACTATAATGGATTGAATTAAATAATTTTGTTATGATCTTATTGTAGAAAAAAATCTACAAGATCATATGAATTAATCAATCAGTTATATTTGATTACAATAATTTAAAGATATCATTTTTATTAATTGAATTGAATATTAGTCAATAATTTATGCTATTATGTGACATGAGAAGTTTATTTTACTATAATTTATAAAATTTACACGTACAACATACGTGCACTTTTCTAGTCTATCTAAATATCTATTTATTTATACTAGAAAGATCCACATATATTGTACGTGACTTTGTAATTTTATGTGTGATTTTAAAATCATTACAAGCTTTAATTTTAATATAATCTAATAAAATTATATTTATTATTACATAATTAACACATGAGCAATGAAATCAAAAGTGTTCAATATAAGTACTTTTCTAAGATTTTAGAAACTGGAACCAATATTCGAATCACTTTCACAACATTTTTTCTTTTTTTTTTTTTTTGAAAAACAAAAGGATAAATAAGGGTCCATTAAATGTCTACCGGGTCCAATTTTCGTGTTTTTATTCTAAACAAATGATGTGTCAAATACTATCGGGCATGTACAGATGATGTACCATAGCCGTATCCGCCATATTAGATTATTAGCCTTAGGTATGACAACAAAAGAGACAACTGAATTTTTTGTACCGGCCTTTTATGTTAATTTTTACTTTTGGTATTGTTTGTACCCAAAAAATCACCTTCGATTAATCGAGGAATAACGGCTCGATGATCGCCAAAAATGGTAATAGGGCCGAACCCAATTGCTCCAAACAGGACGGATCGGACCGAGTTTAATTTGGTCTGGAAATCAAATTGACCGAAGCAAAATCTGACCACGAGCCCAATTTGAAATTTGACCCAAATTTTGCAATTAATTAATTTGGGCCAAACATAAATTAATTAATTGAGAAGTTAATTAATTTATGGGCCAAGTTTAATTAGTAGTTAAAGCCAAATTATGGTTAAACACAATTGAGCCCAGTAGATTATTTTGGCTATGATAGATTAATTAATTAAGTAGATTAATTAATTGGGCCAAGATTAATTAAATGGTCCACTTGATAAGTAAGGCCATTAATTAATTAATTGGGCAATTAGTTAAATGGGCAAATTATAGTTACAAAATAAGACCAAAATGACTCGACCCTAAACCAAAATGGTCCGACCAGCCCGAACTCGACCTGGGCCCAGCCCTAAAAATCGGCCAACCCTAATCCTTGGCCCACTTGTGTTTTATTTGGTTATTATTAGAGATAATTAATTAAAGAGATATAGATAAAGCCATATTAGTTGGTTTAAATAACAAATTCCTTAAATATCTCTAATTAGTTATCTTTAATTCAAATCCAAATTAAATAAAACACACGTTCTTTCTTCTCCAACTTCCATTAGCATTAATTTTCAGCAGAGAAAATAGAGAGAAAACCACCATTGAAATAGTGGAGGTAGTGGGAAATAGCAAAGTAGTGGGAGAAGTGGGATAGTGGCCATCAGCCCCTCAATTTTCGGCCATCAGGAGAGCAGTTTCTGGCCATCAGCTCATTTTCCAGCACCTATATATACTGCAGAACCACCATTCGCGCAAAGGACACACACACAACTCAATCAACAACTTTTCAGTCTAACACTGATCGGCTCAACGCCTCTCCGGAAGTCCAGCACCTCGCTGCTTCTTTTTCAGCAAACAATTGTCAATCCCTTGATATCAACTGTCCCTCCTCAGCCACCAGCGATCCCTGACAGCCTGAAGGCTTGCCGCCGCCGCCGCCGCCGCTCACAGTCAGCCGCCGCCGCTGCCGCCGCCGCCGTCTTCCGCCGTCAGCTGACGCTGTCTCGAGCGAAACCTTGATAGCAAGCAGATCACAATCTGTTTTCTGTCGAGTTATCAGCCCGCCAACTCCTCGATATCAGTCTGTCCCTCCTCAGCCACCAGTGATCCCTGACAGCCTGAAGGCCTGCCGCCGCCGCCGCTCACAGTCAGCCGCCGCCGCCGCCGTCTTCCGCCGTCAGCTGACACTGTCTCGAGCGAAACCACTCATATCAGCAAGTAGCTCGCTGTTAACTGTCATGTAAGTGCCCACGTATTTATATGACAAACTCATCGAGTAGCCATCTGCTTGATGAGCTCGTCGTCAAGTAGCCATCTGCTTGACGGCTATCGGCTGAGTAGCCATCTGCTCTGTCGATGCCTTGGTCAGTGGCCACCCGTTGATCAGGAGCCCGATTGATGGCCACCCGTCAAAGTTGGGCGAACCATTGACGGTAGTTTTCTGTCGTCAATGTTACTTTCTGTCAACAAATCGTTTTATCATGCATTATCAGCTCATCGGCGGGTTCACCTGCCGATCAAGGAGTCAATTTTCAGAACTTAAAAGATTTATCAACTCATCTGGCAGATTATGCCGAAACAGGAGACTCGTCGTTTTGTATATTTTTGTAATGTTTGTACATCGGGGAACTTGCCAATATTCTTTTGTTACTAATGGAAGTCGTTTGGCTCGTACGTCTTGACTTTTTACATAAATATACTTTACGTCAATTGATTGCCATTGATATGCTGTTTCTTGTCAAGATTATGTTTTCTGTCAAGGTGTTTATTTAAATTGATTGATTGTCAAGGCATTTGCTGATTTTCAAATCCGCTGATATGTTAAGCAGACCATTGATTGGTCATAAGTTTTTGGCACTTAAGAGAGATTTTCAGAAATTGTTTAAGTCCTGCGGCCAGGCAGACATAGAAAAGAACTAGGGGTAGTGTTTGCCTACTCTGTCACAATCGTTTAGAAGTCAGCCTTATCAGGACAACTTACTTTGATATCAATATGTCTTTATCAGGACACTTATATTATCAATTTACCGATATCAACATGTCTATTTTCAAATCGTTATGTTTGCACGCACAAACATTGGCACGCCCGCATTCATTTTATATCATATCGAGGTATTTTACATCGAGCTATTGGCTCGTCGAGGTGTCTGCTGACCGGTTTACAAAAACAGTGTTCTGCAACTCCTCGATGCCAAACACCCCTCGATATCAACCCCTCGATGGCAAGCACCCCTTGATGTCGGTTTTATCACAAACAATATTTTGGCACTTCTTGATGCCAAGGGTGGCTCGATGTCATCGAGGCGTTCCTCGATGCTAAATTTATACGTAAACAGTTCCTTGATGCCATGTATTGTCCGATGCAAAATTTACAGCAAACAATATTTTGGCACGCCCAGTGGGACATGAAAATCTTTTGGTATGCTTTCTGTCAAGGGCTCACCAGCCACACAATGTGATGGCTCGGGGGGCATGAAGGTTTTTATGATTTAATTGTGTTGCCATAAAACGATTTCAGCCAAGTTTGGCTAGCTGACTTTTGATGATCTCTTTGCCAAACAGTCAATCAATTGATACTAAGTGGTTATTGTCTTGTTGTCGTCAGATGACATCACAGGTACCACGAAGGACCCGATCAACCTTGACGAGAACACGCTCTGACTTAACGCATACTTTGGAAAATCTATCAACGGTTCCACTGACTATGGAAGGAGCCGACATGATCGAGGAGCTGACTGCAGAGGTCCGTAACTTCACCAGGGACCTTGAGACCAAACAGGAGGAATGGTCTAACGTCGTCAGCAAGTTTGAACATATGCTAGGCTCGGCCACTGCTGCTAGTCAGGCCAACACAGAAGCCAGCAACACTGTAAATAACTCCTTGATGCACTTGGAAGCCAAGATGACATCACTCGCAGAGAGCATCAATGCTCTTGCTAACGGCATACAAGCGCAGGCCTGGACTGGGCCGCCGAAAACTGCCGTTGACAAAGGAAAAGGCCCCGCGATCCACATCGGGGGAAGTTCATCAAGGGAAGAGACGCCTTATAAACAAGGCAACGGACAATCTAATGTCCAGGATAAGAGAGGAAGCACATCTAAGGCAAGGAACGCCCGCCCAGACTCGGGGGGCAGGTCCGAAGAGGACCGATCGGAGGCCGTCGGATACGGCCAAGAAGGACATCAGGCCAACTCATTGGCCTATGACAGGACTGTTCATCGAGCTGCAGAGGGTCCGGAAGACCTCTTGACGGTGAATCAGGCCGAAGAGATGTTTGTCAGGAGACAAGGAAACAGGGCGTCGAGGTATAATAAGCCTCACCCCGAATATATCGATCAAGTGCCGTTCCCGCTGAACTACAGGCCGCCGAACTTCACATTGTTTTCGGGCGAAGGATCACAATCTGCCACTGAGCATCTTGCTCGATTTTCTCTGGAATGTGGCAACATGACTAATGATTTGAAATTAAAACTGTTCCCTAACTCCTTGACAGGAATGGCGTTCCATTGGTACGCCAACTTGAAGCCTGGATCGGTCCCTGATTGGCCATCCATGGAAAAGATATTCGTGATGAACCACTATCAGGCCCCACTCGAGGTGTCCGTCATCGAGCTGTCGAACATGAGGCAGCTGACAAGACAGACTGTCGAAGAATACATGAAGAAATTCATTAGGGCCAGAGGGTTCTGCGCCATCCCGTTGCCAGAAAAGGAATGCATCAAAATTGCCATCCATGGCATTCATTTCGAGTTGAGAAAGATTATGATGGCGCAATACCACGAAGACCTTTTTGAGTTGACCGATCACGCGGTCCGTTACGAGCGAGTGCTAAGGGATGAAAACAGTCGGCAGCCCAGAGGGAATTACTATCAAGTGGGCATGGCCGAATCCAACGAGGAGCAGATCAATCAGGTCAGCAGACCGATTGAGCAACAGGGTATCGAGATCGGACTGGCAGAAGTGGTCTGTCCCAAGAACACTGTCTGTCCAGCCCTCGCTAAGCCAAAGGAACCGCAACCTACTATCAAAGTGCCAAATAACTTGGTGCGTCGAGACGCGGAGTATAAGACTGACAGAGAGAGACGCTATTCGTTCGATGTCTCAAAGACAGAGGCCATATTCGATCAGTTGTTGGCCGACAAGATCCTGCGACTCAAGGGGGATCACGTGATTCCATCATCAATGAAAATAGCAGGTAAAACGTATTGTAAATATCATGATGTTTGGACTCACACAACGAACGAGTGTCTAGTGTTCAGGTGGATGGTGCAAGATCACCTTGACAAGGGCATCCTAAGGTTCGCTCCAGATTGGAAAATCACGAAACCGATGACGGTTGACACCAATCCGTTCCAACAAAATGAAGTGGGGATTAATGTGCTGATGGTCACGGACCCAGCAACCGGGGAACATTTGTACGTTGATGAGGAGCCAGAACGCTCGCCGGCAATCAGGGAGATGGGTTTATGTGCAAGGTGCCAAACTGAGTTGGCAACGATTCCATTGTTTCTCAATCCAGCATTATACAGCCCATACATGCCTTGGCTAAATACAACGCCAACAGGGTATCCTTATCAGACGATGCCGCAGCCACAGGCAACGCCTCAGACAGCCCCACAGCCGCAGGTGATACCACCGCCACCACCACCTCGACCCACGGGGCCATATCCGCTCCCAGCTCCGTTGGAAAATACTGAACATGCAACATCAACGGCGGAACAACGCCGGGAACAGGCTAAAGCCAGGATGCCTCGACGGCATCAGGAAGGTACCAGCCGAAACAGCAGAATCAGGGAGAGATCCCCTGACATGACACCAATCAGGCAGGTCAGATCGACCGCCAGCCGTAGAGACAGGACCCATGGTCCGTCACCAAAAGTTACTCCGCCAGGCTCATCAAGGCCGCGAACTGTACACACCCCTGCCGATACACAGGTAGACCGATGGGTATCCGTCAGACACCCGAAGTTCCCTGGCGATCGAAGGGTTGACCAGATGACCCGAACTCAATATAGGCGTTTCTTACGCCAACGGAAAGAACTGGAAATTGCTAAGGGGAAAGCCCCGATGAAAGAGTCAACAAAGAAACCATCGTCAATGGAACAGAAACAGAAACAGGAAGCGATAAAGGCCAAGTCTGGCCAAGGGATCAATATCGAGGCCAAGACCTCGATGCAAATCGACACTTCCAAGTGGACGCCGGGGAAAGTCCAATTTGGTACGATCGATTTAGAAAAGATCATGCCAGAAGATGACTTGATGTCTGATGACGATGATGGAAATGATCTCAAGGCAAAGTTTGCCGAGATTTTTGACGATGACAGAGGCAACAAGGAAAATGAGACCAAACCTGGTCAGACCGTCGAGGCCAAAACTGGCCAAGAAATCGAGAAACGGGTCGATCGACCTTCTGGGCAGCAGGGAATCGAGAAACAGTTGGTCGATAAGCAAGCGATCGACAAGAAAATAGAAACAAAGACAGTGGAAGATGTTGCCACCAGTCAGCCGACAGATGGCTCGACGACGATGGAGTGCAACGCCGTTGACTTTGAACTTGTTGAATTCATCAACGAGGAACTGGAATACTCCGCTGATGGCTTTTGGGATGAGGGTATGCCAGTAGTACAAATGGCAGAGGACTTAGAGCTGTTATCGGTCGACGACGAGAAAGAGACCGATTGGAATCAGAGGGTCGAAACTATATTCCAGAAGCCACCATCTTTCATGGCTCGACACATCAAGCCACTTTACGTATCAGGCCATATCGACGGAAAACCCATCGACAGAATGCTGGTCGACAATGGGGCAGCCGTCAACGTAATGCCTGCGTCGACGATGTACAAGCTGGGTAAAGTCAGCGAGGACCTGATGGAGACGAAGGTGATCGTCAGCAACTTCACAGGAGGAAAAGCTGATACGCTAGGAATTTTACCCGTCGAGGTAAAGATTGGAAAAACCAGCTTGAAAATCGCTTTCTTTGTGGTAGATGCTGCCACATCATACAACGCCTTGCTGGGGAGAGACTGGATTCACTCAGCCCTTTGTGTACCGTCCTCCCTGCATCAGTGCCTATTAGTTTGGGGAGACGCCCCCGAACCTGAAATCATTATGGCCGACAACAGGCCATTCACTGCCAAGATCAACGCTGTCGAGGCATCATATTATCGAGACGACGTAGGTCCTTACAGATTCATTGGATAGGATAAATACAGACGACCGCAGGAAGTCACTTCGAGCAAGAAGCTGACGCAACTTGAAATGGCTTGTTTGGCCAAGGAACTAAGTCGGCCTTGCAACGTCAAGGAGTCAGGGCCGCACGAACAGCAGCACTGTCAGTCCTGATGAACTGTCTTGATGACGAAGGACCACCGGCCTACAAGGCCGCTAGACTGGAAATTGATGAGATTGTTGTTATCGGGCCGCAGCATGAAGCATGTGCCGATTTAATCAGGAGGTTTCGGGCCTATGTGGCCGAATGCTATACAGGTGATCTCATCTTCGAAGAGGAAACGCCACCGTCGGTCGGCGATGAAATTCAGTTAGATGAGCTAGCAACGGCGCCAGCCAAGCTCGACGACATCAAGATCCAAGTACAGGACCCTGTCATCGAGATTGAGTTAGGCAGCGAAGATGATCATAGGCCAACTTACATCAGCGCATTGCTTGATGATGGCCAGAAGGATCGATTGATACAAGTGTTGAAGGAATACAAGGATTGTTTTGCCTGGAATTACGACGAGATGCCAGGATTGAGCAGAAAGTTGGTAGAACACCGTATTCCGATACTTGACGGATACTTACCCCGGAAACAGCCCCTGCGAAGGATGTCTGTCGAGGTCTGCAGACTGATCAGGGAAGAAATCGAGAAGCTGTTGAAGGCCAGTTTTATCGAGGTGGCCCGATATCCGGAGTGGGTAGCGAATGTTGTTCCCGTGATGAAGAAGAACGGGAAAATCAGGATATGCATCGATTTCAGGGACCTAAATCTTGCATCTCCTAAAGACGAATACCCGATGCCAATGGCGGACATGTTAATCGATGCTGCCGCTGGCAATATGTTCCTGACAGCCGTCGACGGAAGTGCAGGGTACAATCAGATTTTTGTGGCTGTTGACGATGTGCCAAAACTGGCTTTCCAATGTCCCGGCGGAATAGGCACCTTCCAATGGAAAGTGATGCCATTCGGACTAAAAAACGCCGGAGCAACTTATCAACGAGCCATGAACTGCATCTTCAGTGAGTACATCGATGACTTTGTTAAAATTTACATCGATGATATCATTATTAAATCGGCTAGTTACGACGAACATCTAACACATTTGGCGAAGTCATTTGCCAAAATGAGGAAACATAAGTTAAAGCTTAACCCCTTGAAATGTGTGTTTGCAGTTGCGTCAGCCAATTTTCTTGGCTTCTTAGTGCATCGCAAGGGGATTGAGATTGACAAAAACAAGTCCAAAGCTATCTTGACGGCCAGACCTCGGTCGACGAAGAAGGAATTACAACAATTCCTTGGGAAAGTCAACTTTTTACGGAGGTTCATTTCTAACTTGGCTGGAAAAACAAAGGTCTTCTCGCCTTTGTTAAAATTGAAGGACAAAGAAGAGTTTTGCTGGCAAACGGAGCACGAGCAGACGTTTCAGGAAATCAAGGATAAGCTGACAACGCCGCCTGTAATGATGCCGCCTGTCAAGGGGAAACCCTTGAAATTATATATATCTGCCACGGATGACACCGTCGGCGGATTTCTGGCACAAGACGACGATGATGGGTTTGAGCGAGCAATCTACTACTTGAGCAGGCACTTGACAGAAACAGAACAGAGGTACTCCCCGATAGAAAAGGTATGCCTTGCTTTGTTTTTCTCTTGCAAGAAATTACGTCATTATATGTTGCCTGTGAAAGTATTAGTTATTTCTGGTATTGATGTGATAAAGTATATGATAGCTAAGCCTGTAATGAGGGGGAGGATCGGTCGATGGACCATCCAACTGATGGAGTATCAATTACAGTACGTACCGCAAAAAGCAGTCAAAGGCCAAGTATTGGCTGATTTTCTGGTTGACCATCCATGTCTCGATATCGATCAAGCCGTTCTCAAGGAACTGGACTCGATGACAGTAGAGATCAGGCCATGGACACTGGCCTTCGATGGGTCTAGAACCGACAGGCTGTCTGGAGCAGGTATAGTCTTGATTTCTCCATCAAATATAAAAACTAAGCTATCAATTCAATTTGATTTTGAATGTACTAACAATCAGGCCGAATACGAAGCCTTGATCATTGGATTGGAAATGCTTAGAGAGCTCGACAGTAAGTCTGTCGTCATCATCGGGGACTCGCAGTTGGTTATCAGGCAAATACAAGGTACTTACAAATGCCGAAACCCAACACTTGACAAATATTATTTAACTGCGATGTCCTTGTTGTCGGAGTTTGTTGATGTTACATGTTACTATGTAACGAGGGGAAACAACAGCGAGGCCAACAATTTGGCCCAACTAGCGACTGGTGTCGATCTCCCTGATGACATCGAGGAATCCCTCTACGTCGTCAGGAGACGACACTGTCCTTCATTTATGTATCGAGACAACGTCCTGACTGTTTTGAGTGTGTTTCAGGACCCTGATGACTGGAGAGAGCCGATCAGAAAATATCTGGCTGATCCGTCGGACCGAGCATCTCGACAAACGAGGCTCAGGGCAGTCAATTATGTCTTGATAGGTGATCAACTGTTCAGAAAAAGCCATGACGGCGTGCTCCTGTTATGTGTCGATCAGCAAGAGGCCATGAGAATTATGATGGAGGCTCATGAGGGAATTTGTGGGGCCCATCAGAATGGTCACAAGTTAGCATGGCTGCTGCGCCGATATGGCTATTACTGGCCAAAGATGGTGGGAGACTGTATTCAATTGGCAAGGGGTTGTGAGAAGTGCCAACGCTTCGAGGTAGTCCAAAGGATGCCCATCGAGGAAATGAACATGATAATCAAGCCGTGGCCTTTCAGATGCTGGGCCATTGATATCATCGGGGAAATCCATCCCTCGTCTTCCAAACACCATCGATACATCATTGTGGCCACATATTACTTTACTAAGTGGGTAGAGGCCAAACCACTCAAACAGGCCAATCAGGCCGAGGTGATGAAGTTCATCAAGGACTTAATCATTCACATGTTTGGCCTGCCACAGACCATTGTCACTGACAGGGGACTGATGTTCGTCGGTCAAGAAATCAAGGAATTTGCCAGATCAATAGGTTTTGAATTGGTCCATTCAACACCGTACTATGCACAAGGGAATGGCCAAGCGGAAGCTTCGAATCGAGTCCTCAAGGACATTATCTCGAAAATGATCGAGGAGAACCCAAGAGCTTGGCACTTGATGCTGTCAGAGGCATTATGGGCTTATCGGACGAGCAAACGGACGAGTACAGGCACCACCCCGTATAAGCTAACTTACGGACAGGAAGCCGTTCTACCGATGGAGATCAACGTCCGGTCTCTGCGGGTGATGCAGCAAAACGAGCTGACGCCCGAAGAGTATACTGAAAGTATGTTCCAGCAGCTCGATGAGCTCGACGAGATCAGGGTTGCCGCGTTAGACAAGATCGAGGCACAAAAAAGGCTAATTGCCCGATGCTACGATAAAAAGATACGCAGGAAACACTTTGACGTCGGGGACATGGTCTGGAGAGTCGTTTTGCCACTTCATCAACGCGAGAAAAAGTATGGCAAATGGAGCGCGACATGGCAAGGACCATATGAAGTCTACTCGATAACCCGAGGTGGGGGTTACATTTTGAAAAAGCCAGATGGGAATCTCTGTCGAGACCCCATCAATGGAAGATATTTAAAAAAGTTTAGGCCCACCCTCTGGGAATCGATGTGTCTGGAACATCAACGAGCCTTAGAGCTTGAGATCGAGCGGCGCCAAGAGTACTTCAATGCGCCGATCCCCCTGTAAATATAAGTAGGATTTATTTTTGGTCTTGTTTTTACTTCCATTTTTGTTTGTTTAGGGGAGTCTGAATTTGTAGTAGTATTCGCATTTACGTTTCTTTTTGTCAAAATACTTCCGTTTTTAATTCAAGTTTTCGTTCCCCGATTTTCAAATTTTTACATCAAGGCATTTTGATTTGAAATTCTTTTGAGTTGATACAATTTCAATTAAGTTGTGTTGGCAAAAAGTTGCATTTTTGTTTGCAAAATTGTCCCGTCAAGGGGTCGGGCTGATAGTTCAGGTTGATATGTTTGGTTTGATTTTTGGTTTTGTGGTTCAAGCGAGAAGCATAATATAAGGTCAAAACAAGTTTTGACAAGGAAAAGAGAATCAGTCAGTGGCTGTCAAGCCATTACACAAATGAAAAACAAGTCAGTATGTGGCCATCAGGCCAATGCATGAACAAACTAGAAAGTAAACTAAGTCTGGAAAGTCATATATCAAGGCACATGCGCCAAACATCAATGGCTCGCAGGCCAGAAAACTAAGCAAGAAAGTCCTGAGTGAATCGGTCCAAGAAGTCCTTGAGGTCCGCTTCTATCTTGGCTTGATCAGCTCTAGCAGCTGCTGCCTGAGTCGTCACCCGATCCTCTTCAGCCTTTGCCGCGACGAGCAGGTCATTGGTGTCAGACAGCTGATCAGTAATCGATTCTGCCTCCGTCGAGGCAATCTGTATCTGGCTCCGAAGCGTGTCTAACTCCCCCTGCAACTTAGCAATGGCCGCAACCACCTCGGCCTCTGTATCCTTGAGATTCTTCAGGGAGTCGCTAAGTGTAGAACCTCGAGTGAATAAGGCATCGAACTTCGCCAGAAGGTCATTGGCGGAAGACGAAAACGAGGCTTCAACCTTGATAGCTCGATCATTGGCCTTGAATTGACTCCTCAGTTGGCCAAACCTTTCTGCATACCCAGAATAGAAAGACACCTTGTCGCTCGGAAGGACTGCAGACGACAGCTTGCGCATCAGCTCATCAAGGGACGGACCCATATTAATCATCAGGACGTCCAAGGGTTGATCCCGATAGCCTGACAGCAGCTCCTTGAAATGAGTAATCTCATCAGGGGTGAAGGTTGTATGGCTTGATTTCTCAGACGTCGTCGAAGGGGAATGAGAGGATGAACTCGCTGACAGGGCCCGGACGTTGGCAAATCGAGCCAATGCTTGAGCAAGCCGTTGAGAGATGTCCATGGGCTGGCCCTGCAAGACAAAAAGTAAAATAAAGTTAGCAAAGTGAAACGAGGGAACCTAAAAATGGCTAAGTGACAAAACAAACCTCTTGTACAACAGGGGAAGCCAAAACAGGGGATTCCTTGACAGGATCGTCCTGATCAGCAGAGGCCTCGACGGGACGAGGAGTGGTAGCTAAATCCTTCAAGCTCTCGATCACTGCGCTGTCGGCAGGAGTGTCCGCAGCCTCGATCGGGGAAGGCGAACGAGGGGGAAGGTCTACTTTCTCAATCTCTTCAACATCATTATCACTGTCCGTCGAGCTATCCACTATCCGTCGGACCTTCTTTCTAGGCAGGGGATCGACCTTGACAGTTCGCCGTTTACCTTTCGAGCTCACCTCCTGACAGAAAACGAGAGATCACAATAAGTTCAGAAAATGTGATAAAATAAATCAAGTAAAGACTACCTCCTCGTCGGAACTGCTCACGACTATGGCATTCGTGCCACCTCGCTGATAGAAGATGTTGGTTAATATTGGAGAAGGTTTTGAAGATGACAAAAAGGGTATAATGGTCATAAAGGTTAAATTGGAAGTCATCAACTAAGAACTGAAAAGCTTAGTGAAACCTATCTCATGGTCTGGAAGCTATGTGATCGAATCAGCCGACTGGGATATCAGATCAGTGAAGATCAGATTGGTTATCAGCCGAGTCAAGATAGATATGTTCATTCTTGAATCAGCCGAGTAGCCATCAGATTAGTACTCCCATCAGCCAAGTGAAGACGATCAGCAAGCTGTCCAACGGTAACCAGCTGAGTGCATTAAATGCGACTGACAGAAAGTACAGCAGACTGTACTGTAGCAGTTGCAGGGAGCCGTTCCAGAAAATGGGGACCAGAACTCGAGGACTGCAGATTTCTGTCTCATCTTCAACGGGCAGAAATTCAAATTCGAGAGTATAAATAGAAGACTAACTGAAGATCTAAAAAGAGACTTGCAAAATTCAAGATCACATCTTAAGAGCAAGATCCATCAGTTGAGTCGTCTGATCACAAGCGAAGTCATTTGTTGACGAAGCTTTTCGTTGAAGAACAGAGAACTTGCGTTGTCTGTCTGAGTGACTTTCAACTGAGAAAAGAAAGGAGTGTATATCCATCTGTGTGAAGTGATATAGCTTCTTAGTGTAGGTTTTCTTTGTGAGCTCCTATACTGAAAATAGCGTGAGGAGTGTAGATCCATCTATGTGAGTGATCTAGCTTCGGAGAGTAGGATTTCTGTGTGATTTCTTACTGCGCACTTGTGGCCATTTCATTTGTTGTTTGGCGCAAGCATTGTATACTGGTTACTTTGTGTTTCTAGTATAACCCAAGATCTTTGTGACTTGGAAGAGTGGACTAAAGGATTTTTATCCATATAACCACTATAAAAATCATGTGTGTTTGATTTAGTGTTTCTTTATCTTGCATATTTTCAAAAGAACTCAAACATACGAACTGAACCAAAAGATTTTAAAAAGGAGTTGTGAAAACTGGGGATAAAATCTTTTGAGTGAGAAAACTTAAAGAGGAACAGATTGGTTGAAAAACACTTGATAAATCCGCTGCCAACTAGTTTCTAAAACTCTGATATTTAACCTGAATCAGCTGAGTGAAATCAGATGAGTGGTCAACTCTGCTGATCAAAGCTTTGTGCGCGAACAGCTTAGTAGTCTTACGAATTCTAGATCAGCTTAGTCTGCTGACAGAAAAAGTTAGAGAAAAAGTTTTAAAGTTTATGAGATCTATTCACCCCCCCCTCTAGATCTCATCTGACCACTTTTGGGACCAACAAGTGGTATCAGAGCAGATTGGTTCATCTGATCCTCTGCCTGATCAAACGAACTTGATCCAAAGTGTGTTTTTCAAATTTTTCAAAAAGAGAGCATATTTTGAAAATCAAAAACTTTTTGAAAAATGGATGTCATAAGCCATGTTCCTCACATTGGCCTTATGGATTTTGAAAGCTGGAAAATCAGAATGGAATTCCTTCTTGCCGCTTACGACGACAACATGCTTACTTGTTTCACAAAAGGACCATTCAGATTTCAGAAGAATGTGAAGGTTGCTGACCAACCAGATCAGATAGTTGACAAAGAGCTGGATGAGCTGACTCCCAAAGAAGTCAAGTTAGTAAACCTTGATAAAAAGGCTAAGCTCATTATGTTCAAAGCTGTAGACGAAGAAAGATTCCAGAAGATCAAGCATTTCAAAACTGCCAAAGAGATGTGGGATAAAGTCTGCGAGCTAAGCAAATGAAACGACGCTATCAAAGAACACAAGCTCAGTGTGGCTCTTGAGGAGTTTGAAAATTTCAAGATGAAGTCTGGTGAAACGATTGATCAAATGGATACCAGATTTACCAAAGCTCTGAATGAAGTTCTAAGGTTTGGTAAAGAATTTTCGAACAAGGAGATCACCGCAAAGGTTCTCAAGGCCTTGCCACCTAAATTCAACATGAAGGTGACAGCCATGGAAGAATCAAGGGATTTAGGGAAGATTTCCCTTTCCGAACTGTTCTCATCCCTCAAAGCTTTTGAGTATCAAATGCCAAGAATGGGATTAGAAGTGTCAACCAGTTCAGACCCTACTGCTGCTCTAATGGCGTCAGACAAGTCAAGAAAATCAGCAGACAAGTCAAAACAGAAGACTCTGCTGAGTTCAGAAAAAGTCTACACTGCTGACGACGTTACCCTGCTGTTGAATGATTTTGAGAAGTTCTACAAGAAGAAAATGAAATTAAAATATAAAAATGCTACTTCATCTTCTTCTGATCATTTTCAGGAAAACAGGGATTCCTCCAAAGCAAAACTTAGAGACTACAATGAAGAGGATTATGGACTCTTGATCAAAGATCATTCTCACTCATCATCTGAAAAGTTTGCTGAAAAGGACAAGCGTGCCAAAAAGGAGCGTAAGCCTAGAAAGAGCAAAACAAAGTTAGCTGATGCAGCAAAGCTAATAAACTCCGGCATTTCTTATTCAGACAACCAGTCGTCTGATAAAGAATTTGAAGAAGTACCTGAAACTCTATGCTTAACTGTCATAGAATCTGATGATTCTGAATCTGAGGTAACTTCTACTATTAATTAAATGCACTATTTGAATGGTTGAATAAACGCTATATTACAAATTCAAATATTGTTTGTGCATTTGCCAAGCTTAATGAAGAGGTGACTCTGCTGAAAAGAGCAAAACAGATCACTGAAACTTCAGGTTGAAAAACCTCAAGAATCAGCTGACTATCAAAAAGCTTGAGCATGAGAATGAAACTCTAAAAGCTGAGTATGCAATTTGTTCTGAAGATATAGATGAATTTTAAAAAGAAATTGCATCATTCTCTAAATAAAAAGAAATCAGAGGCTTAAAAGAAGAAGTCTACTGATGCTCAACAGGTTAGAAAACCTAGTAAGCTATCTAAGACGAATCAGACTACTAAAACCCATCAGCCGAATAGGCTGCTGATAGGAGTAAAATTTAAATGTCAAGTCTGCTAAATCTAAGGTGAGTTATTAAATAACTCGGGTAAGAAATTGAGGCAAAATGAAATTATCTGGCAAGAATTTGAATCACATTATGATAACTATTATTATGACATGCAATATGCTTATTCATATTATCATGTTGATCATATTCACTGTTTTGATTGCCATCCTCATATCAACATACATGTTTATCACACATTTCGTGCATCTTACCTTGCTTATGAGCATTGTTTTAATCATGACCAGTAAAGTGATATCATAATGACAAGTGATATCATCATGATAAAACACAAGTCACTAGATCATCACATGTTAAAGGTCTTACTAACCCTGCTGGACCCAACAAATAAGGGGTACCAAAAATAGTCATCTGTTTTACAGGTGAATTGCATGTGAGATGACAAAGATGAGTTGACTGCCCTTGCAAATTTCAACAAATTCAACAAGTGATCTTACCATCAAGTGTGCATCAAGAAAATTGTACTATCAAGTTGCTTATATCAGATTGCTCCAAACCATCAAGTGATATCAGTCAAGTAAGTGATATCAGTCAAGTGGTGTCAGACAATTGGTATAAACCAACAAGTGGTATAAATCAACGATTGGTAGACGCTACATTTGGAGATTTCAAGAAAGCAAGATTGTTGGAAAGCTGAAGCCTATCAAAGGATTACAAGTGGTATAAAGACCATCAGAAACCAACAAGTCAACCATGTGACAAAGAAAAATGGTTTGTTGATTTTGGATTCATAAGTTGAGGGGGAAATTATCAGAAGACTAACCCAGAACAGCTTACTGGAATTCAACGGCTGAGTGTCTTAAAGAGAAACTCTCATCAGACTACTTGACCACGGATTCTTGAACTTAGGGGGAACGTGTACGACTAGCGGTACTCCTAAATAAAGATGAAGTTTTCAATAAGTCAAAATGAAGCTATCAGAAGACTGCTTCTTATCAGCCGACTGGAACTCAACAGCCGAGTATTATTCAAGAATGTACTACATCAAGTGGTATCAGCAAGTGTTATCACATCAACAAGTGATATCAGCTGACTAATATGATTTACATATATACAAGTAGTATCAGACTACAAGTAGCATCAGACTACAAGTGGAATCAGACCACAAATACCAAGTGGTATCAATTCTTGAAGTTAAGGGAATTTTCTAAGCTGGAGTGATAAACAGCAACGAAGACTACCTAAATCAGCCTAGTACTCACCTAATTGTCTTCAGCATACTAAGTTTGCAATCCTATAAAGAGAAAAAGGAGAAGAAGAGATGCAACTCAAGTATTATTGTTGATGACAAAAAGGGGGAAGATAAAGGATGCAACTAAGAACCTTTTAAACAGAAGATCAGAAAAGGGAAAATAACCAAATATATGGTATTTTTTTAAAAGTTGTATCAGATCAATAAATTTCCATCTCAAGGTATGAAGACCAAATCTGAAGACTTAGAAGACGTTCTTAGTTGAAGGTTTTGTCATCATCAAAAAGGGGGAAATTGTTGGTTAATATTGGAGAAGGTTTTGAAGATGACAAAAAGGGTATAATGGTCATAAAGGTTAAATTGGAAGTCATCAACTAAGAACTGAAAAGCTTAGTGAAACCTATCTCATGGTCTGGAAGCTATGTGATCGAATCAGCCGACTGGGATATCAGATCAGTGAAGATCAGATTGGTTATCAGCCGAGTCAAGATAGATATGTTCATTCTTGAATCAGCCGAGTAGCCATCAGATTAGTACTCCCATCAGCCAAGTGAAGACGATCAGCAAGCTGTCCAACGGTAACCAGCTGAGTGCATTAAATGCGACTGACAGAAAGTACAACAGACTGTACTGTAGCAGTTGCAGGGAGCCGTTCCAGAAAATGGGGACCAGAACTCGAGGACTTCAGATTTCTGTCTCATCTTCAACGGGCAGAAATTCAAATTCGAGAGTATAAATAGAAGACTAACTGAAGATCTAAAAAGAGACTTGCAAAATTCAAGATCACATCTTAAGAGCAAGATCCATCAGTTGAGTCGTCTGATCACAAGCGAAGTCATTTGTTGACGAAGCTTTTCGTTGAAGAACAGAGAACTTGCGTTGTCTGTCTGAGTGACTTTCAACTGAGAAAAGAAAGGAGTGTATATCCATCTGTGTGAAGTGATATAGCTTCTTAGTGTAGGTTTTCTTTGTGAGCTCCTATACTGAAAATAGCGTGAGGAGTGTAGATCCATCTATGTGAGTGATCTAGCTTCGGAGAGTAGGATTTCTGTGTGATTTCTTACTGCGCACTTGTGGCCATTTCATTTGTTGT
This sequence comes from Penstemon barbatus, assembly GCA_003313485.2. NCBI lineage: Eukaryota > Viridiplantae > Streptophyta > Magnoliopsida > Lamiales > Plantaginaceae > Penstemon > Penstemon barbatus. The sequence continues at coordinate 73,019,768 of CM064877.1, read as the reverse complement.
TTGGCGCAAGCATTGTATACTGGTTACTTTGTGTTTCTAGTATAACCCAAGATCTTTGTGACTTGGAAGAGTGGACTAAAGGATTTTTATCCATATAACCACTATAAAAATCATGTGTGTTTGATTTAGTGTTTCTTTATCTTGCATATTTTCAAAAGAACTCAAACATACGAACTGAACCAAAAGATTTTAAAAAGGAGTTGTGAAAACTGGGGATAAAATCTTTTGAGTGAGAAAACTTAAAGAGGAACAGATTGGTTGAAAAACACTTGATAAATCCGCTGCCAACTAGTTTCTAAAACTCTGATATTTAACCTGAATCAGCTGAGTGAAATCAGATGAGTGGTCAACTCTGCTGATCAAAGCTTTGTGCGCGAACAGCTTAGTAGTCTTATGAATTCTAGATCAGCTTAGTCTGCTGACAGAAAAAGTTAGAGAAAAAGTTTTAAAGTTTATGAGATCTATTCACCCCCCCCTCTAGATCTCATCTGACCACTTTTGGGACCAACAGAAGAGCCGACGGGAGCGTCGGATATATACGACGGGATGATCGGTTACCTTGTCAACGGAGGACTGAGCCTCGGACGTCTGCAGTGATTGTGAAATAGCCGGTGATGGCCCTGACGGACTGATCATCTGTAAAGGAATGGCCATAGGAATGACCGGTTCCTTGGGAGCCTTCTTCTTTTTATCAGACGGAGGTACTGATTGTGTTTTCCCTGCAAATCAGACAAGCTCATTAGTATATAACAATAATCAAGGGAAAGAAACAAAGGAAGCTACCTGATAAATCGAGGGCAATGGTACCCCCATCCTTGTATTCACACAAGATATAAATCTTCGACATAGCCTGTGGGTCATCAGCCCGATATCCCGTAAAGGTAACTTGGGAGTTAGCTTGATGACTACGAGGCTGTGAACCACTACTTGTACCAGACTCGACGGGGGAAGGCACATACCCCGGTGACTCGATAAAGCCAGGAAGCAATGGTAAAGATAGGCCAAACGGTTTATAAAATGTATACCAAGGAGGAACCTCGCCAGGACCTCCCCGTTTTTTGGCTAACTTAGCATGAGCCAACATGGCTTTACCTATCCTAATGTTTTTTATCGACTCAAAGTTTATAGCAGCTTGCTCATACACCCTATCTCTACAATCAGGGTCCCAAACAACATTGTAAAATTTTTCAAAACGAGAAACGACATACAATGTACCTTTTTTGGACGCCTTGACAGAGGCAGCAGCCGTATGCTCAAGAAAGGGACCATCAGTAGAAATGACCTCGGGGTGGTTGGGGACCTCGAACCTCGTCACAGCAACATGGAAAGGCTCTTTACGAGTCAGTGCAATATAATCTCCCCACCATTTGATGAAATCAGGCGAGGCAACGGGAGTAGGAACAAAAGGCCGAAACACAAAAGAGTCACGGGCCGTACGCCAACAACGACGCAGCTCGTCAAAGCTATCCATGTCAGGTACGTCAAACTCCTTGTCCCTAACGCGAAGAGAAGTACCACATCGAGGGACTGACTGTACCAAACCAAACTGCCGGGCCACATAATGCGCCGGATAGAATCGAACAGTGCATTTGAGAGGCTTTCGCCTCGCTGCAGTCTTGGCTCCCGTAACTTTTAAACCCGACGGGATATCTCTCGGCGTAAGGAAGTTGGCCCACAATTTTTGATACTCCTTGAATTCATCGGCTGACATGGAGGAGCTGTAAGTTGACAGAATCGAGGGATAGAATGCCACAAAATGTGGCTCAAGCCCCTTGACAGAATCATATAGTCGACTAAAAAAGTAGTAGAAGTTGCATGGGGGAACCTTTTGACGAGTCACGAAGGCCGCATACACCTCAGAACCAGCAGGAGCCTCGCTGAACATGCAAAAGCCCGGAAAATAACCATACAACCAAATCTGTAAAAGCCAAATAGGCCCCTGCAGAAAACAGCACCCAGAATCCAAAAATCCCTCCATACCCACACAAAAGCTCGAAAATACAAGAGGGCCTAAAGCTATCTTCTCACCCCTAGCGAGACTCAAGGCAATGGCGTTATACTCTTTAGTCACCGATAGAGCAGGATTGCAAAAGATATAACGAGACAACCAAAGAGTTAGAAAATGCACATGCTCAACAATAGATACCTCGATAGAATCCGGCAAGGCTTTGTAGCGACCGATGATAGGTCCGTATGACAGTGCATTCTCACCGGAACCAAAAGCCGAAGGGAAAAGAAATGCCTCGTCACTAGCGGAAGGCAACGGATCGATATAACCCCCGACGGGCCCAAGACCACAAATAGCTAAAATATCCAAGAGAGTCGGAGTCATCGGGCCGTGCGCAAAATGAAATGTATTGTCGACTCGACACCAAAATTGAGCCGCGGCACGTATGAGAGGGAGATTCAATGACAACCCTGTTTTACAAAACTGGATGGCATAAAAAATGCCACATATCCGCCAAACGGGAGCAAAAGTCCTCTCGACCCTGCCACACCAAATGAGCCAATCCGAATGGACAACAGAACCTGCCCACGGCCATCCCCTCGTGGATGATTTGAAACTCACCTCGCCGAGAGAAAAAGGGAGAGCCTCGCTCGGGTGTCGAATTGGATGCTCGGCTATTGGTGGCAAATCGACCGGGGTGTGGAACGGACCGATTGTAACGCCCTGTGGTGTTTCTTGCAACACTTGAGTAGAAATTTGCACATCGCGTTGTGTAACACTCCCAGCAGCCATCCTTAATCTGGAAAAAGCTTAAGTGGTCGACTATGGTGGGTTCTTCCGGGTTTGGGTATTTTTCGATTTCTTGAAGTTTTGGAGGTGGGGGTGCGGTTTTTTGCTCCCTTAAGGAAGAAGAACTCCGATTTCAGCGAGAATAGGAGAAACGAAGTAGAGAAGCCGAACCTTGAAGGATTTTCGGCTATGGAGGATTTTAAGGATGGGTTTTCGTATTGGAGGGTTTCTTGTGAGGTTTGAGCGCGATTTTGGGTTTCTTGAGAGATGAGGAATCCAATTTTACAAAAATGGGGGTAAAATTCGAAGGAGAAAGCTTGAGTTTTGAGTGAAGATTTTCGGCTATGGAGGTTATTTGGGGAGAGGTCGGCCGAAGTGAGGAAGAAAGAAGAAGAGGGTGAGTAGGAAAGGTAAAGCGGGGCCCAGGGAAGTGTAAGAGTTTGTATAGAAAAAGGAAAAAGTGAGTTGTTGGAAAGAGTGTGGTGAATAGACTACTAATTAAAATGGGAACTAGAAGGTGATAGGCTCCAATTAATTTTATCCGGGGAGTTGGGAATAAGTTGGGGAGTTGACATCTGGCATAGGAATTGACAGATTGGGAAACATCTGGAAATCCCAAGTATGGCAATATACTCCAATTGGCTAATTATGGCCAGTTTTAATATTAAAGCATACTTGAATTAAATGCCAATCGAGCAATAAAGAGGGAATTTTTAAAGCTAAGTCTATCCGATAAAATTTTGTCAACAGATAAAATTTATCAGATACGACTTACGGGGGGCATTGTTTGTACCCAAAAAATCACCCTCGATTAATCGAGGAATAACGGCTCGATGATCGCCAAAAATGGTAATAGGGCCGAACCCAATTGCTCCAAACAGGACGGATCGGACCGAGTTTAATTTGGTCTGGAAATCAAATTGACCGAAGCAAAATCTGACCACGAGCCCAATTTGAAATTTGACCCAAAATTTGCAATTAATTAATTTGGGCCAAACATAAATTAATTAATTGAGAAGTTAATTAATTTATGGGCCAAGTTTAATTAGTAGTTAAAGCCAAATTATGGTTAAACACAATTGAGCCCAGTAGATTATTTTGGCTATGATAGATTAATTAATTAAGTAGATTAATTAATTGGGCCAAGATTAATTAAATGGCCCACTTGATAAGTAAGGCCATTAATTAATTAATTGGGCAATTAGTTAAATGGGCAAATTATAGTTACAAAATAAGACCAAAATGGCTCGACCCTAAACCAAAATGGTCCGACCAGCCCGAACTCGACCTGGGCCCAGCCCTAAAAATCGGCCAACCCTAATCCTTGGCCCACTTGTGTTTTATTTGGTTATTATTAGAGATAATTAATTAAAGAGATATAGATAAAGCCATATTAGTTGGTTTAAATAACAAATTCCTTAAATATCTCTAATTAGTTATCTTTAATTCAAATCCAAATTAAATAAAACACACGTTCTTTCTTCTCCAACTTCCATTAGCATTAATTTTCAGCAGAGAAAATAGAGAGAAAACCACCATTGAAATAGTGGAGGTAGTGGGAAATAGCAAAGTAGTGGGAGAAGTGGGATAGTGGCCATCAGCCCCTCAATTTTCGGCCATCAGGAGAGCAGTTTCTGGCCATCAGCTCATTTTCCAGCACCTATATATACTGCAGAACCACCATTCGCGCAAAGGACACACACACAACTCAATCAACAACTTTTCAGTCTAACACTGATCGGCTCAACGCCTCTCCGGAAGTCCAGCACCTCGCTGCTTCTTTTTCAGCAAACAATTGTCAATCCCTTGATATCAACTGTCCCTCCTCAGCCACCAGCGATCCCTGACAGCCTGAAGGCTTGCCGCCGCCGCCGCCGCCGCTCACAGTCAGCCGCCGCCGCCGCCGTCTTCCGCCGTCAGCTGACGCTGTCTCGAGCGAAACCTTGATAGCAAGCAGATCACAATCTGTTTTCTGTCGAGTTATCAGCCCGCCAACTCCTCGATATCAGTCTGTCCCTCCTCAGCCACCAGTGATCCCTGACAGCCTGAAGGCCTGCCGCCGCCGCCGCTCACAGTCAGCCGCCGCCGCCGCCGTCTTCCGCCGTCAGCTGACACTGTCTCGAGCGAAACCACTCATATCAGCAAGTAGCTCGCTGTTAACTGTCATGTAAGTGCCCACGTATTTATATGACAAACTCATCGAGTAGCCATCTGCTTGATGAGCTCGTCGTCAAGTAGCCATCTGCTTGACGGCTATCGGCTGAGTAGCCATCTGCTCTGTCGATGCCTTGGTCAGTGGCCACCCGCTGATCAGGAGCCCGATTGATGGCCACCCGTCAAGGTTAGGCGAACCATTGACGGTAGTTTTCTGTCGTCAATGTTACTTTCTGTCAACAAATCGTTTTATCATGCATTATCAGCTCATCGGCGGGTTCACCTGCCGATCAAGGAGTCAATTTTCAGAACTTAAAAGATTTATCAACTTATCTGGCAGATTATGCCGAAACAGGAGACTCGTCGTTTTGTATATTTTTGTAATGTTTGTACATCGGGGAACTTGCCAATATTCTTTTGTTACTAATGGAAGTCGTTTGGCTCGTACGTCTTGACTTTTTACATAAATATACTTTACGTCAATTGATTGCCATTGATATGCTGTTTCTTGTCAAGATTATGTTTTCTGTCAAGGTGTTTATTTAAATTGATTGATTGTCAAGGCATTTGCTGATTTTCAAATCCGCTGATATGTTAAGCAGGCCATTGATTGGTCATAAGTTTTTGGCACTTAAGAGAGATTTTCAGAAATTGTTTAAGTCCTGCGGCCAGGCAGGCATAGAAAAGAACTAGGGGTAATGTTTGCCTACTCTGTCACAATCGTTTAGAAGTCAGCCTTATCAGGACAACTTACTTTGATATCAATATGTCTTTATCAGGACACTTATATTATCAATTTACCGATATCAACATGTCTGTTTTCAAATCGTTATGTTTGCACGCACAAACATTGGCACACCCGCATTCATTTTATATCATATCGAGGTATTTTACATCGAGCTATTGGCTCGTCGAGGTGTCTGCTGATCGGTTTACAAAAACAGTGTTCTGCAACTCCTCGATGCCAAACACCCCTCGATGGCAAGCACCCCTTGATGTCGGTTTTATCACAAACAATATTTTGGCACTTCTTGATGCCAAGGGTGGCTCGATGTCATCGAGGCGTTCCTCGATGCTAAATTTATACGCAAACAGTTCCTTGATGCCATGTATTGTCCGATGCAAAATTTACAGCAAACAGGTATTAAGCTTTATTAAATCAATATATTTGATATATCATAATCGATAATTTAACAAATTATTTCATATTCGGTATCTCTATTAATTTAAAAATCATCGTCAAGTTGATGATGTTGTCATAAATTAAGTTTCGCTAACAGTTCTACCACATAACATTTGGGTCTGGCAAAATAACCTGCTATCTTTAAATTTGTTAACAATTTTAATTCACATTATTATATTTACATATCTACTAAACTAATTTGATTTCTTATAGACTTATACGATAATAATAAGAATTCGGAATGACCAGGAATACAAGTCAATATAATAATCAGAAGACAAAAACACCTCATATGCTTTGTCTAACTTCCAAAAATTTCACTGTGTTATTTTAACTCTCAAAAAGCCGCCTATGATTTCAAATAAGTGCCAAATACAATCCCAAAAAAGAGAGTGTGTTTCAAACGTCAAATTGTGAGTATTTGTTCACATTTTGCTTTTGATATTTCAATTTTATCTCTGACATCAAAAGACAAAAACACCCCTAAGATTTGTTTTAACTCCCAAAAAACCCCCCTATGTGTAATTTTAAATCCCTAAAACCCCCTGTGTTTGATTTCATATACCACACTCGACCTGTATATACTTATTTTTTCAAAAAGAATAAATATAAAAAAAAACACATAGGGGTAATCTAGTCATTCCATGAAAAGTCAAAAATAAAATTATAAGTATATACTACTAAGGTCGAGTGTGATATTTAAAATCAAACACAAGAGATTTTTTGGTAGTTAAAATAACACAGAGGGGTTTTGGGAGTTAGACAAAGCAAAATGGGTGTTTTTGTCTTTTGTTCTATAATAATTGGTCTGTTTTCCACAAACATCATATGTTAAATTAATTTCCTAAGAAATTGAAAAGCACCCTTAACCACAGATAATGTTGCAGCAAACTGAAAATTACATTGAGGTCTTTAAAAGAAGTAATATAAATTTTTTGAAAACAAAGAAGAAAAGATAAATCAAGATCTAGGATGCAAGAATCACACTCCTTTAGCCTTCATCTAGGTACTGATATTTCATTACATCCCTACAATCTTTACATGAGTAAGGCCAAGCTCTCCTTGTAATCAATAACCATAACAGCTTCTTCCTCAAAATTTTCAACATCAAAGAAAATGAAACCTGGAACTTTTTTGCGAATCTTCTTCGTTGATTCAATATTTTTCTCACTTGATCTCGAAGGTCTATCCCCTGGTTTATGCTCCTCGCATACTAACATCCCATTCTTTGTGAATCCTCTTGGAAACCCACAATTCTTCGGTAGTCTAATTGTCAATTTTTTATTCCAAGAATCTGTAACTCCATACTCACCCATGACCCATACAAAACACTTACTATCATTATAGTCAAAAAATATAAAAGCTAATGATCCCTGAAATTCTTTAAACGATACAGAGCAAGCACCCTCATAATCAAAATGTTCAGGTAATTTCATCTCACCGAAACATTGATTTTCAAAATTGAAAAATAAGATTGATTCAATAGAAAGTTCCATGGGCTGAAAATATTCCGCGTCAGCAAAGAAGACCTTCCTAGTTGCCAACCAGTGAACAAAACCGTTAAGAAATACTCCTCCTCTGAGAGCAACAAGTCCATCCGTCGGGTTGGAATTAATAACTTTGTTCCATGAGTCTGTTTTTAAACTATATGTTTCAACTTGAACAGATATATTTTCCTCCACGTAAAAATACTGAATCATGACTACTCTATAGTCATTAGATGAATCATGAAACCCAAGTCCAAGGACGTTATAAAGCCTAGGATAGGACCCATCAAAATTCTGTTTGAAGAGGGGTGAAGTTTTTACACTCTTGCATTTTCTAATCGAAGGGTTCCATAACAAAAAATCAATATCAGTTTCAATATCGACCTTAAGTAAAATCAACCCATTGCAAGATTCAGGGGGATAATAATCAATCGCTATAGAATATTCAGAAATCGAACTTAGTTTTTCCATGTAAATGGGTACCTGATTCTCAACCACATAACATGATTTATTATTGAGAATTAGGGCATACTGACCTTCGGGTTCGGATATATTGAATTTGCGATGGGTAGCAATGAATTCGGGAGATTTGATGAAGGATTCCCATGTTTTGCACACGGATGTGAATCTCACCAGGGATTTCACTGGAAGTCTTGGTAGAATATGGTTGCTAAAGAGATCAAAAGGAAGATGTTTTGAGTGTTCCTTTTTTCTCCTGTACACTTTCTTCAGAATCACGGAAGAAGAAACCTCTACAGATCTAGAGGCAAGCGAAGAAGATTTATGCTTAGAATTTCGTATGTTCAAAAGGTCGCGATGGTTCTCGCAGTATGGAAAGTCATGGATCTTCAATCGACGGCACCTCCAATTCTTGCCACGAGTCCACTCGCATCGGAGGTGCTCCGACGGTGTCTTCTCTTCTGCCATTATTCTGCCGAGCGTTTATTCTTAATTTGAAATTTTTAGGATTTTGTTTTAAAATTTTAATTCATTTCAAAGGGAAGAGAGAAGCTAGTAGATGAACAATTCCTACCGTCATGACATCGATTGAGTGGGTTGGTTTTTGTATTCCGCCCATGGTTTAGAGATATCACCGACTGCTGCACGCGGTATTCGCGTGCAAAACTTTGTATTAGCTGACCTCATTGTTTGCATTTTAAATTGCGCTTCTTAAAATTCGATTTTTTTTTTTTTTGGAAAATTGTATAAATGTTCTTATTATAGGTCCTCCCATTGTCTAAAGATCTTCAGAAAAATATCTCTCACCGGTCTTGAAATCTAATATTCAATATATAGCATGATAATTCAACATTATAATTTGTTGCTCGAGATGGATAGATTGTTAAAGTAAACAAATAAAGACGTTGTATTTATGTCTAACCGTAACAAAGTAGTAATTCTGAAATAGGTAAATTATATTTAAATATAACACAGTTTGGATAACATTAATGGACTGCATAAAAGATGAGAAGAGGAAAACTCTGCAGCAAAACAAATATTAATGGACCTAGAAGATCAGAAAAAGAAAAACTGACACAAATCCAATACAATTATCTGTTATGAGTTAAAGTTAAAGCTAGATGTAAGGGTCTTCATTATTTGTCAATATAAACTTTAATTAAGTGAGGAAGTATGATTACCAAATATAAAATCACAACAGAACATACCTTAAGAACAAAAATTAACATAGAAACAGTAACAAAACATTAATCCAAAGAAAATAGGGTTTATTTTAAAATTGACGAAAATGTGGATTAAAATGGTCAATAAATTTGAATATATGGGCTATTTTGGTAGTTTGGGGTAAAATTATCAGTCAACATAAGTATTGGCATCGACTTTGCAATAAGTTTTGACTGTAATGTCACCACTTAACGGTAATTTTTAACGGCGGTACCAAATATGTCACAATTTTTTAAAACTTGGTACTAAATGTGTTAGACACCTAAAACGGTTTAACAATTGATCTAATACGCGGGACTAAAAATGCAATTATCTATTAAAAAATGCGTAGAACTTAGAACGAAATTAAAATCCAATCAAGGTTAATATGGACTCGAGCCATATTAACCTTGACTCATGTACGTGAATAACACAATCACATCTCCCTTAACACATTTCGACATAATTTTTTTATTTAATGCCAATTTACCCTCTCCCTCCCCCTGAAATGCATAATGTTCAATATATTCTTTGTAATTTAAAAAAGAATATTTTACCTCTTCCCCTTGAAAATTTTAAAAATCAATTTACCTAATTCAGTTGGAGAATACAACTCACTTTCCGAAACTTTTTTGTATTTTCAACCAATAAAATATATATAAAGAAACCTCATCAAGCTGCAAGCCTCAAACTATATTACAAAACTTCTAAAGCCCCTAGAATGATGAATTGTCCAACGAAATTAATCATCAGTGGCATTGAATTTTTTTTTGTAAAATATGAGGATAAATTGTCACATTCATCATAATACGCCGAGGGTATAAAATGGTAAAGTGCCACATATAAAAATATTATAGAGACAATGTAATTTTTTATAAGATCACAAGGAGTAAAATGCTCTTTTTCAAATCATAAGACCTCTTTTTACTCTTTGGTTCATTTCAAATGCTTATTTATTAAATCTTCTCATGTTCAAAATCTCATTTCTTGAAAAAGATTGTTCCCAACCTCAAGAAATCTCATTCCGTCACTCTCAAATACTTTCTTCCACTAGCTGGAAACATATATAATCCTCCCTACAAACTTCGACAAGCCCGTGACTCTTTACGTGTCGGGCGACTCTGTTTCTCTACGGATTGTCGTGTTTGATAAATATTTTGACTCTCAGACGGGTAACCATCAACTAGTTGCCAATGAATCTTTCGCTACGTCACTCACTTGCCACAAACAACTCAGTTCTTCCGATTCAGTCATCTTATCTGTAAATATCACATTGTTTCCAGAAAAAAGGGTATCTGCATTGGTTTAACAAGATGGAGTTTGTGGCATTCAGATTTTAGAGGTGAGAATACCAGGAATACAAGTCAATATAATAATTGGTCTGTTTCCAGAAACAACATATATTTAGATTAATTTCCTAAAAATTGAAAAGCAAATACAGACTATCCCTTAGCCACAGATAATGTTGCAACAAACTGAAAAATACATTGAGATCTTTAAAATCAGTTATATAAAGTTTTTGAAAAACAAAGAAGAAAATATAAATCAAGATCTAGGATGCAAGAATCATACTCCTTTAGTCTTCATCTACAATCTTTACATGAGTAAGGCCAAGCTCTCCTTGTAATCAATAGCCATAACAGTTTCATCCTCAAAATTTCCAGTATCCAAGAAAATGAAACCTGGGACTTTTTTGTGAAACTTCTTAGTTGATTCAATATTTTTCTTACTTGACCTCGAAGGTCGTTTATGATCCTCGCATACTAGCATCCCATTATTTGTGAATCCTAATGGAAACCCACAATTCTTCGGAAGCCTAATTGTCAATTTTTTATTCCAAGAATCCGTAACTCCATACTCACCCATGACCCATACAAAACACTTACTATCATTATAGTAAAAAATTACAAAAGCTAATGATCCCTGAAATTCTTTAAACGTTACCAAGCGAGCACCCGCATAATCTAAATGTTCAGGTAATTTCATCTCACCGAAACATTGATTTTCAAAATTGAAAAATAAGATTGATTCTATAGAAAGTTCCATGGGCTGACAATATTCCGCGTCAGCAAAGACCTTCCTAGTTGCCAACCAGTGAACAAAACCGTAAAGAAATACTCCTCCTCTGAGAGCAACAAGTCCATCCGGCGGGTTGGAATTAATAATTTTGTTCCAAGAGTCTGTTCTTAAACTATATGTTTCAACTTGAGCAGATATTTTTTCCTCCACGCTAGAATACTGAATTATGACTACTCTATAGTCATTCGATGAATCATGAAACCCAAGTCCAAGGACGTAAAAAAACCTAGGGTAGGACCCATCAAAATTCTGTTTCAAGAGGGGTGAAGTTTCTACACTCTTGCATTTTCTAATCGAAGGGTTCCATAACAAAAAATCAATATCAATTTCAATATCAACCTTAACTAAAATCAACCCATTGCAAGATTCAGGGGGATAATAATCAATCGCTATAGAATATTCAGAAATCGAACCTTGCTTTTCCATGTAAATGGGTACCTGATTCTCAACAACATAACATGATTTATTATTGAGAATCAGGGCATACTGACCTTCGGGTTCGGCTACATTGAATTTGCGATGGGTAGCAATGAATTCGGGAGATTTGATGAAGGATTCCCATGTTTTGCACACGGATGTGAATTTCACCAGGGATTTCACCGGAAGTCTTGGTAAGATATGGTTGCTAAAGAGATCAAAAGGAAGATGTTTTGAGTGTTCCTTTTTTCTCATGACTTTCTTCACGGAAGAAGAAACCTCTACAGATCTAGAGGCAAGCGAAGAAGATATATGCTTAGAATTTCATATGTTCAAAAGGTCGTGATGGTTCTCACAGTATGGAAATTCGTGGATCTTCAATCGGCGGCACCGCCAGTTCTTGCCACGAGTCCACTCACATCGGAGGTGCTCTGACGGTGTCTCCTCTTTAGCCATTATTCTGCCAGTAGTTAATTCCTAATTTAAAATTTTAGGATTTTGTTTTAAAATTTTAATTTCTTTCAAAGGAAGAGAGAATATAGTAGATGAACAATTGTTACAATCACCATTATTGAGTGGGTTGGTTTTTGAATTCTACTCATGGTTTAGAAATACAAGCGACTGTCGCACGTGGTATTCCCGTGCATAACTCTTTTGCCATTATTCTGCCGCGCGTTAATTCTTAATTTGAATTTTTTAGGATTTTGTTTTAAAATTTTAATTTCTTACGAAGGGAAGAGAGAATATAGTAGATGAACAATTGATACAGTCACCTTTATTGAGTGGGTTGGTTTTTGAGTTCCGCTCATAGGTTAGAAATACTAGCGACTGCCGCACGTGGTATTCGCGTGCATGACTCTTTAGTCATTATTCTGCCGCGTGTTAATTACTAATTTGAAATTTTTAGGATTTTGTTGTAGAATTTTAATTTCTCTCAAAGGGAAGAGAGACTCTAGTAGATGAACAATCGCTATAGTCACCTTTACTGAGTTGGTTGGTTTATGAATTCCGCTCATGGTTTAGAAATACTAGCGATTGTCACACGTGGTATTCGCGTGCACAACTCTTTTGTCATTATTCTGCCGCGCACTAATTTTTAATTTGAAATTTTTAGGATTTTGTTTTAAAATTTTAATTTCTTTCAAAGGGATGAGAGAACTCTAGTAGATGAACAATTGCTACAGTCACCTTTACTGAGTTGGTTGGTTTTTTAATTCCGCTCATGGTTTTGAAATACTAGCGACTGCCGCACGTGGTATTCGCGTGCATAAATCTTTCATTATTCCGCCGCGCGTTGAATTCTTAATTTAAAATTTTTAGGACTTTGTTTTAAAATTTTAATTTCTTTCAAAGGGAAGAGAGAATATAGTAGAAGAACAATTGATACAGTCACCTTTATTGAGTGAGTTGGTTTTTTAATTCCGCTCATGTTTAGAAGTACTAGCGACTGCCGCACGTGGTATTCGCGTGTATAACTCTTTTGCCATTATTTTGCCGCACGTTAATTCTTAATTTGAAATTTTTAGGATTTTGTTTTAAAATTTTAATTTCTTTCAAAGGGAAGAAAGAACTCTAGTAGATGAACAATTGCTACAGTCACCTTTACTGAGATGGTTGGTTTATGAATTTCGCTTATGGTTTAGAAATACTAGCGACTGCCGCACGTGATATTCGCGGGCATAACTCTTTTGCCATTATTCTGCCGCGCGTTAATTCTTAATTTGAAATTTTTAGGATTTTGTTTTAAAATTTTAATTTCTTTCAAAAGGAAGAGAGAACTCTAGTAGATGAACAATTGCTACAAGTCACCTTTACTGAGTTGGTTAGTTTTTGAATGCCGCTCATTTTTTAGAAATACTAGCGACTGCCGCACGCGGTATTCCCATGCATGACTCTTTTGCCATTATTCTGCCGCGCGTTAATTCTTAATTTGAAATTTTTAGGATTTTGTTTTAAAATTTTAATTTCTTACGAAGGGAAGAGAGAATATAGTAGATGAACAATTGATACAGTCACCTTTATTGAGTGGGTTGGTTTTTGAGTTCCGCTCGTGGTTTAGAAATACTAGCGACTGCCGCACGTGGTATTCGCGTGCATAATTCTTTTGCCATTATTCTGCCGCGTCTTAATTCTTAATTTGAAATTTTTAGGATTTTGTTATAGAATTTTAATTTCTTTCAAAGGGAAGAGAGAACTCTAGTAGATGAACAATCGCTATAGTCACCTTTACTGAGTTGGTTGGCTTATGAATTCCGCTCATGGTTTAGAAATACTAGCGACTGCCACACGTGGTATTCGCGTGCACAACTCTTTTGTCATTATTCTGCCGCACACTAATTCTTAATTTGAAATTTTTAGGATTTTGTTTTATAAAAATAATTTCTTTCAAAGGGATGAGAGAACTCTAGTAGATGAACAATTGCTACAGTCGCCTTTACTGAATTGGTTGGTTTTTGAATTCCGTTCATGGTTTAGAAATACTAGCGACTGCCGCACGTGGTATTCGTGTGCATAAATCTTTCATCATTCTGCCGCGCGTTAAATTCTTAATTTAAAATTTTAATTTCTTTCAAAGGGAAGAGAGAATATAGTAGATGAACGATTGATACAGTCACCTTTATTGAGTGGGTTGGTTTTTGAATTCCTCTCATGTTTAGAAATACTAGCGACTGCCGCACGTGGTATTCGCGTGTATAACTCTTTTGCCATTATTCTGCCGCGCGTTAATTCTTAATTTGAAATTTTTAGGATTTTGTTTTATAATTTTAATTTCTTTCAAAGAGAAGAGAAAACTCTAGTAGATGAACAATTGCTACAGTCACCTTTACTGAGTTGGTTAGTTTATGAATTCCGCTTATGGTTTAGAAATACTAGCAACTGCCGCACATGTTATTCGCGTGCATAACTCTTTTGCTATTATTCTGCCGCGTTAATTCTTAATTTGAAATTTTTAGGATTTGTTTTAATATTTTAATTTCTTTCAAAAGGAAGAGAGAACTCTAGTAGATGAACAATTGCTACAGTCACCTTTACTGAGTTGGTTGGTTTTTGAATGCCGCTCATGGTTCAGAAATACTAACGACTGCCGCACGCGGTATTCGCGTGCATAACTTTGTATTGGCGTACCTCATTGTTTACATATTAAATTGCACTTCTTAAAAAAATAGTTTGGATTACAAATAATGAACTGCATAAATGATCAGAAGAGGAAAAACTCTGCAGCAAAACACGTATTAATGGTCCTAAAAGATCAGAAGAAGAAAAATCATCACAACAGAACAAACCTTGTAAACAAAAATTAACATAGACTGTAACAAAACATTAATCCAAAGAAAATAGGGTTAATGCCAATTTAATCCATGTGGTAATCATAATAAATAACTTACAATTTTTGATATAAAAAAGAGCAATTTACTCTCCTGTGAAAATTTAAAGAAGCAATTTACTCCCTTGATCAGGCGAGTGTAGCTCCATTGCTGAAATTGACTAGGAATGAAAAGTGTTTGTAACATAAGGGGGTAAAGTGACACATTTATCATAGCACAGGAATAATATAAGGGAGCAAAATGACACATTTATCATAACACAGGAGATAAATTACCACATCATAACATAGAGGGGTGAATTGCCACATTGTCATAAAAGTGTCACGTATAAAATTTGCAGTTAGATCTAGTAAAAATCTGGGTAGAAGACGTAAGAAAAGATAATGATTGGCAGAGTTAATGGATAATCTTTTTTGCTTTTTTTTTTTTTTTTTTTTTTTTTAATTGATAATGGATTGTCCTTATTTCACGGAAGAAGTTACAAATAATCTTTGAATTTACCGTCTAAAATGGAAATCACTTTATTGGTATAATAGAATTGCCCCTTCTTTTCCAATTGCTATTCGGCTGAGGTTTAAAGTTGGAGGACTATTTTGTAAAATGGACTAAATAAATCGGCGTTTTGTTATCCCCGATATCATTTATATTTGGGTTTTTTTTTTGTTTGCATTCCCAAAACATGGGAATAAGTATTTTGCACCATTGAAATATAAATTTAGCACTTTACACATCCAAAATATGAATAATTTAATACTATGTACTCTTTTTTATTTTTCTCAAAACCTCGGGAAAAAATAGATAACTCATTTTCGGATATTTGGCACTTTCCGAAACACGAGAAAAAGGCATTTTGCACCCCCGAAATAAAATTAGCACTTAGCACCCTCGATTAAGAACAACTCAACAACTTGCATCCCCGAAACACAAGAAATTGACACTTTGAAACCCCTAAACACAAAATTAGCACTTAGCACCTCAAATTAAGAAAAACTCAACTTGAACCCCTCTTTTTTCTCGGGCAAAGTAGACCACCGATTTCAAAAAATTCTAGGGACATAATAAATAATTCATTTTTTTCCTTAAAATTTGCAAAATACATAGGAATACTAGAATATTCATCTGCAAAATTTATTTTAACATATTTCTTTAATTACCAATTTTTCAAATGTCCTCAAAATTTTCAAAAGAATTCGAAAAGTTTCTGGAAAGTTAAAACATAAAATTGACTGAATCATATCACAAAAAAAAAAAAATTTAAAATAGAGAGAGAAATGAATATTCTAGTATTCATAATCGTATTCTCAAATTTAAGGAAAAAAGGAAATGAATTACCTATTTTACCCCTAGGTTTTTTCCTCGGTGGTCAATTTTGCCGAGAAAAGTGAGGGGGTGCTAGTTGTTGAATTTTTTTTAATTCGAGGTGGTAATGCAAAATTTGTGTTTAAGGGATTCAAAGTGTCCATTCTCGTGTTTCAGGGATGCAAGTTGATGAGTTGTTCTTAATTCGAGGGTGCTAAGTGCTAATTCTATTTCGGGGGTGCAAAATATTTTCTCGTGTTTTGGGGGTTCAAAGTGCCAAAGATCCAAAAATGAATTACCTATTTTGTGCCTATATTTTTTGAGGAGCAAAAATGCTGAATTATTCATATTTCGGGGATGCAAAGTGCTAAATCTATGTTTAGTGCAAAATACCTATTTTTCATATTTTGGGGGTGCAAAGCACAAAAAAATCCTTCATATTTTTATTGGTTTTACTTGTCTTTTTGCCGATATGCCCATGTTTAATCAATTACACCATATTTTTCTTTAACTCTTATTTTTTCTATCTAACTCATTTTCTATTTATTTTAACAATTTTTGTCATACATGTTTTAGTCAAATTTAGCTGGTTTCAACCAATTCTATGATTTTTTTAAAGCTATAAGTTTTTCAGTTAACTATATATTACCTTATAACTTTTTTAGTAGTATTTGAAATTGTGATTGATGCATTCTTTTTCTTAAACGTGTTAGCGAAATATCTTTTATGTTTGTCCAGAAAAATGGGCCGTTTGATTTAAGGGGTATTTGCAAATGCTTTAAAAAGTTTGTTTGTTTGTTTTTTTTTTTTTTTTGGTGCTTAAAGCACTTTAATAGTATTTGCAAGTACTTGCTTCTTATATTGCTTCTTCAACTGGAAAGCAAGTAAAAGCAGATTGGCAAGAATCATCTAAGGAGATGCCTTTTCTATTGCTTCTTTTAGGTGGATTTTTTTTAATAATTACATATGTTTTTCTTACATATTTGCAAACACCTCATTCTTTTGAATAAAAGCTCTTATCTTTTACTTTTGTTTTATAGTGTGTTTTCAATTTCAGTTTCACAATTAGATTCTCTTGAAAATTGCTAAAAATGACAGAAAAGCAGAAGCAACAAAGAGCTGCTTTTAGCTTTTGGAGGTTTTTTTTCTCTTAATTTGCAATCACTATCCAATAAAGCAATTTTCCTCTTAAAATGCAAGCATCTCCCAATTTTTATTCTCAACTACTTTTAAGTGATTTTTCAAAAATCTTGAGATTAAGTAAAAGGTCAAGCATTTGAAAACACAACCTTAAGCAACTGCTTTGGGATTTTCAAAATCATTTACAAACACCCTGTTAAATTCCTTTTATGTAGGTTTTTTAACGTGTTATAATTTTATATGACTTTTCAAATGACGATTTTTATTTATGTAGTTTACTATTGATATTTCAACGAGTTGTAAAACTTAAAAATAATTATAAACTTGTAGTAGAGATCTTTTGTCAAATTATAATTCTTGAGTTTTATTCATTTACTTTTTTTGCCATTGCATTATATATCAAAATGAGTTGTAAAACTTAAAAATTATCATAAGAGTTGATGTAGGAGATATTTCTTGTCTAATGTTATATTGTTTAGTTATACCTCTTAATATTAATATTTTAATGACTTGCAAAACTTCAAAAATAATTATATTATCTATTCATAGTTAATAATAACAGCATAATTAATTTTCAATCTCATCACCTATGAATTATCAATTAATGCATCTCTTTAAAAGGTTTGTTGTGTTTGTAAAATAAATACGATTGAATTTGATAGTGATATTATAATACAACATAATTGTAGACGTATATAATGAAAAATATTAAATCAAAATCACATGATTAATACTAAAGGTTTCTAGTTTATATGGAAAATTAGCTGTTTGTGTTGGAATATACTTCTTCAATTAAGAGAAACCGAAAAATAATTATACCAAGAAATCAACTTTTGGTTCTAAAAAAAGAATAAAATCAACTTTTATATAAATTATTGCATCAAAGTTACATAAACATGATAAAAACATAGTCCAGAAATTAACATCATCTTAATCAACTAAAAGACTAAATCATGATACTTATTTCAGCTTTTATTCGTGCAAATTGACTAGCTTCTCATCAGCTAATTGGTAGATTAAATTGAGGAGCCTTCAATGCAGATCCATTGACCAACGAAGATATTGTCACAATTAATATTTGGATTAATAGAATTGAATAATTCTGAAGTCAAATTAAAGGCCTTTGTGATGCTGAAGCATGTATCATCAATTTTTGCTCCATAAGTTTGGTCACATATCAAAACTGATTGCTTGGCTGCAAAACAAAGTGGAAAAACGATATCAATTGTAATAAACTTTCATTTGTTTAAAATTGTTGCTTTATACAATTTAAGAACGTTTGATTCTAAAATTGTGGGGATTATTCAATAACTAATCAAATATTATGTCGGAATGTAGTTGTTTGGTCAACTCATTACAAGAAATACAGGAGATAAATGCAAGATACCTTCATATATTATGTATTGTGTGTAATCTATATAAATTACATTTGAAGTGTTTGATATATAGAATCCACAAGTACTATTAAATATTTGACATGAAACACAATATTGAAATATTTATTAAGCATAATCTTCTTTTACTTTCTAATATTCGATACTAAATCTCCATGTACTATTTTGAAATGTTTTTAAAATTTTTTAAATATTTAAATAATCTAAACATACACAAGAAATTAAATTTTGATCCATGACGACCGAATCCTTATTCAATAGAATTTTGAAGGTATTGGGCCAACTAGCCCAAACAAAGATTTAAGTTTGTTGGCACGAATTTCATTTGAGCTGCCCACTACCTTGTCCGCCCATTGGGCCATACAGGATTTTGTAAATATATTTCTTTTGTTTACTTTATTGTGGGTTAGTTGTAATTGTCCTCCTTTTTTTCTTAGTCTTGTACTCCCTCCGTTTCAAAATATCTGTCTTTTCACATGTATGCACACAAATTAAGAAAATCATTGAATATGGCTGAATTCTATTGAAAAAAATTTGAAAAAGACTAAAATACCCTTTTAATTAATTATCCTCCACTAATGTTTGAGAAAATTTATGAGCATAAAGGGCAAAAATGGAAAAAGAGCAATTAATGCTTTATTGAAAATCCAAAGTGACAGATAATATGGCACAAGAAAATCTTTCCAAAGCGACAGATATTTTGAAACGGAGGGAGTACTACATTCTCTCGGTTCTAGGATTCTCCAATCAAGATTAACTTCCAACAATTAAGAGTTCTATTTTGTTTGAAATTGGTTTCCGTAATTCTTTTTAAATGTAACATTGAACAGATCGACTATTAAATTCAATCATAAATGTAGCTAAACTTATTGGGTTATTTGCTTTTGAAACTAAAAAATCCTACAAACAACTTCATCATGTTGCACTTTTCAGAGGACTTACTATGCATCGTGCTCTCTAAATTGTCCGTAAAATTTTTGCTTCGGTTCAAGTTCGTATCAAAATTATGGCTTAACCTTATTGACGGTCCGTACTTCTTCGATCTACATAGGAACTACAGTGAACAAAACTCCACCAAAATCATGGTTTTGGGAATAAATATTGATTTAAAACCTCTATAAGGGCGTGTAAGTTCAATGCATACATTGGATTTTAAGAGTCAAAACAATGCTAAAGTCATAGAACTTGAAATCACTCATACGCGTTACCCTCCGAGCCGCATGCGGACATGTAATAGTCTAATTTCTTTAGTCTGCGGATATAGAGATCGAGTTTTTATTTGGAATCCGGCAACTCATAGGCATCGAGAAGTGGAATTGGTCAACAAAGGAGGTGATTTTCATGATTTTGGTCTTGGGTACGATTACAAAACCGATGACTACAAGCTGGTGATTCTGCGATTTCGAACTATTGATGAAGAAACACGTTACACTTTTCAAGTTTATAGCTTGAAATCAAATAAGTGGGGACTTGAACAACTATGTGTCATTAGGAAACTCAGTTTATTTCCGCTTTACGCTGATGGTGCTCTGTATTGGATCACGCGGTGTGATCCACTATATGAATGGGGAGTAAAGAAACGGATTGTTATCTTTGATCTGGCCACGGAACAATGGAGCGTGCTACGACTTCCGGAGCCCATAAGGGATTTCTATCGTTTGAGTAATCGAGGTCGATCTCTTTGTGTTAGTTGCTATGGGACTAATGGTGTTGACTTTTGGGTTATGAAAAAAGAAGGGATAAACTTATATTCTTGGAGTAAGTTAGTTACAATAAAGGAAAATCATTACTATTTTGATTTAGAAGTTACTCCTCCACTTATCATTAATAATAGAGGACACATGAAGTGGTATGACATTGAAAAAGAAACAATCGAGGATTTTGATATTCTTGGTGTATCCAAAAGTTGGAAACCATTTACTTGGTATGAAAGCCTCATTCGAGTTTAAATTTTTTTCTCAATGGTTTAATTCTTTTTTAGACGAGTTGGACATATTAATGTGGGTACCTCTCCCAACAGGGATTGTCATATGAAATAAACAAAGATAATAATCAGAGGTGTAAACGAGCAAGTAAAATTTGCATATTTCAAATATGATTTTGATTCTAATTGTTATTGTAATTGAATTTAATTTGATTTCTTTATCTACTTTGATATTGCATTGAACTTTCACAAAAATTAAACATATTGAATTTATTGAGCTATTACAGTAGCATTTTGAATATCAGTTTGCACTCACTTCATTATATACAATATAATATGATAATAACTTCAATTTAAAATGTAAGAATTCTTACAGTACTCAAAAAGCGATCGGCTTCCAGTTACGTGTACCACAAGAAGAGAAAGTAGTACCATCGCCAAACCAAGAAAAAATGTTGTTTTGTTGTTTGCCATTCGATCAAGCCTGTTAATATTTTGACACCTAAAAATTTTAATTCTTATTATTAGATGATGTTTTTCTTAAATAAGTATATGAGATCATAATTTATAAGATGATTATCATCGGTTCTCACGAGAAAAGTAGCCGGCTTAGACATTGTTGGCTCCATTGTTTTTATCTTCATTAATTTTATGAGAGATTAATTTTCTTAATCAGTAAAGTTGCAAAGTGTGGCATATACTTTAGGGAGTTTGATCCTCCGGTCGAAGAAGTGAATTTTAATAAATAGTAAATAAAAAATAATTAAACGCTGACACATACCATGAACGTAGAATATTTAGCTAATTAAACTAATTTTAGTTTAGAAAATTACTCAAATTTAAGGTAAGATTCGAACTTGAGATTTCTAGAATTATGGAGCCTAAACTTTGCCATTACCTTTTTAGGTAGTAAAATTATTAGTTCATATTAGAATCATGGATCAAAATTTCGTCTCGAATGTATGTTTCGGTCGGTTAAATATTAGAAACTTTTCGAGACTTTTCGAAAATATTTAGGAAACACTAAGAAAAAATTGTAAAAAAGAATTACTAAATCAATAAAAATAAGAGAGTTCAAATAAATAGTTTCGAAATTTCATTTTGTTTTCGTTTCGCTTGATTCAAAAACGAAACATTTTCCATGTTTTCGGAAAAAAGATAAATGTTTTAATACACGATTAGAATAAGTTTTAAGAAAGTCTAACGATTTGATTTTTGTATTATTGTAGTCGATGTACAGAACTATATTTTTTAACTTTTGAAAATTTGATTTAAGTTCTTGTAGACAATCCAGAAGCGATGACAGTTTTGGTGTCCAAAAGCAAACTAAAATAAAATAACAGCTAGTAGGCCAAATGTGCAGGAGATTCTTAATTAGGTAGTCCAAGGTTATGAGTTAATGTGTTTTACAATAATATACAGTAATTAATGGATTCATTCTAATATGAATATTTTATGGTGATGAAAACTTGGATAATTTATTTTTAAAAATTATTTTATAATAATTATCCTAATAAAATGCATCAAATGCACATTACCTCCAACGTGCGAGAATTATGATTTTCTTTATAAAGTAATATATGGCCTCTAACAATTATCCCACTATTTATTGCATTTCGAATTCAATTTAACTTGAAAATCAAGTAAAATGGATGTTAAATTATACCTCGTCGCTTGACAAGGAAAAACAAGTATGTTGATTTTTCGATTGGCCTTGAATCCAGGCGAAATCAAAGAAATTTGAGATGAAAAAAAATAATTTGTGTATACATTAGAAAAAACTAAGGAAGATATATAATTATTGTAATAAATAAAATAAATAGAGTTACTTTCCATATTAGTATATTTTCTCTAAAAATAATCATATTTCCTCTTAAAACACCACATAAAATGAGTAAATTATCTCATATTTTTTCGAAAAGGTTTGACAGATCTAGCTAAGATTTTCAGAGAAATTTGACAAACAAAATATATGAGATTTTCACGTTGAAAACACATTTTGAGTGAGAAAAAAATCAAAAGAACAAACCCAATAAATTGTAAAATTCAAAAAGGATGAAAGATCAGTCCTATTTCAATTTTTTAATGATGGTCTTTATCTAGATACGTATTTCTTGTTGAAATAAGAAATAGAGTTGAGTGAATTTTATACTCTCCAATTTCTAATAAATTGCTATAAGCTATTTGGTGTTTAAAGATTGTAGAATTTGTTGCGGAATTTACACACGCAAATAAACGCAAGTGCACGTATCGAACAAGTAATAAAGAGTAAGTATAAGAGTATCGTCTCCACATGGACTTGACTAATATCTACCAATTCCAATTCATAATTTACTTTTAATATGGTTCCTAATTCAAATATATTTCAGGTTCAATTAAACTAGATTAACTAAATGAATTAACCAACCTAAGTACTTGGATTTAGTTCGAATAATGAGAAGAGAAACCTAGGGTTATAATCCACTATGTTATCTATCGATTGCTCAATTGAGATTTTCGTAGTTATTGTGGTGACAAGAGTGCTACCCGAGGATTCAAGTATATTCCTACGTATCTTCCGAATTACGTAAGAACCTAATGTATTAGACAAACCGATCATATTCCTAGGTGATTCATAAATAACACAAAGCATTAAACACGAGCCTCATGTAACGGGTATAAACGCCCTAAGTATATTCCTATACTAAGAATCGTTTACTATTCAATTTCCTATCTAATCCTAATCTCGCCCTTTTCCAAGTTCAAAAAGAATATTAAATCTAATAACTAGGTGATCAGTCAAGTTGCAAGCATAGAGAACGAAATTAAATCAAACACAAAAACTGCCCCTAACTACGAATAATCTATTGAAAATAATCAAAGTAACATAGTTTCATTAAAACCCTAGATCCTAAAGAATTAGTTCATGATAAATATAAGAAGAAAATAATAAAGGAAAACAAATATGAGTTCATGTGGTTTTATAGACAAAACGATGAATCCAAGATAAAGATCTTCAATATTGCATTCTTCTTGCTTTGGTGATCTTTAAGAATTCTCTCTTTTCTTCTTCAATCTTTCTCCAAGTAGATCTTTGATGTTGTAAGTGTATTCTATGAGAAAAGTATGTTTAGAGCTGATCAAAGATGTGTAATTTCGTGACCTAGAAGTCCTTAAATAGATCTACCAAGTTGAGTCCAAGTAGGAGACTTTGGGCCCAAGAATTCCCTTTAAAGCCCGCTGAAAATCGCGACAGATCTGCGCGACAGTTTGGCAAGTGTCATAACTTTCAGATCCGAACTCCAAATCAAGATCCGTAAAATTTGTGGTGTATCTAACTAATTCCTCTACATCATAGTCGAAATTCAACTTCATTGGAGCTTCCTTGAAAGAGTTATGGTCCTCAGAGTGCATAACAACATTTCTGACAGCTTTTTCCTTCTTCGTTCTTGCACTACTTGACTTCATTTGATCTTTCATTCGTTGTTCTTCGCTTCCAATCATGTTCTTAGATCCAAAATAGCTTAGGCCTACAAATATGAACACAATATATAAGAAAATATCTCAATTCATGCACAAAACAATCAAACCAATGACTCGAGTGACAAAACACAAAACTAACTAAAATTGCCTAAGATTTTACCAAAACTCTAATAAAAGTAATCGAATGAGTTAAGAAAATAGACTTGATAACACTGTTTTCACAGAGTTATCACACCCCCAAACTTAAACTATTACTCGTCCTCGAGTAATGACAAAAACTCAAACAATGACACAAACATTTACAATCATGCATCCCAAGTCAAACTACTAACCAACAATTTCAAAACGTTATGCATTCTATCATGTAGTTCCTGCGTGTGTGTGCGTATTGATGCAGGATTTATGAACGCAAGTATACGCAATCGCAACAAGTAATATAATGATAAGTAGAGTATCGTCTCCACAGGGAATTAATGAGCAAAACTAACTAATTACTAAATGATCACTCTTTTTCTTATCCAAATTAAACGAATTTTTGATTTCTGATTATTATAACTAAGCAGCAATGAAAGTAAAGCTAAATTCGAAACTGACAAGATTAACTATGATGATTAAAGCCTATGATTACAACTTCCTTCAATATCAAACTAATTGCTTTTATTTTCCCAACAATTCTATTTCAATTAAGGTTTATTGCTAGTCTAGGGCACTTAAGATTATACAATTTCTTTCCAGAATATTGCAAAACTAATCTAACCTAATCAAAGAGCTATATTCCTATGCCAATGAAGTTAGGCCAAATTGAATCAAGAACAAGCCCTAATTGTGACTACCTAAGGCAATTAAGTATATTCCTATCTTAATAGCTAAACAAATTACCCAATTTGATGTGAGTAAAATTTGTACAAAGGTTACCCAATCTTTAACCTAAAACCTAATTTCCTCTTCCGATTCAATTAGATTTGTGAAACAATAGTTGGCCACGCTATTAAAATTTAAGCACAAGAATGGGTAAACAATAAATCTCAATAAAATAGAATAAATAAAAATAAACAACAATCAATTCAAACAAAGAATTCCATTGCAATCCTAGAAAAGTAAATTTAGTTCATAGCTAAAACGGAAATAAACTCAAGAATAATCAAAGTCATGAGTACAAGAACACAAAAGAGAAAAGAAATTGCAAAGGATGAGAAAAGAGAAGTAGATCTGTTTCTCAATCTTCCAGAAGTCTGTTCTCCGATGTTTTTCACGCTCTTCAATGATATTTTCTTGTTCTTGGTCTCTCTCTTGTCAAAAAGTGTTCCAAGATGTCTTTTCTCTCTCTTCCTCCACTTAGATATAAGTTTCCAAGTCAAATTATGGCACCAAAAGTAAAATTCGCGGAAATCTTGTGCCCTAGCGAAAAATTAGTTTCGCCCCAGCGGAGGTCTGCTTAGTGATTTCGCTCCAGCGGAGAGATTTTCCGCTCCAGCGAAGAGGCTTCTGTTTGCACATCCATCAAAATCAAGAGAAAATATGAAATTTTCACAAGAAAATACCAAAATGAGTGCGTGACTCACCAACGAGATAAACCAAGCTAAACCGAATGAAAACGATCTAAGAACTCAAGAAACTAATACCATTCCCCGCAAAAATACATAGAAATTAACTCTATTTTGTAGATTTAACACACGTATACATAAAAGGAATGTCGGAGTCACCTAGATCACTATAGCTTCGAAATCATTGAGCCTAATTACATGAATTCCTAAATTGCCAAACATATTCTCTATTTTCTTAGGTTATCATACTGATTACTAAGTTCTAGCAAAGCTTTCAGTCGAAGTTATGGAATCCTTTAAGTTTGAACTTTCACTTAGCATTTTATTCATTAATTAGCATAACTCAAGTATATTTATCACCACTCACACTCATAAATCGTTCTAAAGAAGCAGTCAAAATAGAGGAGTGCAAAATAGTTAAGTCGATGCACCCATATATCGTTCATCTTATCGCAGTCAAGTTATAGGAGTGCAAGTATAAGTCTCAAGCGATGAGGTCTTTCAGGTCTCATACAAGTGAGGTTATTTTCTTAGAATTTAACTTATAGTTTTTCAATCATTTGCTTCATTTGGTTCTTGTTAAAGTTATCCTTCCCCCCAAACTTAGGCAAAACTATCACTTAGACCATTTAGCATTTTAACCCTCGAATCTAGAGATAGGTAGGCAAGGAAGGTTTTCTTAAGCTCTATTCTAACTATAATTCTCTAACGTCATCCTAAATTCTCGATTATGGATTCGTGCTTAAAATGTGCAGGAAAAACAGTCAAAAACACATAAAATTTCAAAAAAAAAGTCAAAGTCGACCTAGCATGCACGAAGTACATGCGACCTCACCCCCAAACTTAAACTAAGTAGTGTCCCCACTGCGACTCAAAGAGGTCACAAGAGGTCGAAAGAACAGACAAACAAAAAAAAAACGAAAACAGAATACATCAATGTAATGGAGAATTGAAAAAAGAATACGCCCTGAGAATTGTATGCGCCCATTGCTCTTTGCTCCATCTTGATAAACAAAATCCCCATTCAGAGCGGCGGCGTGGTGATGGTGGCATCGTAAATTGGACGGAGCATGAGGTGGCATGTGTTAGACTGATCATGATGGAGGCGGGTGTTGATATGGACTAGGGATTTGAAATTTTTTTTTTTTAGGCCATGGCTCGATCCAATTTGAGCCATGGCCTTCCGAATCTGGAAATTTGTTCCTTTTTGCACTCGAAATTGAGCCACGACCTGAATCAAGTTGTGTCATGGCTTAAAGCTTCTGGATTCTAGTCACTTTATTGTTCAATAATTGAGCCATGGCCTGACTCAAGTTGTGCCATGGCTTCAAGCTTCTGGAATTTATTCATTTTTCTTGTTCAAACTTGAGCCATGGCCTGACTCAAGTTGAGACATGGCCTGAAGAATCTGAATTTTTTTTTCACTATTCTGCTCGAGATTGGGCCATGGCTTGATTCAGTTTGAGCCATGGCCTGAGGCTACTGGAAATTTTCCATTCGTGTTACCCTCCACCTTGATGTGTCCTTTTCATCAAATTTTTAATATTCTCCAGAGCATCGATGTATCTGCACACAAAACAAACAAAAAAAAGAAACTAAACATGCAACAAGACACAAGACGAAAAGGAAAATTGAAAGCTTGGGCTGCCTCCCAAAAAGCGCTTAGGTTTTAGTCCTTAGCTTGACTTTGATACTTCCCTTTTAAGGTGGCCAATAATCAAATAGGGTTCCATCCGGATCAAGCATAAGTCCGGGCCTTTTTGCATTCTTTGATTTCCCGAAATTTGGTATTTCCCTTGTAAGCTCAATTGGGACAAATTTGAACCTTGTATCGAATCGACAAGCTCTATCTCCAGGTTCAAATCTCTTGTAATCTTTACCAACTCTTATCCGAGTTACGCTTTGAGGATGGGTATGCATATTGTAGTTTGTTTTATCATCAACCCTTCCTTTTTGCGTATCTCTTACTAATATCTCATCCACACCAAAATAAGATTCATTGTCTTTTGACTCATAAATTGGAGGTATGATAAACTCAAATGTATCCTCCTCTATCTCCATTACGCCAATCACATCTATCAACGTCACTGAATTTTCGAGTTCGGTGTCTCCCTTGATGTCTTCGTCCTTCGGAATGATTAAGATATTTTCTTCTGCATCCGAGATCTCCTCGTTATGACGAACATCGAAACTTGTCCATTTATTGCTATGCGACTGCTCTATTTCACTCTCAACAATAAGAGAATTTGTCTCGCTCGGCTTAGTATCTAATAACATCGAATTATCTTCTTCATTCAAGAGTGAGTCTTGAGGTCTGTGCTGCCTATCTTGAGCTAATTGAGCCATTTGGGTTTCTAGGTTTCGAATAGATGCATTTG
Source organism: Penstemon barbatus (assembly GCA_003313485.2). NCBI lineage: Eukaryota > Viridiplantae > Streptophyta > Magnoliopsida > Lamiales > Plantaginaceae > Penstemon > Penstemon barbatus. The sequence goes on along the minus strand of CM064877.1, from coordinate 72,991,582 downwards.
TTGCATTTATTTGGGTTTCTAAGTCTCGAATAGATGCATTTGTCTGGTTGAAGAATGCAGATGTATGGTTTATGAACTGCTTCAGTGTTTCTTCTAGCGATGGTTTGTTATCCACTATTGGTTGTTTTTGTTGACAATGAGAGCCTGGTGGATTTTGCTGTTGCTGAGTTGTGGCATTGTTTGATCCCTGTCAAGCGTGTTGATTATTGCTCCATGAAAAGTTAGGATGGTTTCGCCACCCGGGATTAGCTGTTAGAATAGAGGTTATAAACTTGGTTGTTTCGATTATTTCCCACATAGCATGCTGGCTCTGAATTTGAAGGACAATTTTCATACGGATGCTCTCCCCCACAAATGATATAGTAAACCTCTGGGTTATGGGTCATATTCATTGGTTGAGCTTGAAATGAGTTAGCTCCAGGTTTACCCATAATTAAATTGAATGCCTCCATTTCAGATCCGATCTTTTTCATCTCTCCCAAACAATCGGTGAATGCCATCATAGATGCAATACTTGGTTCTATTGGTGGTGGCTGAGAATACTCTTGATAGCTTGGAGGTATGAACGAGTTGGTAATCATGCAGTTTGTGTATTGATTACTACCTAGATCATCGCTTCATGGAACATTTGGGTTAGTCCCCCACCATGAATTGTAGTTGTTGGGGTGAAGATTCTGACCATATTGACTATCCTGAAATTGATCCACGTATAACCATGAATTTGAATTCAGTGGGCAACGATCATACGAGTGTTCACCTGCACAATACACACAAGTCGTTCCTTCATTAAGACAATGATAACTGCTATGACTCATACCAAATGAAGAGAACGAGAACAAGAATAACTAACTAGGAACCAACCAAAAGAAAAATCAAAAATAAAAATTTGCAAATAAATGTTGCAAGTCCCCGGCAACGGCGCCAAAAACTTGTTACGGAATTTACACACGCAAATAAACGCAAGTGCATGTATCGAACAAGTAATAAAGAGTAAGTATAAGAGTATCGTCTCCACAGGTACTTGACTAATATCTACCAATTCCAATTCCTAATTTACTTTTAATATGGTTCCTAATTCAAATATATTTCAGGTTCAATTAAACTAGATTAACTAAATGAATTAACTAACCTAAGTACTTGGATTTAGTTCGAATACTGAGAAGAGAAACCTAGGGTTATAATCCACTATGTTATCTATCGATTGCTCAATTGAGATTTTCGTAGTTATTGTGGTGACAAGAGTGCTACCCGAGGATTCAAGTATATTCCTACGTATCTTTCGAATTACGTAAGAACCTAATGTATTATACAAACCGATCCTATTCCGAGGTGATACATAAATAACACAAAGCATTAAACACGAACCTCATGTAACGGGTATAAACGCCTTAAGTATATTCCTATACTAAAAGTTGTTTACTATTCAATTTCCTATCTGATCCTAATCTCCATTTTCCAAGTTCAAAAAGAATATTAAATCTAACAACTAGGTGATCAGTCAAGTTGCAAGCATAGAGAACGCAATTAAATCAAACACAAGAATTGCCCCTAACTACGAATAATCTATTAAAAATAATCAAAGTAACATAGTTTCATAAAAACCCTAGATCCTAAAGAATTAGTTCATGATAAATATAAGAAGAAAATAATAAAGAAAACAAATATGAGTTCATGTGGTTTTATAGACAAAACGTTGAATCCAAGATAAAGATCTTCAATATTGCATTCTTCTTGCTTTGGTGATCTTTAAGACTTCTCTCTTTTCTTCTTCAATCTTTCTGCAAGTAGATCTTTGATGTCGTAGGTGTTTTCTATGAGAAAAGTATGTTTAGAGTTGATCAAAGATGTGTAATTTCGTGACCTAGAAGTCCTTAAATAGATCTACCAAGTTGAGTCCAAGTAGGAGACTTTGGGCCCAAGAATTCCCTTTAAAGCCCGTTGAAAATCGCGACAGATCTGCGCGACAGTTTTTCAAGTGTCATAACTTTCAGATCCGAACTCCAAATCAAGATCCGTAAAACATGTGGTGTAGCTAATTCATTCATCTACATCATAGTCGAAATTCAACTTCATTGGAGCTTCCTTGAAAGAGTTATGGTCCTTGGAGTGCATAACAATATTTCTGACAGCTTTTTCCTTCTTCGTTCTCGCACTACTTGACTTCATTTGATCTTTAATTCGTTGTTCTTCACTTCCAATCGTGTTCTTAGATCCGAAATAGTTTAGGCCTACAAATATGAACACAATATATAAGAAAATATTTCAATTCATGCACAAAACAATCAAACCAATGACTCGAGCGACAAAACACAACACTAACTAAAATTGCCTAAGATTCTACCAAAACTCTAATAAAAATAATCGAAAGAGTTAAGGAAATAGACTTGATAACACTGTTTTCACGTAGTTATCAAGAATAATTATGTAAATGTTTATTTATTTGGTGTGTTAGTTTGTTACATCGATCTTAATTATATATCTTTCTTTGAATTATTTGATTGTGTTCATATTAAATCTAAGAAATAACTCATTAAATGTGATAAATACATATTATTACCTATCTATTAAAAAACTACTTAATATTGCCTATAAAAAGTATAAGCATACTAAAGGACACTCATTTTATAATATTTATTATTTGGATGTAAATTTCGAGGTCCTAAAACTGATTAAATATGATTTCGACAATTGACTACTACCACAAAGTATATATTATAATGTCGTAACGAATTTTAAGAATAACGTAACGAAATTTTAGAATTTAAGAGAAATATTTTAGGCCATCTCTAATCGTTAGGGAGAGGGGGAGGGGGAGGGGGATTTTGAGGGGGAAAAGAATTATGGTCTTCAATAGTGGGGGGAAGTGGGGAGGGGAGGGAGAGTGGGAGGGGGAATGAGAGACAAAGGGCAAAAACTTGCCCTCCGGCCATCTTCAATGGTAAGGGGGAGGGGGATAGGGATTTTTGGGTTTTTCTAAAATTATGGTCTTCAATGGTGGGTGGGAGTGGGGAGGGGGAGGAGAGTTGGAGTGGGGGTGGGAAAGAAAGGGCAAAAGCTTGCCCCTCCTTTACCCCTTGGCTCACACGCTACATTTTTTTTTTTTCGTTTTTTGTACATTTGGTGGTTTTTATTTTAATAAATTTTGTGTATGGATTAATAAATTTTATACTATAAAAAATTAAATCTTTACAGGAATTAGTTTTAATTAGATATTTTAAATTTGTATTTTAATTTGGATAAAATGTACAAATGATTCAAATTATAAATTATTTTTTTATCAAAAAAATGAACTTTAATATGATTAAAACTCGAGTATAACTTGATATATATAAGTGATTGCGATTTTTTTATTATTATTATAATAATAATAATAATAATAATAATAATAATAATAATAATAATAATTATTATTATTATTATTATTATTAATATTATTAATATTATTATTACTATTATTAATATTAAAATATAATCTTTTATATAAGTACGATTTAATTTAACAAAATTACATATTAAAAAAGTTAAACTTCATAATTGAACACTTATAATATTTAAACAAATAAGAATACATACTAAAAATCATCGACCGTGCATTTCCCACACATGGGCAATTAAGTCGTCCCGAAGTTTACGATTGGCTACTACCGATCGTATTGCTTGATGGCGCATCATATAATTCTCCATGGATAATTCATCACATCTTGGATTAACCTCTTGCGTTGGTCCTGGATAAAAATTAGCACGGGCTCTACGAGATGTGGAAATATTTGTATCATCATCTTCAGACTCGGCATCATCATATTCATGACGTTCGTCCTCCACAATCATATTGTGAAGTACTACACAAGTAAGCATAATATCGCTTAAGTCCTCCGTATGCCATCCTCTTCCTGGCTGATTGATGGCGAAACGAGCTTGCAAAATTCCGAAAGCTCGTTCAACATCCTTGCGATAAGATTCTTGCAATTTTGAGAATAGTTGTTCTGGATGGGTACGCAGTCGCCTGATGGATTGAATTAACGTGCCCCATTTTGGATAAATACCATCGGCAAGATAGTACGGCATTGTGTAGACGTTGCCATTCACCTTATAGCTCATTTGTGGGACGTTTCCACGAGTGAGGTCATTGAACAAAGGTGAACGACCAAGGATAGTCAGGTCATTTTGTGCACCGGGTATGCCAAAAAAGGCATGCCATATCCAAGTTTCTAATGAAGCTACTGCTTCAAGAACAATTTTGGAGATTCATCAAATCTAGGCGACAGTGATTTTGATCCATGGAACTTCTAAAAAATCGTTGTTGAGTCTTTCTTATATTAGTATTTGTATGATTGTAAAAATCGTTGTTAAGTCTTTTTTATATTAGTATTGGTATGATTGTGTAATTTTCTTTAAATTAAGTTTTTTTTTTATTGTCCATGGTAACTCTATCTTATTATTATTAAGGGACATTTGATTTTTGAGTATCATAGGATATGCCAACTTGCAACTTTGGTACCATTGGTTACAAAAATGCAACTTTGGTATCACATGATATATTTTTTTTGCAACTTTGGTAAGAAACTCAATTTTTCTCTAAAGTTAATGATAATTCACCCCCTATGAAATGCATAATATTCAATTTATCCCCTTGTGATTTAAAAAATAGCACTTTATCTCCTGTAATTTTATAATAATAATAATAATAATAATAATAATATTATTATTATTATTATTATTATTATTATTATTATTATTATTATTATTATTATTATTATTATTATTTATTCTTATCCTTATTCTTATTATTGTTACTATTATTATTAGCATTATCTTTCACATTATTATTATTATTATTATTATTATTATTATTATTATTATTATTATTATTAATTTTTATTATTATTATTATTTTTGTATTATTATTATTAATATTTTGTATTTTTTTTATTATTTTATTATGAGTTTATTAAGATTATTAACCGTCTAGATTTATATTCTTGTAATAAATATCCAAATCTAATCCTAAGCCTTATACTATGATTGTACCTGGGTCCAGAATGGTATCAGAGCCATGGAGGTAGAAGATATATTGTGAAAATATGGGTTAACACATGATTAAAATTTTCTGAACATGAATAGATTCCGTAAAAATGAAAATATTAAAAATAGTTTGAACCAGGAATATGAAATTCCTCAGAATCTTGATCTACTTAATAAGTGGACTATTCCAAGAATTGAACCAAGAACCATTTATAAAATGGGTACTTTTGAAAGAATTGGACTCAAACAGATTGTTAAGACTACAGAAGAATCTATATCTCTTGATAATGATGAATTACATATTAGATTATTAAATGAAAATGATATTTTACCTTATAAATATACTCATAAATTTATTCATATAGGATTAGTACAAATTGCTTTTAAACCATTAACTTTGGTAGGATTACCAGAAAGCTTTATTCCAGCACTACGTGATGGTAGGAATCTAAATTGGAAAAAATCATTGATGGGAATAATACAATCTAGTCTGGCACATGGACCAGTTTATTTTAATGTTTATCCTAATTTACAGTTATCACTAACTGATGTTAATTTATTAGACGCTTTGACTTTAAATGTTAAAACTCATGGTTATGACTATGAACATGGAACAGAAGTTATGTGTGTCTGCTATAGAGTTTATTTTAAACCTCTTTATACTTTAAATCCAAATTGCAGGATAATGGATAAGAAAATAAATGAAACCGTGATAATTGAAACTTTGGTAAATCAAATATAACCACTAGAAGAACAATTAAGTGGGATGAAATTCCCTTTCCTGACACTTGGAAAATAACGAATGCGGTCAAACCCAAACCTCAAATATGTAATGATTTTTCTAAAATATTTCAATCTCAAACAGGAGATATTTCTATAAAAATGATAGAAAATAGTACTAGAAATAATATTTCTAGAAGCTCTTCAGTTAGGTCTTTTATATCACCTTTAGATGAATTAGTTATACCTACTAGAACTTTAACTTCGTATGAATATGAGAGATTTCCTGCTAGAAATTCTACATCCCAATTTAGAGAAAATAATGATTATAATAAAGTAGAAAAAATTCTTCTCAACAAAGACAACATAGGAAAAGGTATTTATAAAAATACTGAAGAAGATAATTCGGCAGCTTCTGTCAGAAATATAGGAGAGGCAGATATAACTCCCTCAGAAGCAAACTTTGATGATATTTAATGGATTGTACACCAAAAATTAATTTTCGTCCTGGTTCTCAGGCAAGACAATTAATTAAAACAGAATTTAATCTTCCAAAATGGAAATTTTTTAGAGAATGGTTTTTTAAGAATATTTCTAAAGAATACCAAAATTATTTTCAAAATGAATTTTATAAATTCACTACTTTACAAAATAAAATTATCCATTTTGTTCCTTGGTTTGTTATAACACATCTTGAAAATCATATTTCAGTTTTAGAAAGAACTTACAAATTATCTAATGGAGATGTTTTAAGGAGTGTTTTCCCTCCCCAAAGTTCGTTTACTATTGGTAATGACCATAAGACGATAAATTTTACAGCTTTTTCTAAATTATTAGAAAATGATGCTTTACAGATAACAACCAGTAATATAAATAGTATATTACAACAAAATAATTATACAAATATGTATCTAAATATCTTAGGAGATCAAATTAAAGAATTACATAATAGAGTAGAAGAAATCTTCTCTGTAATAAAAAACATAAGACCTATGATAGATCTAGAAGAAAAGCCTATAAGTGGTATTGTCTCTACATCTCATCTTCAGCCACCACCTGAAATAACAGATTTTAAATTAAAATCTCATAAAGAACTAGAAAAATTTCTAGAAGAAAAATTTAAAGGATTAAAATTAAATACTTTAAATTATGAGTTTACTGAAAGTATTAGTAAAGATAACTACAAAGAAAAGATAAACGATGAATTAAATAAAATTGAAAAATTCGCCGATAGGCCTACTCAAAGGTTATATTACTATAGGAGACCTTCACCTATGGATACCTTACATGAAGAACAGGAGTATACTGTTAATAACAGTTATAATGGGAAAAATATTTATGAATGGAATCTAGATGGTTACACTGAAAAATAGATCTATACTTTAGCCCATAGGATGCTTATGTATAGTACTATTTGTAAGAATAATAATAACAGTGATAGTACTGTTGCTAAAATGATAGTTGCTGGATTTACTGGCCAATTAAAAGGCTGGTAGGATAATTATTTAACAGAAAGAAGTAAATTAGACATTTACAGAACTATTAAACAAGAAGATGGTCAAAATGTTGAAAATGATGTCTATACACTTATAGTTACAATTTTAGAACACTTTACCGGGAGAATTTCTGATAATAGTGAAAATATAAGAACTATGTTACAAAATCTAATATGTAAAACTCTCACAGATTTTAGATGGTATAAGGATACTTTCCTAAATAGAGTCATGGAATTGCCAGAGTGTAATAACTCTCATTGGAAATCAAAATTTTTTGATGGATTACCTAACTTATTTGCTGAAAGAGTTAGGAAAAATCTTAGAAAAGATAGGATTAATATACCCTATGAAGATTATACTTATGGTAAGTTAATTGGTACTTGTATTCAAGAAGGACTAGCTTTATGTAATGAGATTAAATTGAATCAACAAATTAAAAGACAAAACTTAAATGAAAAAAGTCAATTAGGACAATTTTGTAATCAATTTGGTATGGATATTCCAACCAATACAAGAAAAGGAAAGAATTATAAGTCTAATTCAGGAACTGATAATGTTTCTCACCATAAGAAAAGAAGACATCTTTCTAAAAAGAAATTAGAACAAAAGAATAAAAAGAAAGAGGAAAGAACTTCAAATAAGAAGAAGATTGTTTGTTATAAGTGTGGCAGAATAGGCCATTACGCTAATAGGTGTAAAATGAAGAAAAAGATCAATGAAATAAAAATTGATGAGTCTTTAAAAGAAAATCTAGAAAACTTACTTATAAATTCTGAATCAGAACCTGAAGATTCTCAAGATAGTGATAATAATTCTAGTAATAATTCTTAAGAAGAAATTGACATGTTAGAAGAAGAAGAAATAGATTCTCAAGATTCTAGTTATTGTTGTGATTCTTGTGCACAAGGAGGAACTTGTGAAATTCATGGAGTAAAAGAAGATTATTATAAAATCTTGTCTCAATTTAAAAATATGCATTTAAATGTTTTAACTTCAGGAAATATGTTAGAATTCCTAAAGCAAATTAAAGATCCAGAATTAAGATTAAAACCGATAGATCAAATGCAAGTAGAAGATATTCCTTCGAGTAGTAAAGACCCTGATAGGATCCAAACATCTATACCTATAAGTTCTTCAGAACCATATACTATGAATAAAGTTTATCAACTTTTAAAGGAAAGACAGAATATTGAAATACCTACTTCTGTTAATGATTTAAATAAAGAAATAAAGAATTTAAAAATAGAGATTTCAAATTTGAAAAATACTAATCAACAGTTAGAAGAGAGAATTACTCGTCTAGAAATAGTTAAACAAATTAATACTCATGTGGATTATGGTCATAATGAGTTTGATGAAAATATTATCCAAGAAAATTTCTTGTCTAATCTCAATATAGTAATTTCTCAGAAATGGTTTATAAAAATTACATTACTTATAGATAATCATTTTAGAAAAGAAATTATAGCTCTTGTTGATAGTAGAGCAGATATGAATGTCATACAAGAAGGAATAATTCCTACAAGGTATTTTCATAAAACTACAAATTCTCTGAGTCATGCTGGAGGAGAAAAATTAGATATAAAATTCAAAATTCCTTTGGCTTATATTTGCAAAGATAATGTTTGCATTACTACAAGCTTTTTACTTGTTAAGAATATTACTAATCAAGTTATTCTTGGTACACCTTTTATTGATCAAATTTATCCTTTAACTAGAGTTGATAACTCAGGAATTACAGGAACTTTTGAAGGAAAAGAAATAGCTTTTGAATTTATTACTAGGTCATTTCCTAAACTATTACATGAATTAAAAGATTTATTAGACCACAAGGTTTCTCATTTGAATTATTTAAAGCATGAAGTTAGTATTCTCACTCTTGAAGAAAAACTTCAAAGTCATACTTTGCAAGAAAAAATAAAATTAATCTATAATAAATTATCTCTAGAAATTTGTAATGATCATCCTAATGCTTTTTGGGAAAGGAAAAGACATATCGTTGAACTTCCTTATGAGGATGATTTTGATGAAAGGAAAATTCCTACTAAGGCTAGGCCTTGTCAGATGAGTTCTGAATATTTAGAATTATGTAAAAAGGAAATAGAATCTCTTTTACAGAAAGGTTTAATAAAACCGTCTAATTCATCTTGGTCATGCACCGCCTTCTATGTTAATAAACATAGTGAACAGGAGAGAGGAGCTCCTAGATTAGTTATAAATTATAAACCTTTGAATAAAATCCTAAAATGGATTAGGCATCCCATACCTAATAAGAAAGACCTTTTAGATAGGTTGTATGATGCGATTATATTCTCTAAATTTGATTTAAAGTCAGGATACTGGCAGATTCAAATAAGTGATAAAGATCAATATAAAACTGCTTTTAATGTTTCTTTGGACATTATGAATGGAAAGTTATGCCATTTGGTTTGAAAAATGCCCCTTCTGAATTTCAGAAAATCATGAATGATATTTTCATACATTATAGTGATTTTATAATTGTTTATATTGATGATATTTTGGTATTTTCAAAAACTACTGAAAATCATTCTAAACGTTTAGAAATATTTAAAAAGGTTGTCATTCAACATGGTTTAGTTATTTCTAAACCAAAGATGTCTATTTTTCAAACTAATATTAGATTTTTTGGTCACAATATTGAAAAAGGAAAAATAATTCCTATTAATAGAAGTATAGAATTTGCTTCTAAATTTCCTGATGTTATAACAGATAAAACTCAACTCCAAAGATTTCTTGGAAGTTTAAATTATATTTCGTCTTATTATAAAGACTTAGCTACTGATGCAGCTGTTTTATATGATAGACTTAAAAAGTCTCCTACTCCTTGGACAGATATACATACTAATGCTGTCAAATTAATTAAGAGTAAAGTGAAATCACTTCCTTGTCTAATGCTAGCCAATCCCACATGGGAAAAAATTATTGAAACTGATGCCTCTGGTATAGGTTTTGGAGGAGTCCTTAAGCAAATATGCCCTTCTACTAAACAAATATTTTTAGTAAGATTTCATTCAGGAAAATGGAATAATAGCCATAAAATTTATGCTACAATTGCTAAAGAAATTCTTGCTATTCTCAGATGTGTTTTGAAATTTCAAGATGATTTATACAATCAAAAGTTTAAAATATTTACTGATTGCAAATCTGCAAAATATATGTTTGACAAAGATTTTAAACATGATGTTTATAAACAAATGTTTGCAAGATGGCAGGCTCATTTAGCCCCTTTTGACTTTGAAATATTTTATAAAAATGGAGAAGATAATCATCTTCCTGATTTCTTAACACGTGAATTTTTACAGGACTCATGAAACCAGCCAAGTTACTTGGAAAATATCCTTGTCAAGGACATTCCTGTTTAAACACTCTTAATAAAAGTAATTATATCAAAAATAAAAGTACAATTAGATATACTAAAACGATAATAGAGCTTTATGAGGAAAAAAGAAATTTTCTATTAAAAGGTTTAGAAGAAGGTGAAATAGAAGAAGGTGAAATAGAAGAAGGTGAATGGATGAAGGATGGAAATTTGGTTTTTTATAATCATATGATAAAAGATTTTCAGCATAAATTGTTGAAACTTCAAGGATTTTATAAATGATTGATCCTCATATAATTTCATAAATTGTCTTACAGGTTATGATACCTCGAGATTATTCATTCCGAGGACGGCCTCAAAATACAGAGGTCGAGGAGGTAGGGGGAACATAATCTCCCAGATTCATGGAAAAAAATTGGTAGCGGAAAATATTTCCGGATTGGGTGAATCATCCACATCTCAAAAGGGAAATTCCCAGACTTTTGCAAATATTCTGCAAGAAAATGAATATGATGACAGCATAAATTATGCTGAAAATGATAAAAAAAGAAGTTATACTTCATTTAGAATATTCTGATCTCAAATGGCAAGATGATCCCTGGTTTCTAATGAACAGGTATATTGATAATACTCGATTCGCTGCTACGTCATACAAGCAAAGAAATTTTTATGAAAATTTGCTCAAAACAACTGATAGTTGTGAAATTACACACTTTACTCCGAATGATCTAAAAAGTTATACTTTTAGTAAGATCATTGTGAAAAAGATTTTTTCATACCAAGAATGGGGTTTATCCACATTCAAAGAAAAAGATTATATCTTTTCTGAGAAAAATATTTCTATCAAATTTAATTATTGGGATTATATCTCAGCCTTTGATAAGGTATTATATTACCAGAATACCAAGAAGAAACATACTTGGTTCATAAAAATTTGTGGAGAAGTATATAAATCTCCTATACCAAATTGGTTTGTTAATTGGTGGTCATACCACGGTCCTTCATATGAAATACTTCCGGAAAAATGGAAGAATTTATATTCTGAATGGATAGATTCATCCCCTCAAATGTCTAAGTTAATAACTTCTCATAAAGCAGATGAGCTTATAGCTTCTATGCACTTTTTCATTGAATTTTCTATCCCATGGATATCAAAATGGATCCCTATAGTTGGATATACAGAACACCAGACCTCATGTCTTTATAGGACTTCGTTCTCAAAATTTTGGGAAAAAATGAATAAAGTTGATCCATCATCTGGAAAATTATTCGGAGCAGAGACTGAAGAATTAATTCAGTCTAAACTATTAACATATAAGACAAAAGGCAAAGAAGAGACTCCTAGTCCATTCCAGATTATATCGGGGAAATTAAAAATGAAAAAAAAAGATTTGACTAAAGCTGAAATTATTAAAGCTTATATGGAGGAGATGAAGAAAGATTTACAGAAGAATTTTAAAGAATTTTTGGATGATGATTCCAAATCAGATACATCTATGGCATCTGTAGCAAAAGGAGATTTAGCAGGGGAATCCCAAGATCCATATGAGGATGATGAAGATTTGCTCAATGCTGATAATCTCGAATCTATATTTGAAAAATTCTGATCAGGAAAGGGGTAAAAGCCAAAAGTCTCAATCAAGCCAAATATATCAATCAAGGTAAATGACAAAAGTCTTAATCAAGGTTAATGCCAAACATGTTAATTAACATGTCACGGGTGATTGAAGACGCGGACAATCCGCTTATAAATAGCGAGGATCTCAGCTGTAGGAAGGATCATCCGAAATTATTACTACTCCTAATACTCCTACTACTACTACTTGTAAAAATCTAGTATTGTAATATTATTACTCCCAGTTTGTAAAATACTTTGTAACTCCATCTGAGAAATAAATAAAAGCTTGGTTTGAAGTTCCATTCCATCTGAGGTATTCTTTTTTACTTTTCTGTTTTTTTTTTATCTTTGCGTGTTATATTTAGCCTAATGACTGGCTAAATACTCTTTAATCATGTGTTGAACCATATATAACTATGTATCATAAACCCCATGGGTTTTAATATTATTTTGAACATGGGTCTTGAATAATATAAGGAACTAGGATTATGGGTAAGACAATATTTCTGGCAATAATAATCTTACGAATTCACTAGTAAATATCCTTGCCCTCCTTCGCCATTTGAAGGCGTTTTCTTGGGCTTTTTGATATTGAAAATGAGTTTATTAAGATTATTAACCGTCTAGATTTATATTCTTGTAATAAATATCCAAATCTAATCCTAAGCCTTATACTATGATTGTATCTGGACCTTTATTGTTATTATTATTTTATGTCCCTAACTGTTGAAGACGATTATGAAGTGGAAAGGGGGAGGGGACATTTTTGCCCCGATTGGAGATGGTCTTACAATAAAATATTATAATGAAATACTGTTGCATGTGATGGGGACAGGTGCCGTGCTTATCCAAGAAAGGCTGATGACTCATCTAATGAAAGCAATTGGCAGCCAACAGGTTTCTCTTAAAATAATAATTGAAGTATTTTAAAATAATTATTGAAAATTTGAAATTACATAAAATAAATGAAAAAACTCAAAGGTCAATAGTCCAACGAAATATCAAAAAAATTATTTTTTTGTGTCAACATATGAACTAAGTACTTAAAGGTATATGCATATTGAATGAATCCAATACAAATTATTTGGCCATGGGAAGATATGCAATTATGCGGAAAGAGTTAGATCTTACTCCCTCGTTATGTTCATATTTACATTTGAAATATTCAATAATTTTGATATAAAGAACTTACTTGAGTTTAAGTGAGATCATACTTTTAGCACACCGATCTTCTAAATAAAAACTTATAGAAATATATTAGATTGTCATAAATTTTGATTACAAAATAGGCTACATGTAATTAGATAAGTTTATATATGTATGTACCAACTCTCCACATGTAGAACGTGCGCTACTATTGTAGTATAACATTCAACCTATATATAAAAATTAAGAAAAAAATCCATGTTCTTTGTTAGTACCAAAATTATATCCCTCACTATCATTGAGATGCTTGATTTGTCATATGGCTCCACATTATTTCACCGCTCGCCCAAGTCCATCCTCCGCCACCAAGTATATTATCCTTGACTCTAACACATTCTGGATTTTCCTTCTTCTTAAGTCTTGAATTAGCACTTGCACTTGCCATACCATTCCTCCCCATCCTTTGTTCATATTGTCGCACCACAATCACCATTTTTCATGCCACAATGTCGCCCCATGATGCAATCATAATAACATCCTCACTAAACATTGCCATGTTGTTGTTGCCACTCATTTTCTAAATATAGCAAGCTTTCCTGTAATCCCTAATGTCTTTTTCTCTACAAATGGAACTTACAAAGAGTGAGATACTAAAATTCCAGAAATGAAATAATTGTTGATTATAAAGAAATTTAATCTATGTTCTTTATTTATATTATATTCAAAATTTTAATGTCACTGGTTTCATTAACAAACATGATAGTTTTTTGCATTAAAACTTGTACACGTAAAGTCAATCCTCAAATTTTAATATATGAAACTTGATTGTATGACATCAACAATAATTTCAAACTACTTGACTATGTCACCTGAGTAAAGCTAGATAATCCATCACATCTTGATGAACTCGTACTTTATGCCCTGATGATTATTGGGAAAAATTGAGGCCAATATTTATCAACGAAGCGGACAACAGTTGAACCAGGGGACTTTAGAACTACAAAAAATTCAATAAATTCATGATGCTCAGTATGCAAATAGAAGAAAAGGATTTGAAATGGGTAAAGAAAAAGGCAAATGAACACAAATGATTGTATCCCGCTACATAACAAAAATATCCAAGCGTGATTATATATTCCATTTCACAAGCTCACATTTAATGTATTTCGTCTACAAATGATGTGCATTTTGATGAAACAGGGGGGTGATTAAATGAATTTTGATGCACATTTTTGCCGTGATTAAGTTCAACTTATTCTCGTGGAATTGTTTACCTCAAAAATCTTTGTCCCCTATTTCTTATTTCCATCCACTTTTCAGACCTTTTCTTCTTTCTTCTCGTTCCTTTCTCTTAACCACTCCCCTATTTCCTCTTCCAAAATTTGAAGCTTTCAACCATTGGACATGTTCTTCCACATCACATATATTAAATTATAGGTTTTCAAAGCAAGTAGAAGATGTTAATGTTAATAACGACATACAAATCCGAATTCCAACTCTGTAGTCAGATTAGTAGATAAGCTTTTACTTCAGTTATACAACAATACTTGATGTGAGACATAAAGGTTGAAATATATGCAAGATTTGTTGGTCAAAGGAAGTACATGAAAAGAAAAGTCAGTGTGTTAATTTACCTTCTCCATTCGTGCATCCTTGTACTTGATAATATAAGAGTTGTTTAATTTTACTATCACGGCCACCTACAAGAATATTGAATGAAACTGAAATAATTAAAAACTAAATCAAACATTGCTTAAAGCCACATTGATCACTATATAAATATTCAAATGAACATGGGACTGCATTCTACTGTTGAGTATAATAAAAATATCCAAATATACTCATATATATATATATATATATATATATATATATATATATATATATATATATATATATATATTATAAATTACATCATCTCTCTGGAACATTTTTTCAAACATCTGAAGCACATGTTGAAGCAAATATTTTTTTTTTTTTTTTTTTTTTTTTTGAAGTTGAAAAATAGAAAATGGAAGTTAATGAGAAGTTGATATGGTTCTAGTCCTAGAGAGTAAAAGGGACATGCTTATTTTGGTGGGATTTGTGGTAGTTTTCTTTTGAATTTTGGTGGTATTTGGAGCAAGTTATTTTTTAAAATTTTGAACTGGTGGAATTTTTATTAATTAAAATAATTCAAAATTCTGTAAAAATAGTATTTGGTCAAGAGGACTTAATTGTAGTCAAAGACTGATCTCAAATATATATATAAGTAGATAAGTCGATATACATATATTCTAAATTACATCATCTCTCTTGAACATTTCTTCAAACATCTGAAGCACGTGTTGAAGCAAAGATTTTTTTTTTATTTTTTATTTTTTTTGAAGTTGAAAAACAGAAAATGGAAGTTAATGAGAAGTTGATATGGTTCTAGTCCTAGAGAGTAAAAGGGACGTGCTTTTTTTGGTGAGATTTTTGGTAGTTTTCTTTTGAATTTTGGTGGTATTTGGAGCAAGTTATTTTTTAAAATTTTGAACTGGTGGAATTTTTATTAATTAAAATAATTCAAAATTCTGTAAAAATAGTATTTGGTTAAGAGGACTTAATTTTAGTCAAAGATTGATCTCAAATATATATATAAGTAGAAGTAGATAGATAAGTAGATAAGTAGATAAGTAGATGTCTTTACTTCTACTTTGTCCTTTACATTAAAATTAACTGTATTTTTTCCAATTATGTGAAACAAAAAGAAAAAAAGGATAAACTAAAAAGGTGTCTGTCGTTTAGTGCAACTTTTCTTTAATACTACCCTACCCAAACTATTGATTTTAATTCAAATAATTTGATGCAATCATTTAACTACGAAATGTACACATTCTGGATTCCACTTAATCCTGATTGGGCTGGATTTACCCCTCAATGATAATTAATGCAATATAAAAAACAAAACAAACTAGTAAATATACAAAAGCATTACTACTAATTTCAATTGACATGGAAACTAACTAGTAATTAAATATAAAATCATTAGGGCTCATTTAGATGGATGGATTTGAAATGAAGAGGGATTTCAAATGAATAGATTTGAAATTCCAATGATCTGAAATCCATTCATTTGCACTTTTTTGTTTGGATAATTTTTTTTACAAAGAATTTCAAATCCATTCATTTGAAATCCATTGTTTGGTATATATCATTTGTATTTGAAATTCTCAATCGTGCCTTATAATTTGCTCTATGAATTAATTCGTGTTGTTGATATCGGGATAAAATTGCATAAATCGATTTGGGGCAAAAATATAATTTTTAAAGATTGAGAGACCAAAAGTGCAAATTTGGATTTCAGAAAATCTGGGGCCAAATTGAATATTTTGATCTTATGAAAATTATGGTGTGAATTGTAGTTCTGGGTTTTATGAAAATATGCAAATTCTAAAAATTAAGGACCAAAAGTGAAAATTTGAATTTCTGAAAATCAGGGGACGAATTGAAAATTTTAATCATCCGAAATTAACTGAATTGTAATTCTGGGTTTTTCAAAAATTTAGGGTCAAATTGTAATTTTTGAAAATTGAGGGACCAAACGAGTAGAAATTTTCTAATTTTCTGATAATTCTGAACTAAATTGCAATTCTTGATTTTTCAAAAATCTGAGGTCAAACTGTAATTTCCAAAAGTGAAATTTTAATTTTTGAAAATCAGGGGTCAAATTGAAATGTTTAATTTTCTTAAAATTCTGGACTGAATTGCAATTCTTGACTTTTCGAAAATAGAGGGTCAAAATTACAATATCCAAAAATTGAGGGACCAAAAATGCAAATTCAATTCCTAAAAATTGGGGTCCGAAGTGAAAATTATGGGTTCTTCAAAAATATGGGGTCAAAATTGTAAATTCCAAAAATCGAGGGACCAAAAGTGCAATTTGAACTTCTGAAAATAGTAGCCCAATTGCAAATTTTAATTTTTGAAAATTATGGACTGAATTGCAATTCTCGGCTTTTTGAAAATCTGGGATCAAATTACAATTTTTGAAAGTATATAATGTGGACTTTTTTTTAAGTGGATTTCAAATGAATAGTTTTAGGAGGAATTTCAAATCTACTTAAAATTGAGCTATAATCCATTGGACTAAAATCCAGGATTTCAAATGAATAATTTAATTTTGTACCCAAATAGCATGATGGACTTGACAAAAAATTTCAAATTTACCCAACCCAAATCCATCCATCCTAATGAGCCTTAGTGTTATTTTTAATTGATATAAACCTCATGTGTTATTTGTATTAGTAAAGTTCTTGTATAGACATTTTATTAACAAAAGTTATTCGTGTTATTATTTTATTAGCTCAATGTACGTATTTAAAAATTAAATAAAGGTGTTTATTTAGTATTTAAAAAAAAAAAGTAAATGAATGTTATTCTCGATTTTCAAGTGAACAGTAAGGGTTATTACGTAAAAGTTTTAGCTGATTTGGTTTCGATTTAGTTTCAAAAATTAGTAAGGGAGTTTTTGAAGAAGCTTTTGAAACTTGATATGAAGAACAATTTTATTAAATATTAGTTATTGAATTTGAAAATTTGAGATATAGTTTAGATTGGATTTTGATACCTGGGGCTTGGACGAAAAGATGGTTTGCAAGTGTTAAACTTATACTTGGAGTTAAAATTAGGTGTCAAACGTCACATCAATACACTTATAAGTCTCATGTAGATTTCAACAAATTTTAATTTTTATTGAAACTTGGGTGAAATAACATGAAATTCATTTTCGTTCATACTAAAATTCATTTTTAAATTCACTTGCATGACTTTGACAAAATAAATTTTAAAAGCTGACTTAATAGATGATGATTCTTCAATATCTTATAAGGTGAATTTAATTATTATTTTTAAATTAAATAGAAATTTAATTTTAGTATTCGATAGCATAAAAATCCATTTCCATATCAACATATGAAAAAGGAAAAATAAAATCATTTCCATTCCCGGAAATGAAGGCTGATAGTTCAATTTAACAAAAATTACATCCGAGTCCCCATCTTTTAATAAGCATTTCTCAGTTCAAGAACCACCCCCATACTTCGTAATTTTCTTTTTTCACCCCCAAAAATTTAAACCTCTTCTCTACTCGGTCCCACACATTCCAACAACCAGAGTCAACTCTGTCAATTTTCCCTGGGGCAGCATATCGGCCCAGCCGCACTAAATTACTATCCTAACCTCATGATTACATGAAAATAACCACATATATATGCTCAGCTCGGACCCTATTAGCAGACTTGCAATGGTGTGAAGTTCTCCAGTGTTCCTGCAAAAATCAAAGCAAATAAGATCAGTTGAAGACGGGAATCGTTTTGGGAGAGAAAGATAGAATTAGGGATTTTAATTGTAAATTGTAAAGTTATTTTATTTTTTATTCTTCTTCTTTTTGTTTAAGTTATAAAGCGTGTTTTGCTTTATAGAATTGTTAGTGTTAGTTAGTTAGGAAATTAGGTCGGTTATTTTGTAATATAAATAGGTGCTAGGATCAAACACTACACACAACATTCTTTTCTATTTTTTCAGAAAGTAATATACTGTGTATACTTTTTATCTCCTTCTTCGATTATTTCTCCAGATTTTCTTCCTAATCATCTTTTAAGTTTTAATGGAAGTTTAAATTTCAACATGGTATCAGTTGTGTAATTCTTTACACGTTCTTCCGCACTACTTACAAAGATCATAGTGATCAATCATATTTTCCAGAAATCCTTTTGTTTCTTGGATTTTTTACTCTCTTTCTCCTTCATACAGAAACCCTCTGTTTCTTGGACACCTTTCTCTCATTTTTCCCCATGGATTCCAGTTCTGCTTCTGTCACTACTACCATTGATTCTATCCGATCAAGACCACCCATGGAAAACCCATCCCACCCATATTTTCTCCACCCATCAGACAGTCCAGGACTTCTCCTGGTCCAACACCCATTAAAGGGGGATAACTACGCTACATGGTCAAGATCAATGCTTCTTGCACTTAATGTCAAGAATAAATTGGGTTTCATCAATGGTACTCTTCCAGATCCAGGAGAATCTGACCCTACACTTCAACTTGCATGGTCCAGAGGCAATGACATAGTAGTCTCATGGATTCTTAATGCAGTTTCTCAAGAGATACATTCTAGTATCATGTACACCAATAATGCACAGTCCATATGGAATCAATTAAAGACTAGGTTCCAACACAGCAATGGTCCTAGAAAGCTTCAATTAAGAAGGGAGTTGGCCAACTTAAAACAAGATTCTCTATCTGTTAATTTGTTTTTCACAAACCTCAAGGCTATTTGGGATGAACTAACCAATTACAAGACAGTTCTTAAACCCTGCACCTGTGGTGGACCAGAAAAGATTTCTGAACAAAACCAAGAAGATTTTGTTCTAACCTTTCTTCTTGGCCTTAATGACTCTTTTGATAATTTCAGAAGTCAGATTCTTCTCATGGAACCTATTCCACACATTGACAGAATTTTTCAACTTGCCATACAGGAGGAAAGACAGAAACAGGTTGGAATTATCCATCCTGCCTTTGTTTCATCTACCCCTATGGCTTTTGCCTCCCAAACATCCACTACAAATGTCCAACAGCAACCTAAAAGAGCCTACAATCAATTTCAACAGCCTATTCTTCCCACCCCACCTACTTTTAACCCAACTTTTAAAAAGAAAGACATTCCTATTTGTTCTCATTGCAATATGAGAGGACACATAATTGATAAGTGTTATAAACTGCATGGCTACCCTGTTGTCTATAAACCACCAAATAAACAGAAGCAAAACAATCCAGTTAACAGTTTTACAGCACAAGTTCCAACATCAGTCCAGTCTCCACAGAACCCACTCACTCCACTTCTTCAAAGTCTAAATTCAGAGCAATGCCAGCATCTTATGAATCTATTCAACACACATCTGAATTTCAATAATAGTGAGTCTACACATGACACAGCACATGTTTCATGTGTCTCAGGTATTTGTTCTACTTCCTTTACCCAAAATACCATATCCAATTCTTTTGCTTGGATTATGGATTCTGGTGCCACCAAGCACATATGTTCTAATCTTTCTCTATTTTCAAATATAAAATCTATTTCTAATGCTCAGGTTATACTACCTGACAATAGCTCCTTTTCAGTCTCTCAAATTGGGGATGTTTTATTAAATCCTTCCTTAATACTTAAAGATGTCTTTTATATTCCTACATTCTCTTTTAACTTGATTTCTGTCAGTGAACTTATTTCTGATTCTTCTTTATCCATTCATTTTACTAAAGATTCTTTTTCTATTCAGGACCTCCAAAGGAGGATGATTGGAAAGGGTAGAAAAGTTGCTGGTCTTTATGTTTTAAACACAACTCAGAATCCTATAACAGTTCACTGCAACAAAGTTTCAAGTGCTATTTGGCATAGGAGACTAGGCCATATGCCATACAAGCTTATGGATAAACTTTCTGTCAATTTAGATTTTACTAAAAAGTCTGATTGTAATAATTCTCATTCTGATGTCTGTTACATTTGTCCTATAGCCAAACAAAAAAGGCTACCTTTTCCTTCTTCTTTATCTACTACTTCTGATATTTTTGAATTAATACACTGTGATATTTGGGGCCCTTTTTCTACCCCTACTTATCTTGGGCAAAGATACTTTGCCACTATTGTTGATGATTTTTCCAGGTACACTTGGATTTGTTTACTTACCAGAAAGTCAGATATAACTACTATGATTCCTACTTTTCTGTCTATGATTAATAATCACTTTAACAAAACTGTTAAATTTTTTAGGAGTGATAATGCTCCTGAACTTTCTTTTACTGACTTGTTTAATAAGCTAGGAATTATCCATCAATACTCTTGTGTTGAAACTCCACAACAGAATTCTGTTGTGGAGAGAAAACATCAACACCTTCTTAATATTTCTAGGGCTTTACTTTTTGAATCTAAAGTACCTACTTCTTTTTGGGGTGACTGTGTTTCCACAGCAGCCTATCTTATTAATAGAACACCATCAAAGATTTTAAAGTATATGACTCCTTTTGAATTACTTCACAAGTCTCCTGTTGATTATAGTTCTCTCAGAACATTTGGTTGTTTAGTGTTTGCTTCAACACTCAAGAAAGGGAGAAACAAGTTTGAACCTAGAGCTAGAGCTTCTGTGTTTTTAGGCTATCCTATGGGCATAAAAGGCTACAAGCTCTATGATTTTAATACTAAGGAAATTTTTATATCTAGGGATGTTATATTTCATGAAGAAACTTTCCCTTTTCATTACTTAACAAATGAATCTACAAGTAATTCTGACTTTAATGATTCCATTTTTCCTCTTACTAATGATTTTTTTTCTGATTCTTATCCTGACAATTTTTATACTTCTTCTGACCAAAATTCTAGTCCTTTTGTCTCTAGTCCAGCAGACACACCAGATATTGTTCCTGATCCTACTCCTCCTATTAACACTCAAACTGCTTTACCATCTGTTAGAAGATCAACTAGGATTATTCATAAACCTAGTTATCTTTCTGATTTTCATTGCAATTCTTTCCAATCTAATAATTCTATCTCTACAAAATATCCTCTTTCTGATGTTTTAAACTATGACAGACTTTCTATTTCTTTTAAAAAATTTTGTATGAATCTAACATCTGAAACAGAACCACATTATTACCATCAAGCAGTTGGTAATAAAAAGTGGAGGGATGCAATGGACAATGAGATTAAAGCCTTGGAGGATACTAACACTTGGTCTATAGTCCCCCTGCCTACAGGAAAGCAACCTATAGGATGCAGATGGGTCTATAAGATCAAGAGGCATCCAAATGGTAGTATTGATAGGTATAAGGCACGTCTAGTTGCCAAAGGTTATACTCAACAAGCAGGTATAGACTACATTGAGACTTTTTCACCTGTTGCTAAGATGGTGACAGTAAAACTATTATTGGCTTTAGCAGCATCCAAAGGTTGGCATCTTTGTCAATTAGACATTGATAATGCCTTCCTTAATGGAGATCTCCATGAAGAAGTTTACATGGATCTTCCATTAGGATATCCTAGGTCAACTACAGTTCCTAAACAGGTTTGTAAATTAAATAAATCACTCTATGGTCTGAAGCAAGCTTCAAGACAGTGGAATGATAAATTTAAGGATTGTCTTCTTGATTATGGTTTTAAGCAATCTAAATCAGATTACTCATTGTTCACAAAGGGTTCAGGTGACAATTTTATTGCTCTTTTATTATATGTGGATGACATTGTTATTTCAGGGCCTTCTATTCATGTTATTTCTACTTTAAAAACTTATTTACAGTCTAAGTTTAAATTAAAGGATTTAGGAGACTTAAAATATTTTTTAGGTCTTGAAATAGCTAGGTCTTCTTCTGGTATTGTTTTATCCCAGAGAAATTATGCTTTACAAATACTTGCTGAGACAGGATACTTGGCAGCCAAACCTTTGGCTTTGCCAATGAATCCTAAACTTAAACTTAGTGCTACTGAAGGTGAAATTCTTACTGATATAACTTCCTATAGAAGACTCATAGGCAGACTTCTTTACCTAACTATCACTAGACCTGACTTAAGCTATGCAGTACATAGACTTAGTCAATTTGTTTCTCAACCTAGACTGCCTCATTTACAGGCTGCTCATCATATCTTAAGATTTTTAAAATCCTGCCCTGGCAAAGGGTTATTTTATTCTGTTAATACCCCTATTCAATTAAAAGCTTATGCTGATGCAGATTGGGCTTCTTGTAAAGACACAAGAAGGTCCATTACTGGTTTCTGTATTTTTCTAGGTAATTCTTTGATTTCATGGAAATCAAAGAAACAAGTAACTGTTTCAAAATCCTCTGCTGAAGCAGAGTATAGGTCTTTAGCTGCTGTTTCCAGCGAGATTATTTGGTTGCATCAATTATTACATGATTTTGGTTCAAGTATTTCTACTGCTACACTTCTATTTTGTGATAATCAGTCTGCTAGGCACATAGCATCTAACCCTACATTTCATGAACGCACGAAGCACATAGAGATTGATTGTCATTTTACTCGTGAACAGATTTCTAAAGGTTTAATTCGACTTATGCCTATTCACACAGGGGAACAAATAGCAGATATATTTACAAAACCATTAATGTTACCTCAATTTCGTGAACTGCTGTCCAAGATGTCCCTTGTATATATCTTCGGTACATCTTGAGGGGGGTGTATTAGCAGACTTGCAATGGTGTGAAGTTCTCCAGTGTTCCTGCAAAAATCAAAGCAAATAAGATCAGTTGAAGACGGGAATCGTTTTGGGAGAGAAAGATAGAATTAGGGATTTTAATTGTAAATTGTAAAGTTATTTTATTTTTTATTCTTCTTCTTTTTGTTTAAGTTATAAAGCGTGTTTTGCTTTATAGAATTGTTAGTGTTAGTTAGTTAGGAAATTAGGTCGGTTATTTTGTAATATAAATAGGTGCTAGGATCAAACACTACACCAATGTTTTCAAAACCGGACCGGACAGTGAACCGGTGAGCCGACTGGTTAGTGGTTTTACTGGTCGAACCGGTCGGACCACTGGTCGAACCGGTTGACGTCATAATAATGTAATAAATATATTTAATTTTAAAGTATATGTAATATGCATAAAATTTAAACATTATCATACAATTGATTAAAAATATAAAATAATTTATAATATTCTAAATTAAATCATATAATATTTATCTAACTTATATCATAACGGTAATATGAAACTAATTTGTATGCTCATATAAATATAATATGATTATATTTCTTTTTAAAAATTTAAAAGTGTAAGTTAAAAATACAACAAACTAAGATATTCATAAATTCTAAAATATGGTTATGTATAAAAGTCTAATATTCAAAGTCAAACTTGCATATTATATCGATTTGACTCTTTATCCTAAAAATAATATTGAAAAGAATATTTTATAAAATAAATTTTAATAAAAACTATTATTTGAGTATTAATTTTCATTCATAATGTGTGAAATATTTATTTAAGTTAATTATCTAATTTATAAATAAATTTGGTTACAAGTTTCAATAATTTATAAATTTTAATTTGTACTAAAATTTCAAAAAAAATGGTGTAGCTCAAATGGTAAGGAATTCATTTCATTCTAGAGGTTAGGGATTCAAATCCCACCTTGTACAAGAATTTCAAGTTTATTTTTAATATTAAAAAAATCAAAAAAAAAAAAAAAAAAAAGGAAAATCAGAACCGGGTCGAACCGGTCCATACCGGTTCGCCGGTTCACCGGTTTTGGACCGGTTCAACCCGGTCCAAACTGGTTTTTGAAGTTACTGGTTTTAAGGGGTAAACCGGACCGGACCGACCTCCGGTTCGCGGTCGAACCGGTCGGACCGGCCGGTCCGGTTTTAACAACATTGCACTACACACAACATTCTTTTCTATTTTTTCAGAAAGTAATATACTGTGTATACTTTTTATCTCCTTCTTCGATTATTTCTCCAGATTTTCTTCCTAATCATCTTTTAAGTTTTAATGGAAGTTTAAATTTCAACAGACCCCAACAGTTCAAGTACATGACTTGGTGGAGCGACTCCTCCGCCTGCTTCCTCTTCACGTCTCCACCGCCGAGGACGGAGGATAATGGCCGGAGATCCGCCGCGTCAGGGCCGTGTCCTCCAAACAGGAAGCGTTTCTTGCCGTGATTGAGATGTTTTATGCCGGACTTCATCTTTTTCCCCTGATCGGATTGGCTGTTTACTACGGAAACGGTGGCCGCCACCCAAATTCTGTTCATGTAACTCATTTTATGTTTGACTTAATTTTTCGCCTTATTTTTTATTTGATGCTAATTTGAGCGTAAGTGTTTATATTGATGTTTGCATATAATTTTGGCCCTGTTATGCCTTGATGTCATCGAGGGATTGGCATCAGACCATACATGGCATCAAGGAACTGTTTGCATATAAATTCAGTATCGAGGAACACCTCGACGACATCGAGGGACCGTTGATATCGAGAAGTACCAAAAATATTGTTTGCGGTAAAACTGATATCAAGGGATGCTTGGCATCGAGGGGTCGACATCGAGGGGTTATTGGCATCAAGGTGTGCCAAAATATTGTTCGTTGTAAACCTGTCAGTGAATCCCTCGACGAGCCAATGGCTCGATGCGAAATGCCTCGATATGAAATAAAATAATGCGGGCGTGCCAATGTTTGTGCGTGCAAACATAACGATTTGAAAAATAGACATGTTGATATCGGTAAATTGATAAAGTAAATGTCCTGACAGAGACACATTGATATCAAAATAAGTTGTCCTGATAAGGCTGACTTCTAAACGATTGCGACAGAGTAGGCAAACACTACCCCTAGTTCTTTTCTATGCCTGCCTGGCCGCAGGACTTAAATAATTTCCGAAAATCTCTCTTTGAGTGCCAAAAACTTATGACCAATCGATGGCCTGCTTAACATATCAGCGGATTTGAAAATCAGCAAGTGCCTTGACAATCAATCAATTTAAATAAACACCTTGACAGAAAACATGATCTTGACAGAAAACAGCATATCAATGGAAATCAATTGACGTAAAGTATATTTATGTAAAAGAGTCAAGACGTACGAGCCAAACGACTTCCATTAAAAATAAAAGAGTATTGGCAAGTTCCCCGATGTACAAACATTACAAAAATATACAAAACGACGAGTCTCCTGTTTCGGCATGATCTGCCAGATGAGTTGATAAACCTTTTAAGTTCTGAAAATTGGCTCCTTGATCGGCAGGTAAACCCGCCGATGAGCTGATATTGCATGAAAAACGATTTGTTGACAGAAAGTAACATTGACGACGGGAGACCCACCGTCAATGGTTCGCCCAACCTTGATGGATGGCCATCAATCGGGCTCCTGATCAGCGGGTGGCCACTGACCAAGGCATCGACGAAGCAGATGGCTACTCAGCCGATAGCCGTCAAGCAGATGGCTACTTGACGACGAGCTCATCAGGCAGATGGCTACTTGATGAGTTTGTCATATAAATACGTGGGCACTTACATGACAGTTACCAGCGAGCTACTTGCTGATATGAGTGGTTTCGCTCGAGTCAGTGTCAGCTGACGGCGGAAGAGAGCGGCGGCGGCGGCGGCGGCTTACTGTGAGCGGCGGCGGCGGCGGCGGCAAGACTTCAGGCTGTCAGGGATCACTGGTGGCTGAGGAGGGACAGACTGATATCGAGGAGTTGGCAGGCTGATAACTTGACAGAAAACAGCTGTTAACTGCCTGCTATCAAGGGGTTTCGCTCGAGACAGCGTCTGGACAGCGGAAGCAGCGGCGGCGGCGGCTTAATGTCGGCGGCGGCGGCAGACTATTTTTAGTGGCGGCGGCGGCGGCAAGACTTCAGGCTGTCGAGGATGGCTGGTGGCTGAGGAGTGACGGTTGATATCAGGGGTTCTACAGGGTGTTTGCTGAAAAAGAAGCAGCGGAGCGCTGGACTTCCGGAGAGGCGTTGAGCCGATCAGTGTTAGACTGAGAATTTGTTGATTGAGTTGTGTGTGTTCCGCGTATGGCAGCCTCCTGTTGTACTTATAGCTGCTGGAAAAAGCTGATGGCTGTCAAGTAACCTCCTGATGGCCTAAAATCAAGGAGCTGATGGCCACTATCCCACTTCTCCCACTACTTTGTTATTTGCCCACTACCTCCACTATGTTAATGGTGGTTTTCCTCTATTTTTGCTGCTGAAAATTAATGTCTAATGGAAATTGGAGAAGAACGTGTGTTTGTTTAATTTGAATTTGGATTAAAGATAACTAACTAGAGATATTCAAGGAATTTGTTATTTAAACCAACTAAAATGGTTTGTCCTTATCCTTCATTAATTATCTCTAATTAATATTATTCTTTAATCAAAAATCAGATTTAGACAACACAAAAGAGCTGGCCGATTTTTAGGGCTGGGCCCAGTTCGAGTTCGGGCCGATCGGGCCATTTTGGCTTTGGGTCGAGCCATTTAGGCCTTATTTTGCAGTTATAATCGGCCCATTTATATAATTGCCCAATTAATTAACCAATGGCCTTGTTTATCAAGTGGGCCACTTAATTAACCTTGGCCCAATTAATTAATTAACTTAATTAATTAGTCCAAGAAGCTCTTATTGAATTTAATTGGGCCTAATTAACCATGATTTGGTCTTTAGTTTGTAATTAATTAAACTTAGCCCATAAATTAATTAATCTTATTAATTAATTAATTTATGTTTGGCCCAAAATTAATTAATCGCGAGAATCGGGTCGAGTTTTGAAATTGGGCTCGTATTGGTTCGATCGGACCTATTTTCGGTCCAAATTGGATCCGATTTGGTCTGATCCGGTTTGGAGTGACTTGGTTCGGCCTACATGCCACTTTTGGCTTGTCATCGAGCCGTTATACCTTGATTTATCGAGGGCGATTTTTTAGGTACAAACAATGCCCCCCGTAAGTCGTATCTGATAAATTTTATTAGATAATAAAATTTTATCGGATAGACTTAGCTTGATAAACTCCCTTTTTTCATTCTTCGATCGGCATTTAATTTAACCATGCTTTAATATTTAAATCAGCCATTTTTAGCCAAATTAAATATAACAGCATTTTTGGGATTAAAAATATTTCCCCAATCAGTTGGTTTCTATGCCAGATGTCAACTTCCCAACTCACTCCCAACTTCCCGGGGAAAATTCAGTTGGAATCTATTCCTAGTTCCCAATTTAATTGGTAGTCTATTTAGCACACTTTTCCCAAAAAGACAAAACTCTTACACTTCCCTGGGCCCCACATTACTTTTTCCCTTCGCCTTTTCATCTTCTCTTTCCCTCTTCTTCCTCACGCGACCGACCTCACCAAAACAAAGCCCTCCATAACCGAAAATTTCCTCCTTCAATCTAAGCTTCTTGTTCGATTTTTCTTCTCCTTTTTTCCGGAATCGGATTCTACATCCTCTAAGGAATCCAAAACCGTGAATTTTATCTCCAAAAGTCTTGAAACCCGAAAAACCCACTTCACCAATTCTCCATAGCCAAGAAAGCTTCAAGCTTCGAATCCAAGCTTTTTGTCTCGGTTTTCTTGTCTTTCTTGCTATAATCGCATTCTCATTCACCCAACAAGCACCAAAACGACTCCAAAACCCAAACACCCAACAAATTTGCAAAAACCCAACTCCAAGGATCTACCATAGCCGAAAAAGCTTCAAACTTCGGCCTACTGCTTCGGTTTCTCCTGTTTTCACTACATTCGAGTTCTCTTGGCTCTAGTGGTGCCATAATCGAAGCCCATTCCTCAAGAATCCTTACACCCGAAAATACCCATATCCAAACCACTGCCATTTCCGAATACCCAAGCTTTTCGATTGCCAATGGCTGCTGGGGACATCACCCAACGTGAAGTACAGATTTCTACCCAAGTGCTACAAGAAACACCGCAGGGTACTACCATCGGCCCATTCCATACCCCAACCGATTTGCCGTCGATAGCCGAGCATCCCATTCGATATCCGGGTGAGGCTCTACCTTTTTCTTTTGGTGATGTGAGTTTCAAGACATCCACGAGAGGCTGGCCGTGGGCGGGTTCGGTTGTGCACTCGGATTGGCTTGTTTGGTGTAGTAGGGTAGAAAAGACGTTTGCTCCCGTATGGCGGTTATGTGGTATTTTCGATGCCATTCAATTTTGTAAGACAGGATTGTCGTTGAACCTCCCTCTTGTCCGCGCTGCGGCCCAATTTTGGTGCCGGGTTGATAACACGTTCCATTTCGCGCACGGCCCAATGACTCCAACGCTTTTGGATATCCAAGCTATATGTGGACTAGGGCCTGTCGGGGGTTACATCGACCCGTTGCCTTCCGCCAGCAATGAGGCATTTCTCTTTCCTCCAGCTTTTCGTCCCAGCGGTTTCAGTGATAAGGCCCCGTCGTATGGCCTTGTCATCGGCCGATACAAGTCTTTGCCCGACTCCATCGAGGTAACCCACGATGAGCATGTGCACTTCCTCACCCTTTGGTTATCTCGTTATATTTTTTGCACTCCTGCCTTATCGGTGACCAAGGAGTATAATGCTATTGCTTTGAGTCTTGCTAGAGGTGAAAAGATAGCTTTGGGACCTCTTGTATTTTCTGGGTTTTGTGTGGGTATGGAGGGTTTTCTGGATTCTGGATGTTGTTTCTTGCAAGGGCCTATCTGGCTTTTGCAAGTTTGGTTGTATGGCTACTTCCCGGATTTCTGTCGGTTCAGCGAGACCCCGATTGGTTCTGAGATTTATGCGGCCTTCGTGGCTCGTCAGAGGGTTCCTCCCTGTAATTTTTATTACTTTTTCAGCCGACTGTACGATCCTGTCAAGGGGCTTGAGCCACACTTTGCGGCCTTCTATTCCCCGTTTCTGTCAGCTTATAGCCCAACTTTGTCAGCCGATGAGTTCAAGGAACATCAGAAATTGTGGGCTCACTTTCTTACGCCAAGAGACATCCCGTCGGGTCTGAAAGTAACGGGAGCCAAGACTGCATCGAGGCGAAAGCCTCTCAAATGCACTGTCCGATTCTATCCGGCGCATTATGTGGCCAGACAGTTTGGTTTGGTTCAGTCTGTCCCTCGATATGGCTCTTCCCTTCGGATTCGGGACGAGGAGTTTAACGTGCCCGATATGGATAGCTTCGACGAGCTGCGTCGTTGTTGGCGTGTGGCCCGTGACTCTTTTGTATTTCGGCCTTTTGCTCCTACTCCCACTGCATCGCCTGATTTCGTCAATTGGTGGAGAGACTACCTCGCCCTGACTCGTAAAGAGCCTTTTCATGTTGCGGTGACAAGGTTCGAGGTCCCCAACCATCCCGAGGTCATATCCACCGATGGGCCCTTCCTCGAACATACAGCTGCTGCTTCCGTCAAGGCGTCGAAGAAAGGTACATCGTATGTTGTTTCTCGATTTGAACAATTTTATAATGTTGTTTGGGATCCTGATCATAGGGATAGGGTGTATGAGCAAGCCGCCATGAACTTTGAGTCGATAAAAAATATTAGGATAGGTAAAGCCATGTTGGCTCATGCTAAGTTAGCCAAAAAACGGGGGGGTCCTGGCGAAGTTCCTCCTTGGCATACATTTTATAAACCATTTGGCTTGTCTTTACCATTGCTTCCTGATTTTATCGAGTTGCCGGGGTATGTACCCTCCCCTGTCGAGTCTGGTGCAAGTAGTAGTTCATGGCCTCGTAGTCATCAAGCTGACTCCCAAGTTACTTTTACGGGATATCGAGCTGATGACCCACAGGCCCTGTCGACGATTTATCTTTTATGTGATTACAAGGATGGGGGCACCACTGTCCTTGATTTATCAGGTAGTTTCTTTTGTTTCTTCTTTGATTATTGTTGTATGCTAATGCGCTTGTCTGATTTACAGGGAAAGCACCATCAGCCCCCTCGTCGGATAAAAAGAAGAAAGCTCCCAAGGAACAGGACATTCCTATGGCCATTCCCTTACAAATGATCAGCCCGTCGGGGCCATCGCCGGCTGTTTCACAATCACTGCAGACGTCGGAGGCTCAGTCCTCCGTTGACAAGGTAACTGATCACCCCGTCGTATATATCCGACGCTCTCGTCGGCTCTTCGATCAGCGAGGTGGCACGAGTGCCATAGTCGTGAGCAGTTCCGACGAGGTAGTCCTTACTTGATTTATTTTATCACATTTTCTGAACTTATTGTGATCTCTCGTTTTCTGTCAGGAGGTGAGCTCGAAGGGTAAACGGCGAGCTGCCAGGGTCGATCCTTTACCCAAAAAGAAGGTCCGACGAATAGTGGATAGCTCGACGGACAGCGATAACGAAGTTGAAGAGATTGAGGAGATAAACCTTCCCCCTCGTCCGCCTTCCCCGATCGAGGCATCAGACACTCCTGCCGACAGCGCTGTAATCGAGGGGTTGAAGGACTTAGCTACCACTCCTCGTCCCGTCGAGGCCTCTGCCGATCAGAGTGATCCCGTCAAGGAGTCCCCCGTTTTGGCTTCCCCCGTTTTACAAGAGGTTTGTTTTGTCCTTAGCCATTTTCGGGTCTCCTCGTTTCATTTTGCTAACTTTGTTTTACTTCTTGTTTTGCAGAGCGAGCCGATGGACATATCTCAACGACTTGCTCAAGCATTGGCTCGATTCGCCAATGTTCGGGCCCTGTCAGCGAGTTCATCCTCTCAATCACCTTCAGCGGCATCTGAGACATCAAGCCGTGCCACTTTCACTCCTGACGAGATCACCCGTTTCAAGGAGCTGCTGTCAGGGTGTCGGGACCAACCCTTAGACGTCCTGATGATCAATATGGGCCCGTCCCTTGATGAGTTGATGAACAAGCTGTCTTCTGCAGTCCTTCCGAGTGATAAGGGGTCTTTCTATTCGGGGTATGCCGAGAGGTTTGGCCAGCTGAGGAGCAACTTTAAAGCCAATGATCGAGCAATCAAAGCGGAAGCCTCGTTTTCGTCCTCCGCCAACGACCTTCTGGCGAAGTTCGATGCCTTGTTCACCCGGGGTTCTACACTTAGTGACTCCTTGAAAAATCTCAAGGATACCGAGACTGAGGTGATTGCGGCTATTGCCAAGTTGCAGGGGGAGTTGGCCAAGTTGCAGAGCCAAATACAGACTGCCTCGACAGAGGCAGAACTGATCACTGACCAGATGTCCGATACTAACGACCTGCTCGTGGCAGCGAAGGCTGAAGAAGAACGGGTGGCGGCTCAGGCGGCGGCTGCTCGAGCTGATCAAGCCAAGATTGAGGCTGATCTCAAGGACTTCTTGGACCGATTCACTAAGGATTTCCTTACTTAGCTTTCTGGCCTGCGAGCCATTGATTTCAGCGCCTGTGCCTTGATATTTCTGATACCTATGACTTAGCTTATTTTCCTGCCTGTTTGCACATTGGCCTGCTGGCCACCGACTGATTTGTTTTCCATTTGTGTAATGGCTTGACAGCCATCGACTGATTACCTTTCCTTTGTCGAAAATTGTTTTGACCCTAAATTATGCTTCTCGCTTGAACCCCAAAACCAAAATCAAACCAAACGTATCAATTTGAACTATCCCCCGACCCCTTGACGGAATAATTTTTTCGAACCAAAAATTCAGCTTTTTGTCAACACAACTCGACTAAACTTATATCAACTCAACAGAATTTCAAATCAAAATGCCTTGATGTAAAAATTTGAAAATCGGGGAATAAAAACTTGAATTAAAAACGGAAGTGTTTTGACAAAAAGAAAACGTAAATACGACTACAAATTCAAACTCCTAACCTAAACAAACGGAAAGCAGAAATAAAAACAAGACCGAAAATAAATCCTACTTAATATTTACAAAGGGATCGGCGCATTGAGGTATTCTTGGCGCCGTTCGATCTCAAGCTCTAAGGCTCGCTGATGTTCCATACACATCGATTCCCAAAGGGTGGGCCTAAACTTTTTCAAATATCTTCCATTGATGGGGTCTCGACAGAGATTCCCATCTGGCTTTTTCAAAATGTAACCTCCACCTCGGGTTATCGAGTAGACTTCATATGGTCCTTGCCACGTCGCGCTCCATTTACCATATTTTTTCTCGCGCTGATGAAGTGGCAAAACAGTTCTCCAGACCATGTCCCCGACGTCAAAGTGTTTCCTGCGTATCTTTTTATCGTAGCATCGGGCGACTAGCCTTTTTTGTGCCTCGATTTTGTCTAACGCGGCAACCCTGATCTCGTCGAGCTCATCAAGCTGCTGGAACATACTTTCAGTATACTCTTCGGGCGTCAGCTCGTTTTGCTGCATCACCCGCAGAGATCGTACGTTGATCTCCATCGGTAGAACGGCTTCCTGTCCGTAAGTTAGCTTATACGGGGTGGTGCCTGTACTTGTCCGTTTGCTCGTCCGATATGCCCATAATGCCTCTGACAACATCAAGTGCCAAGCTCTTGGGTTCTCTTCGATCATTTTCGAGATTATGTCCTTGAGGACTCGATTAGAAGCTTCCGCTTGGCCATTCCCTTGTGCATAGTACGGTGTTGAATGGACCAATTCGAAACCCATTGATCTGGCAAACTCCTTGATTTCTTGACCGACGAACATCAGTCCCCTGTCAGTGACAATGGTCTGCGGCAGACCAAACCTGTGAATGATTAGGTCCTTGATGAACTTCATCACCTCGGCCTGATTGGCCTGTTTGAGCGGTTTGGCCTCTACCCACTTAGTAAAATAATCCGTGGCCACAATAATGTATCGATGGTGTTTGGAAGACGAGGGGTGGATTTCCCCGATGATATCGATGGCCCAGCATCTGAACGGCCACGGCTTGATTATCATGTTCATTTCCTCGACGGGCATCCTTTGGACTACCCCGAAGCGTTGGCACTTCTCACAACCCCTTGCCAATTGAATACAGTCTCCCACCATCTTTGGCCAGTAATAGCCATATCGGCGCAGCAGCCATGCTAACTTGTGACCATTCTGATGGGCCCCACAAATTCCCTCATGAGCCTCCATCATAATTCTCATGGCCTCTCGCTGATCGACGCATAACAGGAGCACGCCGTCATGGCTTTTTCTGAACAGTTGATCACCTATCAAGACATAATTGACTGCCCTGAGCCTCGTTTGTCGAGATGCTCGGTCCGACGGATCAGCCAGATATTTTCTGATCGGCTCTCTCCAGTCATCAGGGTCCTGAAACACACTCAAAACAGTCAGGACGTTGTCTCGATACATAAATGAAGGACAGTGTCGTCTCCTGACGACGTAGAGGGATTCCTCGATGTCATCAGGGAGTTCAACACCAGTCGCCAGTTGGGCCAAACTGTTGGCCTCGCTGTTGTTTCCCCTCGTTACATGGTAACATGTAACATCAACAAACTCCGACAACAAGGATATCGCAGTTAAATAATATTTGTCAAGTGTTGGGTTTCGGCATTTGTAAGTACCTTGTAATTGCCTGATAACCAACTGCGAGTCCCCGACGATGACGACAGACTTGCTGTCGAGCTCTCTAA
Source organism: Penstemon barbatus (assembly GCA_003313485.2). Taxonomy (NCBI): domain Eukaryota; kingdom Viridiplantae; phylum Streptophyta; class Magnoliopsida; order Lamiales; family Plantaginaceae; genus Penstemon; species Penstemon barbatus. The sequence continues at coordinate 72,957,242 of CM064877.1, read as the reverse complement.
GCATTTCCAGTCCAATGATCAAGGCTTCGTATTCGGCCTGATTGTTAGTACATTCAAAATCAAATTGAACTGATAGCTTAGTTTTTATATTTGATGGAGAAATCAAGACTATACCTGCTCCAGACAGCCTGTCGGTTCTAGACCCATCGAAGGCCAGTGTCCATGGCCTGATCTCTACTGTCATCGAGTCCAGTTCCTTGAGAACGGCTTGATCGATATCGAGACATGGATGGTCAACCAGAAAATCAGCCAATACTTGGCCTTTGACTGCTTTTTGCGGTACGTACTGTAATTGATACTCCATCAGTTGGATGGCCCATCGGCCGATCCTCCCCCTCATTACGGGCTTAGCTATCATATATTTTATCACATCAATACCAGAGATAACTAATACTTTCACAGGCAACATATAATGACGTAATTTCTTGCAAGAGAAAAACAAAGCAAGGCATACCTTTTCTATCGGGGAGTACCTCTGTTCTGTTTCTGTCAAGTGCCTGCTCAAGTAGTAGATTGCTCGCTCAAACCCATCATCGTCGTCTTGTGCCAGAAATCCGCCGACGGTGTCATCCGTGGCAGATATATATAATTTCAAGGGTTTCCCCTTGACAGGCGGCATCATTACAGGCGGCGTTGTCAGCTTATCCTTGATTTCCTGAAACGCCTGCTCGTGCTCCGTTTGCCAGCAAAAATCTTCTTTGTCCTTCAATTTTAACAAAGGCGAGAAGACCTTTGTTTTTCCAGCCAAGTTAGAAATGAACCTCCGTAAAAAGTTGACTTTCCCAAGGAATTGTTGTAATTCCTTCTTCGTCGACGGAGGTCTGGCCGTCAAGATAGCTTTGGACTTGTTTTTGTCAACCTCAATCCCCTTGCGATGCACTAAGAAGCCAAGAAAATTGGCCGACGCAACTGCAAACACACATTTCAAGGGGTTAAGCTTTAACCTATGCTTTCTCATTTTGGCAAATGACTTCGCCAAATGTGTTAGATGTTCGTCGTAACTAGCCGATTTAATAATGATATCATCGATGTAAATTTTAACAAAGTCATCGATATACTCACTGAAGATGCAGTTCATGGCTCGTTGATAAGTTGCTCCGGCGTTTTTGAGTCCGAATGGCATCACTTTCCATTGGAAGGTGCCGATTCCGCCGGGACATTGGAAAGCCAGTTTTGGCACATCGTCAACAGCCACAAAAATCTGATTGTACCCTGCACTTCCGTCGACGGCTGTCAGGAACATATTGCCAGCGGCAGCATCGATTAACATGTCCGCCATTGGCATCGGGTATTCGTCTTTAGGAGATGCAAGATTTAGGTCCCTGAAATCAATGCATATCCTGATTTTCCCGTTCTTCTTCATCACGGGAACAACATTCGCTACCCACTCCGGATATCGGGCCATCTCAATAAAACTGGCCTTTAACAGCTTCTCGATTTCTTCCCTGATCAGTCTGCAGACCTCGACAGACATCCTTCGCAGGGGCTGTTTACGGGGTAGGTACCCTTCAAGTATCGGAATACGATGTTCTACCAACTCCCTGCTTAGCCCAGGCATCTCGTCGTAATTCCAGGCAAAACAGTCCTTGTACTCCGTCAATACTTGGATCAATCGATCCTTCTGGCCATCATCAAGCAATGCGCTGATGTAAGTTGGCCTATGATCTTCCTCGCTGCCTAACTCAACCTCGATAACAGGATCCTGTACTTGGATCTTGATGTCGTCAAGCTTGGCTGGTGCCGTTGCTAACTCCTCTAATTGAATTTCATCGCCGACCGACGGTGGCGTTTCTTCTTCGAAAATGAGATCGCCTGTATAGCATTCGGCCACATAGGCCCGAAACCTCCTGATTAAATCGGCACATGCTTCCTGCTGCGGCCCAATAATAACGATCTCATCAATTTCCAGTCTATCGGCCTTACAGGCCGATGGTCTTTCTTCGTCAGGACAATTCATTGATCCTGACAGTGTTCTTCTTGCGGCCCCGATTCCTTGATGTGGCAGGGCCGACTTAGCTCCTTGGCTAAACAAGCCATTTCCAACTGCGTCAACTTCTTGCTCGAAGTGACTTCCTGTGGTCGTCCGTATTTATCCTGTCCGATAAATCGATAAGGACCTACATCATCTCGATAATATGCTGCCTCGACAGCGTTGATCTTGGCAGTGAATGGCCTGTTGTCGGCCATGATGATTTCAGGTTCGGGGGCGTCTCCCCAAATTAATAAGCACTGATGCAGGGAGGACGGCACACAAAGGGCTGAGTGAATCCAGTCCCTCCCCAGCAAGGCGTTGTATGAGGTGGACGCATCAACCACAAAGAAGGCGATTTTCAAACTGGTTTTTCCAATCTTTACCTCGACGGGCAGAATTCCAAGTGTATCAGCTTTTCCTCCTGTGAAGTTGCTGACGATCACCTTCGTTTCCATCAGGTCCTCGCTGACCTTACCCAGTTTGTGCATCGTCGATGCAGGCATTACGTTGACGGCTGCCCCGTTGTCGACCAGCATTCTGTCGATGGGTTTTCCGTCGATATGGCCTGATACGTAAAGTGGCCTGATGTGTCGAGCCATGAAAGATGGTGGCTTCTGGAATATAGTTTCGACCCTCTGATTCCAATCGGTCTCTTTCTCGTCGTCAACCGATAACAATTCTAAGTCCTCTGCCATTTGTACTACTGGCATACCCTCATCCCAAAAGCCATCAGTGGAGTATTCCAGTTCCTCGTTGACGAATTCAACAAGTTCAGAGTCAACGGCGTTGCATTCCATCGTCGTCGAGCCGTCTGTCGGCTGACTGATGGCAGTTTCTTCCACTGTCTTTGTTTCTGTTTTCTTGTCGGTCGCTTGCTTATCGACCACCTGCTCCTCGATTTTCTGCTGCTCAGTAGGTCGATCGACCTGTTTCTCGATTTCCTGGCCAGTTTTGGCCTTGACGGTCTGACCAGTTTTGGTCTCATTTTCCTTGTTGCCTCTGTCGTCATCGAAGATCTCGGCAAACTTTGCCTTGAGATCATTTCCATCCTCTTCGTCAGACAACAAATCGTCCTCCGCCATTATCTTTTCTATATCGATTGTACCAAATTGGGCTTTCCCCGGGGTCCACTTGGAAGTGTCGATTTGCATCGATGTCTTGGCCTCGATATTGATCCCTTGGCCAGATTTGGCCTCTATCGCTTCCTGTTTCTGTTTCTGTTCCCCTGACGGTGAAGGTTTCTTTGCTGATTCCTTCATCGGGGCCTTTCCCTTAGCAGTTTCCAGCTCCTTTCGTTGGCGTAAGAAACGCCTATATTGAGTTCGGGTCATCTGATCGACCCTTCGATCGCCTGGAAACTTAGGGTGCCTGACGGGAACCCATCGATCTACTTGTGTATCAGCAGGGGTGTGGACAGTTCGCGGCCTTGATGAGCCTGGCGGAGTAATCTTTGGTGACGGACCATGGGTCCTGTCTCTACGGCTGGCGGTCGATCTGACCTGCCTGATTGGTGTCCTGTCGGGGGATCTCTCCCTGATTCTGCTGTTTCGGCTGGTACCTTCCTGATGCCGTCGAGGCATCGTGGTTTTAGCCTGTTCACGGCGTTGTTCCGCCGTCGATGTTGTATGTTCAAAATTTTTCAACGGAGCTGGAGCCTGATACGATTCCGTGGGTCGAGGTGGTGGTATCACTTGCGGCTGCGGGGCTGTCTGAGGCGTTGCCTGCGGTTGCGGCATCGCCTGATAAGGATACCCTGTTGGCGTTGTATTGAGCCAAGGCATGTATGGGCTATATAATGCCGGATTAAGGAACAATGGCATTGTTGCCAACTCTGTTTGGCATCTTGCACATAAACCCATCTCCCTGATCGTCGGTGAGCGTTCTGGCTCCTCGTCAACGTACAAATGTTCCCCGGTTGCTGGATCCGTGACCATCAGCACATTAATCCCCACTTCATTTTGTTGGAAAGGATTGGTGTCAACCGTCATCGGCTTTGTGATTTTCCAATCAGGGGCGAACCTTAAAATGCCTTTATCAAGGTGATCTTGCACCATCCACCTGAATACTAGACATTCATTCGTAGAGTGAGTCCAAACATCATGATATTTGCAATATGTTTTACCTGATATTTTCATTGATGGCGGAATCACGTGGTCCCCTTTGAGGCGAAGGATCTTGTCAGCCAATAATTGATCAAAGATGGCCTCTGTTTTCGTGACGTCGAAAGAATAACGTCTTTCTCTGTCAGTCTTATATTCAGCGTCTCGACGCACCAAATTGTTTGGCACTTTGATGGTAGGTTGAGGCTCTTTCGGCTTGGCGAGGGCTGGACAGACCGTGTTTTTTGGGCAGACGACCTCTGCCAGTCCGATCTCGATCCCCTGTTGCTCAATCGGTCTGCTGACCTGATTGATCTGCTCCTCGTTGGATTCGGCCATGCCCACTTGATAGTAATTCCCTCTGGGCTGCCGGCCGTTTTCGTCTCTCAAAACTCGTTCGTAGCGGACCGCGTGATCGGTCAATTCGAATAAGTCTTCGTGATACTGTGCCATCATGATCTTTCTCAACTCGAAGTGCATGCCATGGATGGCAATCTTGATGCACTCTTTTTCTGGCAATGGGATGGCGCAGAAGCCTCTGGCCCTGATAAACTTCTTCATGTATTCCTCGACGGTCTGTCCCGTCAGCTGTCTCATATTCGATAGCTCGATGACGGAGACCTCAAGTGGGGCCTGATAGTGGTTCATCACAAAAACTTTTTCCATGGATGGCCAATCGGGGACCGATCCAGGTTTCAAGTTGGCGTACCAGTGGAACGCCATTCCCGTCAAGGAGTTGGGAAACAGTTTCAGTTTTAGCTCGTTTGTCATGTTGCCACATTCTAGAGAGAATCGAGCAAGATGCTCCGTGGCAGACTGTGATCCCTCGCCAGAAAACAGAGTAAAATTCGGCGGCCTGTAGTTCAACGGGAACGGGATCTGATCGATATACTCCGGGTGAGGCTTATTATACCTCGCTGCCCTGTTTCCTTGCCTCCTGACAAACATTTCTTCGGCCTGATTCACCGTCAAGAGGTCTTCTGGGCCCTCTGCAGCGCGGTGAACTGTCCTGTCATAGGCCGATAGATTGGCCTGATGTACTTCATGGCCGTACCCGACGGCCTCTGATCTATCTTCCTCGAACCTGCCCCCCGAGTCTGGGCGGGCGTTCCTTGCCTTAGATGTGCTTTCTCTCTTATCCTGGACATTAGATTGTCCATTGCCTTGCTTGAAAGGCGTCTCTTCCCTCGATGAGCTTCCTCCGATATGGATCGCAGGGCCCTTGCCCTTGTCAACGGCAGTCCTCTGCGGCCCAGTCCAGGCCTGCGTTTGGATGCCATTGGCGAGCATGTTGATGCTTTCAGTGAGCGACGTCAACTTTGCCTCCAAGTGTATCAAGGCATTATTTACAGTGTGGCTGGCTTCTGTACTGGCCTGACTAGCAGCAGTGGCCGAGCCCAGCATATGTTCAAACTTGCTGACAATATCGGACCATTCTCCTTGTTTGGTCTCAAGGTCCCTGGTAAAGTTACGGACCTCTGTTGTCAGCTCCTCGATCTTGTCGGCTCCTTCCATAGTCAGTGGAACCGTTGACAGATTTTCCAAGGTATGCGTTAAATCAGACTGTGTTCTCGTCAAGGTTGATCGGGTCCTTCGTGGTACCTGTGATGTCATCTGACGACAACAAAACAAACACCCACTTAGTATCAATTGATTGACTGTTTGGCAAAGAGATAATCAAAAGTCAGCTAGCCAAACTTGGCTGAAATCGTTTTTATGGCAAATCAATTATAAAAACTTTCATGCCCCCCGAGCCATCATATTGTGTGGCTGGTGAGCTTTTAACAGAAAAATTTTCAAAAAGATTTTCAGGTCCCACTGGGCGTGCCAAAATATTGTTTGCATATAATTTTGGCCCTGTTATGCCTTGATGTCATCGAGGGATTGGCATCAGACCATACATGGCATCAAGGAACTGTTTGCATATAAATTCAGTATCGAGGAACACCTCGACGACATCGAGGGACCGTTGATATCGAGAAGTACCAAAAATATTGTTTGCGGTAAAACTGATATCAAGGGATGCTTGGCATCGAGGGGTCGACATCGAGGGGTTATTGGCATCAAGGTGTGCCAAAATATTGTTCGTTGTAAACCTGTCAGTGAATCCCTCGACGAGCCAATGGCTCGATGCGAAATGCCTCGATATGAAATAAAATAATGCGGGCGTGCCAATGTTTGTGCGTGCAAACATAACGATTTGAAAAATAGACATGTTGATATCGGTAAATTGATAAAGTAAATGTCCTGACAGAGACACATTGATATCAAAATAAGTTGTCCTGATAAGGCTGACTTCTAAACGATTGCGACAGAGTAGGCAAACACTACCCCTAGTTCTTTTCTATGCCTGCCTGGCCGCAGGACTTAAATAATTTCCGAAAATCTCTCTTTGAGTGCCAAAAACTTATGACCAATCGATGGCCTGCTTAACATATCAGCGGATTTGAAAATCAGCAAGTGCCTTGACAATCAATCAATTTAAATAAACACCTTGACAGAAAACATGATCTTGACAGAAAACAGCATATCAATGGAAATCAATTGACGTAAAGTATATTTATGTAAAAGAGTCAAGACGTACGAGCCAAACGACTTCCATTAAAAATAAAAGAGTATTGGCAAGTTCCCCGATGTACAAACATTACAAAAATATACAAAACGACGAGTCTCCTGTTTCGGCATGATCTGCCAGATGAGTTGATAAACCTTTTAAGTTCTGAAAATTGGCTCCTTGATCGGCAGGTAAACCCGCCGATGAGCTGATATTGCATGAAAAACGATTTGTTGACAGAAAGTAACATTGACGACGGGAGACCCACCGTCAATGGTTCGCCCAACCTTGATGGATGGCCATCAATCGGGCTCCTGATCAGCGGGTGGCCACTGACCAAGGCATCGACGAAGCAGATGGCTACTCAGCCGATAGCCGTCAAGCAGATGGCTACTTGACGACGAGCTCATCAGGCAGATGGCTACTTGATGAGTTTGTCATATAAATACGTGGGCACTTACATGACAGTTACCAGCGAGCTACTTGCTGATATGAGTGGTTTCGCTCGAGTCAGTGTCAGCTGACGGCGGAAGAGAGCGGCGGCGGCGGCGGCGGCTTACTGTGAGCGGCGGCGGCGGCGGCGGCAAGACTTCAGGCTGTCAGGGATCACTGGTGGCTGAGGAGGGACAGACTGATATCGAGGAGTTGGCAGGCTGATAACTTGATAGAAAACAGCTGTTAACTGCCTGCTATCAAGGGGTTTCGCTCGAGACAGCGTCTGGACAGCGGAAGCAGCGGCGGCGGCGGCTTAATGTCGGCGGCGGCGGCAGACTATTTTTAGTGGCGGCGGCGGCGGACCTTGGGCGGCGGCGGCGGCAAGACTTCAGGCTGTCGAGGATGGCTGGTGGCTGAGGAGTGACGGTTGATATCAGGGGTTCTACAGGGTGTTTGCTGAAAAAGAAGCAGCGGAGCGCTGGACTTCCGGAGAGGCGTTGAGCCGATCAGTGTTAGACTGAGAATTTGTTGATTGAGTTGTGTGTGTTCCGCGTATGGCAGCCTCCTGTTGTACTTATAGCTGCTGGAAAAAGCTGATGGCTGTCAAGTAACCTCCTGATGGCCTAAAATCAAGGAGCTGATGGCCACTATCCCACTTCTCCCACTACTTTGTTATTTGCCCACTACCTCCACTATGTTAATGGTGGTTTTCCTCTATTTTTGCTGCTGAAAATTAATGTCTAATGGAAATTGGAGAAGAACGTGTGTTTGTTTAATTTGAATTTGGATTAAAGATAACTAACTAGAGATATTCAAGGAATTTGTTATTTAAACCAACTAAAATGGTTTGTCCTTATCCTTCATTAATTATCTCTAATTAATATTATTCTTTAATCAAAAATCAGATTTAGACAACACAAAAGAGCTGGCCGATTTTTAGGGCTGGGCCCAGTTCGAGTTCGGGCCGATCGGGCCATTTTGGCTTTGGGTCGAGCCATTTAGGCCTTATTTTGCAGTTATAATCGGCCCATTTATATAATTGCCCAATTAATTAACCAATGGCCTTGTTTATCAAGTGGGCCACTTAATTAACCTTGGCCCAATTAATTAATTAACTTAATTAATTAGTCCAAGAAGCTCTTATTGAATTTAATTGGGCCTAATTAACCATGATTTGGTCTTTAGTTTGTAATTAATTAAACTTAGCCCATAAATTAATTAATCTTATTAATTAATTAATTTATGTTTGGCCCAAAATTAATTAATCGCGAGAATCGGGTCGAGTTTTGAAATTGGGCTCGTATTGGTTCGATCGGACCTATTTTCGGTCCAAATTGGATCCGATTTGGTCTGATCCGGTTTGGAGTGACTTGGTTCGGCCTACATGCCACTTTTGGCTTGTCATCGAGCCGTTATACCTTGATTTATCGAGGGCGATTTTTTAGGTACAAACAATTGACTTGCTCTAAATGTATGGAACGAGAAAGTATATTTATAGAGAGGATGGGGGTAATATGGGAAATTGTGTAATTAAAAGTTCATCTCGTGAGATTTCGTGAAATCTACCGTTTTGGACTTTATATAATATAATAAATGGTCTGTTTTCCACAAACAGCATATGTTAAATTAATTTCCTAAGAAATTGAAAAGCAATTACAGACTATCCCTTAGCCACAGGTAATGTTGCAACAAACTGAAAAATACATTGAGGTACTGAAATTTATTTGAAAAACAAAGAAGAAAAGATAAATCAAAATCTAGGATGCAAGAATCATACTCCTTTAGCCTTGATCTAGGTACTGATATTTCATTACATCCCTACAATCTTTACATGAGTAAGGCCAAGCTCTCCTTGTAATCAATCACCTTAAGAGGTTCTTCCTCAAAAATTTCAACATCCAAGAAAATGAAAACTGGAACTTTTTTGCGAATCTTCTTCGTTGATTCAATATTTTTCTTACTTGACCTCGAAGGTCTATCCTCTGGTTTATACTCATCGCATACTATCATCCCATTATTTGTGAATCCTAATGGAAACCCACAATTCTTCGGAAGCATAATTGTCAATTTTTTATTCCAAGAATCTCTAACTCCATACTCACCCATGACCCATACAAAACACTTACTATCATTATAGTCAAAAAATACAAAAGCTAATGATCCTTGAAATTCTTTAAATGTTACCAAGCGACTACCCGCATAATCAAAATGTTCAGGTAATTTCATCTCACCGAAACATTGATTTTCAAAATAAAAAAATAAGATTGATTCAATACAACGTTCCGCGTCAACTAAGATCTTCCAAGTTGTCAACCAGTGAACAAAGCCGTTGAGAAATACTCCTCCAAAAGCAACAAGTCCATCCGACAGGTTGGAATCAATAACTTTGTTCCACGAATCTGTTCTTAAACTATAAGTTTCAACTTGAGCATAGATTTTTCTCTCCACGCGAAAATACTGAATCCCGACTACTCTATAATCATTAGATGAATCATGAAACCCAAGTCCACGGACGTTATAAAAGCTAGGGTAGGACCCATCAAAATTCTGTTTGAAGAGAGGTGAAGTTTCTACACTCTTGCATTTTCTAATCAAAGGGTTCCATAACAAAAAATCAATATCAGTCTCAATACCCACTTTAAGTAAAATCAACCCATTGCAAGATTGCGGGGGATAATTATTAATCGCTATAGAATATTCAGAAATCGAACCTAGTTTTTCCATGTAAACAGGTACCTGATTCTCAACAACATAACATGATTTTTTATTGAGAATCAGGGAAGACTGACCTTCGGGTTCAGACATATTGAATTTGCAGTGGGTAGCAATGAATTCGGGAGATTTGATGAAGGATTTCCATGTTTTGCACACGGATGTGAATCGCACCAAGGATTTCACCGGAAGTCTTGGTAGAATATAGTGGCTGAAGAGATCAAAAGGAAGATGTTTCGGCTGTTCCTTTGTTCTCTTGTACACTTTCTCCTCCACAGATCTAGAGGCAAGCGAAGAAGATTTGTGCTTAAAATTTTGTATGTTCAAAAGCTCGCGATGGTTCTCACAGTATGGAAAGTCAGGGATCTTCAATTGGCGGCACCACCATTTCTTGCCGCGAGTCCACCCACAACGGAGGTGCTCCGGCGGTGGCTCTTCTTTTCCCATAGTTATTCCGCGAGTTTATTCTTAATTTGAAATTTCTAGGAATTCGTTTCATAATTTTTACTTCCAAAATACTCCATATATATAGGCAGTAAATAGTAAATGAAGAATCGCAACAGTCACTGTTGGTTTTTGAATTACTCCCCTGGTTAAGTTTTTTGGGTACAACTTATTATCGTAAAATTAAAAAATTAAAAGAAATAAAACCAGTACTCTATTTTTTGGGGCAGTTAATATTATTGACCTCAATCTCATTGAACATAGACTATCATTTGGTTTTATATTTTATTGAATTTTTCTTATCATTTTCTACTCTATAATCAATTATAATATTTAATGAATTTCACTTTATCTTTTGATAATTAAAGTACAATCCAATAGAAAAGGCTAATTATTCCTGTTAGGACGATATATTTTCACAAGAATAATTCAATTATATATGTACAACTTGTTTTTGTATCTACTCTGTTGTATTTCAATTTTTGAAAATTTATACTCGCTTTAAAACTAACAATAAACTGAATAAGAATTAAGTTGGAAATTATATCATATTATCATCTTGCAATGAGATCTCAGTTCAATAATTGTTTAGTAATAATTGATGAGAAGAGAATTGCATTGGTGAGTTCAATTACTTGGGCATGAGAAATATACAGCTAATAATTTTTTGGAAGTGCTCCCGCTTTTTTAAAAACTAGAAAAGTGCACGTACGTTGTACGTGTCTGTCTAGTTAATTTCATAAATAAAATTTATAAATTATAGCAAAATTAACTTTATCATGTCACAAAATAGCACAATTAATGACTAATATTCAATTTAATTAATAAAAACGATGTCTTTAAAGTATTGTAATTAAATTTAATTGATTGATTAGTTCATATGATCATGTAGATTTTTTTCTAAGATAAGATCATAACAAAATTATTTAATTCAATCCATTATAGTAGTTTCCATTTAAAATTATTTGTTATTTGAAATGCATTTGTTTATGGATTTTGTCCTCTCATGCCCATTTATAGGACATTCAACCTCAATTGATTAAAATTCATTGGGGTAGGATTTAAGTAACCGTAATACCTAAAAAGTTTTTCACCTATTCAATTCATTAGTTTAATCCATCTTTTTCATGGGTTTATCCCATCTTTTTACTTTTTGCATTGATTTAATATATTTTTTTCTCCAATTCACCTATTCTTTTATCGAAACCTACTTTCATTATTTTCCATTTTTTCGTCGATTTCTTTTATTTTTTTCAATTTAAACCATTTTCAACCGGTTTCATCCTGTTTTTTCTTTTTACAATTTTCACTCGTTTTCCCACGGATTTACATGTTTATCCACCAATTTCACCTCATATTTAACTGATTTCACATGTTTTCAATACTTCACTTTTGTTCCCCAATTCACCGATTTTACCAATTTTTAACGATTTCATCCGTTTTTCACTTATGTCACCGATCTCATCCGTTTTTCATGAACTTCATCCAAAGTTATTCGATTCCAAATTTAATTATCAATTTTATAGGCGCATTTTTATCAGGTTCACTCATTTTTCACTAACTTTACCAGTGTACACAAATTTCACCCAATTTTTTTCTTCATTTTTACATGTTTTAACTGACTTTTATTGATTTTATCGATTTTTATTAATCTATTTCGCCTATTTCCATGAAAAGAACTCCATGAAAATTCGAGTACCACCAATTTCATCAGTTTTTCACGAATTTCACAATTTTAGTTTTAACGGTTACACAATTCTTTTCACCAATTTTACTAATATTTATATTCGAGGTTATTCATGTCTTGATATTCTTGGATTTTGTTAATATTTTGCTTCTATAACCAAAGAAAAATTACATAATTAGCTAAGTCATAAGCATTTTTTTTCTTTAACACGTACGTTGTACGTGTCTAGTTAATGGCATGTCACAAAAATGACACAAATTAAGGACTAATATTTAATTTAATTATTATTTCATCAAAAAATGATGACTTTAAATTATTGTATTCAAATACAAAATGATGATTGATTTGTTCTTAAGATCTTTTAAGTTCTTTTCTAAAATAAGATCATAACAAAATTATTTATTAATTCCATTAAAGTAGTTTTCATTTAAAAATAACTAATTTAAGAACACTATTTATTTATTTTTATTTAAAATAATATCATGTCATTTGAAATGTATTTTTTTACAAACCTAAGCCATTTTTCACATATTTAATCCATTTTTCACGGATATAACACGTCTTTTTTATCGATTTCATTTATTTTGCATCGTTTTAATATATATTTTTATTTGATTTATCCGTTATTTTATCGGTTTAACCCACATTAATTGTTTTTCCCATTTTTCATCGATTTGTTTTGTTTTTCCGGTTTCACCCTGCTTTTGCCAGTTAAACGTTTTCCATTGATATACATGTTTTTTCACCAATTTCACCTCATATTCATTGATTTCACATGTCTTCACCGACTTTACATTTGTTCTCTGATTTACTGATTTAACCAGTTTTTAACGATTTCATCCGTTTTTCAATAATTTAATGTATTTATTGATTTCTTGGGTGCCTTTTTACTGGCTTCACAAGTTATTTACCAACTTTACAAGTGTTTACCAATTTCACCTAAATTTTCATACGACTTTTCTCGATTTCACCAATTTTCATTAACCGATTCCGTAGTCCATGAAAAGAACTCCATGAAATTCATTTTCACATATTTTGACCGACTTTTCTCGATTTCACCAATTTTCATTAACCGATTCCATGAAAAGAACTCCATGAAATTCGAGTATAATCAATTTCACAAATATTTTTTTTTTTTTTATGTTTATTTTCTATCATCTTCATTAATTCACTTTACTAATATTCCTTATTCTAAGAACACGGTGTGATGGCTAGTGTTGATCAGTCTATGCATATACATGGAATTAGCTTTTATGTGGTTGGATATGGACTTTGAAATTTGGATAGGGAAAGGAATTCTATCATCTTCATTAATTCACTTTACTAATATTCCTTATTCTAATGACACGGTGTGGTGGCTAGTGTTGATCAGTCTATGCATATACATCGAATTTTTTTATGTTTATTTTCTATCATCTTCATTGATTCATTTTACTAATATTCCTTATTCTAATGACACGGTGTGGTGGCTAGTGTTTATGGCTAGTGTTGATCAGTCTATGCATATACATGGAATTAGCTTTTATGTGGTTGGATATGGACTTTGAAATTTTGATTGGGAAAGAAACTCTAAGATATATTTTTTCAAGTGATAGTGTTTATGTAGAAGTATGCTTCTTGAAGTTTTTTCCTATTTTGCCATTTAAAATAATTTTTAAGTAAGGGTATATTAGTCTTCACAAAAAATTCAAGAAACTCTATTTTCTGAACTCGTACTTTTATTTGTATATAGATATAGATAGATATAGATTTAAAAATACATAAGAAAAGTAATTAATCGTGTGACTATTCGTGTCCTATATGCCTTCAAGCCTTTGGGAATATTCCGCCAAGCTACATCCATTTTCTTCATTAAAAAAATTTCGAATGTCAAAATTATGCTGAAATTTAGTGTTGAAATTCAAATATAAATTGAATTGTCTAATTCAAAATTTTGTAACATTTAATTAGAGTACATTGACATTGGAGTCTTGAGACTTTTAAACTCTATTGTTTGTTCATATAGATCAAATGTTTATTAAAAAATGTGGGCAAATGATGTGATCTTTCAGTTTAAACATTATTTGATGTCTTATTATTTTGAAGTACATGCATGGAATTTATGTATACTTTCATGTATTACTAATAGTAGTATATTATTATATGTGTTTCGGTATTATTAACTTTTCATATGTCGAGCTAAATTTGTTTATATTAAGAAGCCCTATATAAGCTCGATATAGGTCCAAAACCCGAAAAGATGGACCAAGTTTGAGAAAAATTTAAATCATAAAATTTGTGAGCTAATTTTGAGCCTACAATTATGAAATCAGACAATATTTGAATTCGAGCCATTTAAAGCTAGGCTCACAAGACTCGATTGATAGTCCTACATGGTCAATTGGTTTTGGGGCAATTCGTTGTGCCTCAGCTCCTACACGGTTATTAATATTCCTTTTCTAAATGTCTTCGGTTTGTTCATAAAAGGAATAGGGTTCAAAATTTGTTGGTTTATAATTTTTGAAGTTGAGATTCAATTGAATTCTTTTTATGAAGCATGTCCTCATAAAACAAAGCATGCAAATTTCAATCACAAGAAAATGTGGGAAGGTTTCATGGCAAGATTTAATTAGTATATTTTTAATCAACAGTAGAGCATAAACACCATATATATATGTTGAGATAATTGCCTAAAAATTTGAAGAGTAATTACAGATAATGTTGCAACAAACTGAAACATACATTTCAGGTCTTTATTTAAAAGCTGTCATATAAGATTTCTGAAAAACAAAGAAGCAAAGATAAATTAAGATATGGGATGCAAGAATCATACTCCTTCAGTCTTCAGTCTTTTAATGGAGTAAGGTCAAGCTCTCCTTGTAATCGATAACCACAGCAGCATCTTTTTTTCCAAAATTTTCAACTTCCAAGAAAATGAAACCAGGGACTTTTTCGCGACTTGACGTCGAAGGTGTATTCTCTTGTTTACAATGCTGGCATACTAACAACCCATTCATTGTGAATCCTAATGGATACCCACATTTGTCCGGAAGACTAATTGTCAACATTTTATTCCAGGAATTTGTAACACCATACTCAGTCATGACCCATAGGAAACACTTATTATCATTACGGTCGAAAAAAAGAGCAGCTAGTGATCCTTGAAGTTCTTTAAACGCTACCAAGCGACTACCCGCATAATCAAAATGTTCAGGTAATTTCATCTCACTGAAGCATTGATTTTCAATATTGAAAACTAAGATTGATTCAATAGAATGTTTAGCGGGCCAGATATATTCCCAATTAACAATGTAGACCTTCCTAGTTGCCAACCAGTGAACAGAACCGTTAAGAAATACTCCTCCCCTGAAAGCAACAAGTTCATCTGGAGGGTTGGAACCAGTAACTTTCTTCCATGAGTCTGTTCTTAAACTATATTCTTCAACTTGAGCAGAGATTTTGTCATTCACGCGAAAATAGTTAATTCTGATTACTCTATGGTCATTAGATGAATCATGAAACCCAAGTCCACAGACGTTATAAAAGCTAGGGTAGGAGCCATCAAAAATCTGTTTGAAGCAGGGTGAAGTTTCTACAGTCTTGCATCTTCCAATCGACGGGTTCCATAACAAAAAATCAATATTAATTCTAATACCGACCCTAAGTAAAATCAACCCATTGCAAGATTCGGCGGGAAAACAAAGAATCGCTACAGGATAGATAGAAATCGAACCTAGTTTCTCGAAGTAAATGGGTTCCTGATTCTCAACAACATAACATGGTTTTTTATTGAGAATCAGGTCATACTGACCTTCGGGTTTGGATATATTGAATTTGCGGTGGGTAGCAATGAATTCGGGAGATTTGATGAAGGATTCCCATGTTTTGCACACGGATGTGAATCGTACCAGGGATTTCACTGGAAGTCTTGGTAGAATATGGTTGCTGAAGAGATCAAAAGGAAGATGATTCCATTGTTCCTTTGTTCTCCTGTACACTTTCTTCTGAATCCCGGATGAAGAAACCTCCACAGATCTGGAGGCAAGCGAAGAAGATTCCTGCTTAGAAGTTTGTATGTTCAAGAGGTCGCGATGCTTCTCACAGTATGGAAAGTCGTGGATCTTCAATCGGCGGCACTGCCAGTTCTTGCCACAAGTCCACTCACATCGGAGGTGCTCCGACGGTGTCTCCACTTTAGCCATTGTTCTGCCCATCGTTAATTCTTAATTTGAAATTTTTAGGATTTTGTTTTAAAATTTTAATTCCTTCCAAAGGGAAGAGAGAAGCTAGTACATGAACAATTCCTACCGTCATGACCTCGATTGAGTGTGTTGGCTTTTGTAGTCTGCCCATGGTTTGGAAATATCAGCGACTGCCGCACGCGGTATTCGCATGCAAAACTTTGTATTAGCGGACGTCATTGTTTGCATTTTAAATTGCGCTTCTTAAAAGTTGAAATTTTTTTTTTTTGGGAAATTTGTATAAATGTTCTTATTATAGGTGCCCATTGTCTAAAGTTGTTCTTCAGCAAAATATCTATCACCGCTCTTGAAATCTAATATTCAATAGCATGATAATTCAACATTATCATTTGTTGCTCGAGATGGATAGATTGTTAAAGTAAACATATAAAGACGTTTTATTTGTGTCTAACTGTAACAAAATAGTAATTCTGAAATAGGTAAATTGTATTTAAATATAACACAGTTTGGATTACATTAATGTACTGCATAAAAGATAAGAGGAAAAACTCTGCAGCAAAACAAATATTAATGGACCTAGAAGATCAGAAAAAAAAAATTGACACAAATCCAATACAATTATCTGTTATAAGTTAAAGTTAAAGCTAGATGTAAGGGTCTTAATTATTTGTCAATATAAACTTTAATTAAGTGAGGAAGTATGATTACCAAATATAAAATCACAACAGAACATACCTTAAGAACAAAAATTAACATAGAAACAGTAGCAAAACATTAATCCAAAGAAATTAGGGTTAATGGTGATTTACCCCATATGCTATTTACAATGTTCAATTTACCCCGTGATTCGAAAAAGAGAAATTTACCTTCCCTCGAAAATTTTAAAGATCCCATTTATTCCCTTGCCGAAATTTAGACTGTGTATGAAATATATTATATAAGGAGGTAAATTTTCACATTTATCAAAACAT
This sequence comes from Penstemon barbatus, assembly GCA_003313485.2. Taxonomy (NCBI): domain Eukaryota; kingdom Viridiplantae; phylum Streptophyta; class Magnoliopsida; order Lamiales; family Plantaginaceae; genus Penstemon; species Penstemon barbatus. The sequence continues at coordinate 72,940,187 of CM064877.1, read as the reverse complement.
AGAAGGTAAATTGCCACATATCATAATACGTGGAGGTAATGTGCCACAAATATCATAACACAATAGAGTAAATTGCCACATTTTTCATAAGACAAAGGGGTAAATTGCCACAGTTATCAAAAGACAAAAAGGTAAATTGCTACATTATCATAACACAGGGAGATAAAGTGCCACATATAAAAATATCAGAGAAGTTGTGAAACTTTTATAAAATTACATAGGACTAATTCATAGTTAAGCATTAGAAAACTAACTAGTATATATTTGCTCCTGATAGATTAAATTATCTGCAACGCAAAAGACACTTCAACGTTTTGTAACGGGCAATTGGAGAAACAAAAAATGGATATGCCAATTAAACATAAATAAATTAGCAAACGGTTAGAAACAAAAATGGATAACCATATTTATTTAAAATATAAAATTTATAAAAAATATTAATTTATTTAATATTTATTAAAATATTAAATTATATAATTAAAAACAAATTAATATTTGTTAAAATAATAAAGTATTAATAATAATAAATTAAGAAAAGATTAAAGACCCCCACTCCCCCCCCCCCCCCCCCCCCCCCCCCCCCAAATTACCTCCCACCGTATTACCAGGTCGTGGTGGCCTGGGTACAGTAGCAGGCTTCCGCCAGCCTAGAGATTAATGGGGGTGGGGGTGAGGTGAGTTTTCAAGTTTGTTTTTAAAAAATTATAATTATCTATTATTTATTATTTTAATAAATGTTTAATGATTTTTAATTATATAATTTATTATTTTAATACATTTTAAATAGATTATTACTATTATATAAATATTTGATGTGAAAATAATATTTTATTTCCAGACTTATTTATATTGTTTATAAATTAAAATCATTATGTAAATATTATAAGTAAAATCTCAAAATTAGTCTGGACGTGGTTTAATTCGGAGTTAATTTTGAAATAAAAAAAAAATGTGGACTAAAATGGTCAATAATTTTGAATATATGGGCTATTTTGGTAGCTTGAGGTAAAATTATCAGTCAACATGAGTATTGGCATCGACTTTCCAATAAATTTTTATTGTCATGTCATAACTTAACGGTAATTTTTAACGCCAGTATCAAATATGTCGCAATTTATTAAAATTTGGTATCAAATGTAGTAGACACAAAGTGGTGTAACAATTGATCTTAAGCGCGGTACTAAATGCAATTCTCTCTTAAAAAATGCGGAGAACTTAGAATGAATTTAAAAGCCAATCAAGGTTAATATGGACTCGAGCCAATATTAAACTTGACTCATGTACGTGAATAGCACAATCACATCTCCCCTAACACATTTCGACATAATTTGTTGATTTAATGCCAATTAACCCTCTCCCCTTCCATGGAATGGAATGCATAATATTCAATTTACTCTTTGTAATTTAAAAAATAGTATTTTACCCCCTCTTCCTTGAAAACTTTAAAAATCAATCTACCCTATTTAGTTGGAGAGTTTCCCCAAATTGATTATATTTTCAACCAATAAAATATATATAAAGAAACCTCATGAAGCTGCAAGCCGCAAACTATATTACAAAACTTTTAAAAATCCTAAAATGATAAACTGTCCAACAAAACTATACATAAATAGGCATGAAAAATATTTTGTAAAATATGAGGGTAAATTGTCATATTTATCATAATACGCGGGGATGGGAGGATAAATTGATAAAATGCCACATAAAAATGTCTGGAGACGGTGTAATTTTTTATAAAATTATAGAAAGTAAAATGCTCTTTTTCAAATCATATAACCTCTTTTTGCTCTCTGGATCATCTCAAAGGCTTCTTTTATTAAATCTTCTCATGTTCAAAATCTCATTTCTTGAAAAAGATTGTTCCCAACCTCAAAATATCTCATTCCCTTACTCTCAAAAACTTTCTTCCACTAGCTGGAAACATATATAATCCTCCCTACAAACTTCTTCGACAAGCCCGTGACTCTTTAAGTGTCGAGTGACTCTTTACGTGTCGGGTGATTCCGTTTCTCTAAGCATTGTCGAGTTTGATAAAGATTTTGACTCTCATACGGGTTACCATCAACTAGTCGCCAATGAATCTTACGCTACGTCACTCACTTGCCACAAACAACTCAGTTCTTCCGACTCAATCATCTTATCTGTAAAAATCACATTGTTTCCAGAAAATGGTTTAACAAGATGGGACTGACCAGGAATACATGTTAATATAGTATAATAAATGGTCTGTTTTCCACAAAGAGCATATGTTAAATTAATTTCCTAAGAAATTGAAAAGCAATTACAGACTATCCCTTAGCCACAGGTAACGTTGCAACAAACTGAAAAATACATTGAGGTACTTTAATTTTTTTGAAAAACAAAGAAGAAAAGATAAATCAAGATCTGGTATGCAATAATCATATTCCTTCAGTCTTCATATACGAACTGAGATTTCATTACATCCCTACAATCTTTACACGAGTAAGGCCAAGCTCTCCTTGTAATCGATCACCTTAAGAGGTTCTTCCCCAAAAATTTCAACATCTAAGAAAATGAAACCTGGAACTTTTTTGCGAAACTTCTTCGTTGATTCAATATTTTTCTTACTTGACCTTGAAGGTCTACCCTCTGGTTTATGCTCCTCGAATACTAGCATCCCATTATTTGTGAATCCTAATGGAAACTCACAATTCTTCCGAAGCCTAATTGTCAATTTTTTATTCCAAGAATCTGTAACTCCATACTCATCCATGACCCATACAACACACTTACTATCATAATAGTCAATAAATACAAAAGCTAATGATCCCTGAAATTCTTTAAAGAATACAGAGCAAACAACCTCATGGTCCAAATGTTCAGGTAATTTCATCTCACCAAAACATTGATTTTCAAAATCGAAAAATAAGATTGATTCAATAGAATCTTCCACGGGCCAACAATACTCCTTGTCAATAAGGTAGACCTTACTAGTTGCCAACCAGTGAACAAAACCATTAAGAAATACTCCTTCTCTATAAGCAACAAGTCCATCCGGCGGATTGGAATCAATAACTTTGTTCCACGAGTCTGTTCTTAAACTATATGCTTCAACTTGAGCAGATATTTTTTCATCCACCCAAAAATAATGAATTCTGACTACTCTATAGTCACAAGATGAATCATGAAACCCAAGTCCAAGGACGTGATAAAGGTTAGGTACGAACCCATCAAAATTCTGTCTGAAGAGGGGCGAAGTTTCTACACTCTTGCATTTTCTAATCGAAGGGTTCCATAACAAAAAATCAACATCAGTCTCAATACCGACTTTTAGTAAAATTAACCCATTGCAAGATTCAGGGGGATAATAATCAATCGCTATAGAATATTCAGAAAGCGAACTTAGTTTTTCCATGTAAACAGGTACCTGATTCTCAACCACATAACATGATTTATTATTGAGAATTAAGGCATACTGACCTTCGGGTTCGGATATATTGAATTTACGATGGGTAGCAATGAATTCGGGAGATTTGATGAAGGATTCCCATGTTTTGCACACGGATGTGAATCTCACCAGGGATTTCACTGGAAGTCTTGGTAGAATATGGTTGCTAAAGAGATCAAAAGGAAGATGTTTTGAGTGTTCCTTTTTTCTCTTGTACACATTCTTCATAATAACGGAAGAAGAAACCTCTACAGATCTAGAGGCAAGCGAAGAAGATTTATGCTTAGAATTTCGTATGTTCAAAAGGTCGCGATGGTTCTCGCAGTATGCAAAGTCATGGATCTTCAATCTACGGCACCTCCAATTCTTGCCACGAGTCCACTCGCATCGGAGGTGCTCCGACGGTGTCTTCTCTTCTGCCATTATTCTGCCGTAGCGTTTATTCTTAATTTGAAATTTTTAGGATTTTGTTTTAAAATTTTAATTCCTTTCAAAGGGAAGAGAGAAGCTAGTACATGAACAATTCCTACAGTCATGACCTCGATTGAGTGGGCTGGTTTTTGTAGTCCGCCCATGGTTTGGAAATATCAGCGACAGCCGCACGCTGTATTCGCGTGCAAAACTTTGTATTAGCGGACCTCATTGTTTGCATTTTTTATTGCGCTTCTTAAAAGTCGAAATTTTCTTTTTTTGGAAATTTGTATAAATGTTCTTATTATAGGTCCTCCCATTGTCTAAAGTTGTTCTTCATAAAGTTGTTCTTCAGAAAAATATCTATCACCGGTCATGAAATCTAATATTCAATAGCTTGATAAATCAATATTATCATTTGTTGCTCGAGATGGATAGATTGTTAAAGTAAACAAATAAAGTCGTTGTATTTATGTCTAACTGTAACAAAATAGTAATTCTAAAATAGGTAAATTATATTTAACACAGTTTGGATAACATTAATGGACTGCATAAAAGATGAAGAGGAAAAACTCTGCGGCAAAACAAATATTAATGGACCTAGAATATCAGAAAAAGAAAAACTTACACAAATCCAGTTCAATTATCTTTTATGAGTTAAAAGTTAAAGCTAGATGTAAGGGTCTTAATTATTTGACAATATAAACTTTAATTGAGAGAGTATTACCACATAAAAAATCACAACAGAACATACCTTAAGAACAAAAATTAACATAGAAAATCAGTAACAAAACATTAATCCAAAGAAAATAGGGTTTAAAATTGAGAAAAATTAATGTGGGCTAAAATGGTCAATAAATTTGAATATATGGGCCATTTTTTTGCATGGTAGCTTGAGGTAAAATTATCAGTCAACATAAATATCGACATTGACTTTGCAATAAGTTTTGACTGTAATGTCATCACTTAGCGGTAATTTTTAACGGCGATACCAAATATGTCACAATTTTTTAAAACTTGATACTAAATATGCTAGACATATAAAGAGAGTAACAATTAATCTAAAGTGCGGTATAAAAAATGCAATTCTCTCTTAAAAAATGCGTAGAACTTATAACGAAAATAAAATCCAATGAGTATTAATATGGATTTGAGCCATATTAACCTTCACTCATGTACGTGAATAACGCAATCACATCTCCCTTAACACATTTCGATATTATTTTTTTATTTAATGCCAATTTACCCTCTTCATCTTCATGAAATGCATAATGTTCAATTTATTCTTTGTAATTTAAAAGAGAGTATTTTATCCTTTATCCCTTGGAAATTTTAAAAATCAATTTATCCAATACAGTTGGAAAGTATAACTCACTTTCCGAAACTTTTTTATGTTTTCAACCAATAATATATAATTATATATAAAGAAACCTCATCAAGCTGCAAGCCTCAAACTATATTACAAAACTTCTTAAGCTCCTAGAATGATGGATTGTCCAATGAAATTAATCATTAGTGGCATTGAATTTTTTTTTTTGGGTAAAATATGAGGGTAAATTGCCACATTCATCATAATACGCCGGGAAGGAGGATAAAATGGTTAAGTGCCACATATAAAAATGTTTAGAGACAGTGTAGTTTTTTATAAGATCACAAGGAGTAAAATGCTCTTTTTCAAATCATAAGACCTTTTCTTACTCTCTGATTCATCTCAAGTGCTTATTTTATTAAATCTTCTCATGTTTAAAATCTCATTTCTTGAAAAAGATTGTTTCCAACCTCAAGAAATCTCATTCCCTCACTCTCAAATACTTTCTTCCACTAGCTGGAAACATATATAATCCTCCCTACAAACTTCGACAAGCCCGTGAAACTTTACGTGTCGGGCGAGTCTGTTTCTCTAAGGATTGTTCGTGTTTGATAAATATTTTGACTCTCAGACAGGTAACCATCAACAAGTTGCCAATGAATCTTTCGCTACGTCACTCACTTGCCACAAACAACTCAGTTCTTCCGACTTAGTCATCTTATCTATAAAAATCACATTGTTTCCAGAAAAAGGGTATCTGCATTGGTTTAACAAGATGGAGTTTGTGGCATTCAGATTTTAGAGGTGAGAATACCAGGAATACCAATCAATATAATAATTGGTCTGTTTTCCACAAACAACATATATTTAAATTAATTTCCTAAGTAATTGAAAAGCAAATACAGACTATCCCTTAGCCACAGATAATGTTGCAACAAACTTTAAAATACATTGAGGTCTTTAAAATCAGTTATATAAAGTTTTTGAAAAACAAAGAAGAAAAGATAAATCAAGATCCAGGATGCAAGAATTATACTCCTTTAGTCTTCATCTACAATCTTTACATGAGTAAGGCCAAGCTCTCCTTGTAATCAATAACCATAACAGGTTCGTCCTCAAAATTTTCAGCATCCAAAAAAATGAAACCTGGGACTTTTTTGTGAAACTTCTTCTTTGATTCAATATTTTTCTTACTTGTCCTCGAAGGTCGTTTATGCTCCTCGCATACTAGCATCCCATTATTTGTGAATCCTAATGGAAACCCACAATTCTTCGGAAGCCTAATTGTCAATTTTTTATTCCAAGAATCTGTAACTCCATACTCACCCATGACCCATACAAAACACTTACAATCATTATAGTCAAAAATTACAAAAGCTAATAATCCCTGAAATTCTTTAAACGCTAACAAGCGAGAACCCGTATAGTTACAATGTTCATGTAATTTCATCTCACCAAAACATTGATTTTCAAAATCGAAAAACAAGATTGATTCAATAGAATTTTCCAAGGGCAGACAATATTCCTCATCAGTAAAGTAGACCTTCCTAGTTGCCAACCAGTGAATAAAACCGTTAAGAAATACTCCTCCTCTAAAAGCAACAAGTCCATCCGGCGGGTTGGAATCAATAACTTTGTTCCACGAGTCTGTTCTTAAACTATATGCTTCAACTTGAGCAGACATTTTTTCATCCACGCAAGAATACTCAATTCTGACTACTCTATAGTCATTAGATGAATCATGAAACCCAAGTCCAAGGACGTGATAGAGCCTAGGATATAACCCATCAAAATTCTGTTTGAAGAGGGGCGAAGTTTCTACACTCTTGTATTTTCTAATCGAAGGGTTCCACAGAAAAAAATAAATTTCAATATCAACATCGACCTTAAGTAAAATTAACCCATTGCAAGATTCAGCGGGAAAATAATTAATCACTAGAGAATATTTAGACATCGAACTTAGTTTCTCCAAGTAAATGGGTACCTGATTCTCAACAACATAACATGATTGATTATTGAGAATCAGGGAAGACTGACCTTCGGGTTCGGATATATTGAATTTGCAGTGGGTAGCAATGAATTCGGGAGATTTGATGAATGATTCTGTAGGCAGTTAAATTTTATTGCCTAATTAAGTCCAATATATATTAATTATTAATTAATTTATTTTGGGATTATATCAAATTTAATTCCTAAAATAATAATTAATTGATATATTTTATATCTTATGATTAATTAAATATAAGATTTCTTGCAAATAAATTAAAATCTCCATACGCAAGGCAAGTTTGTGTAGGAAATTTTTAAGCAAGGCAAGATTTTATTCACCATGCAATATTTGCATGTCATATCTTTTTAAATGGCAAGAGAATTAAGCAAGATATATTTCTTGTCATACAAGGCGTGAAGAACCAATCAAATTGCGCCACGTCATATGGAGAATATTGCAATTTTTCTCAAACCCCACCTATAAATAAATAGGGGTCATCTCTAAGAAGAAAATCACAATTCAAAAAATCATAAAGGAGTTCAAGAAGAAAGGAGCAAATTCTCTCAAAGTGTTCTTCATCAAATCAAGGCGTTCTTCATCATATTCAAGGCGTTCTTCAAAAGATCGAAGGAAATTCCGGCGTTTGATTCGAGAACAAGCTAAGAAGCCCTCATTTAAAACGTTATTGGAGATCTACGACGATCTAAAGAAGATTAAATTCTGCTAAATTCAAGAAATCCACGACGAAGTTCAAGACGTTCGTTGAAGAAGTTCAAATCATTTCACGTTTGATCCAGGATTAAGCAAATTTGCCCCTGGATTAACGTTATTCGAGCACAAATTCAATTCTGAGAAGATCAAAAAGACATTTTCAAGATCAAGCGCAAGAAATATTTAATTTTCCTTAAGATTAGAATCAGAGGAATTATAGAGATTGTAACCACTTTATTTAAATCAATAGATTTTAATTTGTACAATTATTTCTCGTTTAATTTATTTTAAACTTGAAATTTTATTTGTTACAAATTTTTGGCACGCCCAGTGGGAAGAGAATTAAGCAAGATATATTTCTTGTCATACAAGGCGTGAAGAACCAATCAAATTGCGCCACGTCATATGGAGAATATTGCAATTTTTCTCAAACCCCACCTATAAATAAATAGGGGTCATCTCTAAGAAGAAAATCACAATTCAAAAAATCATAAAGGAGTTCAAGAAGAAAGGAGCAAATTCTCTCAAAGTGTTCTTCATCAAATCAAGGCGTTCTTCATCATATTCAAGGCGTTCTTCAAAAGATCGAAGGAAATTCCGGCGTTTGATTCGAGAACAAGCTAAGAAGCCCTCATTTAAAACGTTATTGGAGATCTACGACGATCTAAAGAAGATTAAATTCTGCTAAATTCAAGAAATCCACGACGAAGTTCAAGACGTTCGTTGAAGAAGTTCAAATCATTTCACGTTTGATCCAGGATTAAGCAAATTTGCCCCTGGATTAACGTTATTCGAGCACAAATTCAATTCTGAGAAGATCAAAAAGACATTTTCAAGATCAAGCGCAAGAAATATTTAATTTTCCTTAAGATTAGAATCAGAGGAATTATAGAGATTGTAACCACTTTATTTAAATCAATAGATTTTAATTTGTACAATTATTTCTCGTTTAATTTATTTTAAACTTGAAATTTTATTTGTTACAAATTTTTGGCACGCCCAGTGGGACAATCTCTACCTCTCATCTCTTTTCTCTAAAAATCAATGCCCCCAAAGAAGTATCGAACTCTGACTGAGTTGATGGATGATCCAAGGGCTAAGATGGTTGAACAAGGAAAGGAAGATGGCGATCAAAGAAGTCCATCTCATTCTGCACATTTCGAAGGCTCCAACCAAGACGATGATTCTTCTAGCACTGAATCTTCATTTTCAAATAAGGTGCCTGCCATGACAACAAGTACTACAACCATTGAGGAACAACTGTTGGCCTTGACTAAGGCAATGGAATCATTCGCTCAACATGCCCAAGATCAAGATGCAAAGATCGAGAAGTTGTTGAGCCAAGCGAACCATATTGAAGGAAGTCATGTGATGGGAAAACAACCCGTAAAGCTCGAAGATGGTGATACATCCATGAAGCAATACTCAAATGTGAAGGATGAAGAGTTCGAGGAATCTAAAGAAGACGAGATGCCCATTAAAAAGGCAAATTCAAAGGGAAAGTCCAAAGAACTCCAAATTTCATCCGATGGCATGATCCCTATAGATCAACTGAAGGAATTTATTATGGGAACCATCAACTGCAAGTTAGAGGGAGGCCTTAAATCATCTCTCGCTTATACCAAACCTTATACTCAAAGGATTGATAGGATGAAGATGCCAATTGGCTACCAACCTCCAAAGTTCCAACAATTTGATGGCAAGGGCAACCCGAAACAACATGTAGCTCATTTCATTGAAACATGCAATAATGCTGGAACCTATGGAGATTATCTTGTGAAGCAATTCGTTCGATCACTCAAAGGAAATGCATTTGACTGGTACACTGACTTGGAGGCTTGTTCCATTGATAGTTGGGATCAACTTGAGCAAGAATTCCTTAACCGCTTTTATAGCACTCGAAGGACAGTCAGTATGATTGAACTTACAAACACCCGCCAATGGAATGAAGAAGCTGTTATTGACTATATCAATCGTTGGAGGAATTTGAGTCTAAACTGCAAAGATCGACTTTCTGAATCTTCAGCAATTGAGATGTGTATTCAAGGAATGCACTGGGGTCTTCGTTACATCCTTCAAGGAATACAACCAAGATCATTTGAAGAGTTAGCCACTCGAGCTCACGATATGGAGTTAAGTATGACTGCAAGTGGAGCTGATGGACCACCTATTCAAGATCCTCGTAAATTCAAAGATAAATCCGAGGCAAAAAGAGGAGGCAAACCTTTTCAACAAGTCCCAAATAAAGAATCTTTGGCAGTAAATATTGCGCCTCTCAAGGTAGTAAGCAAAACAAATGAGAAGAATGTTGAAAATAATGGTATTAAGAGGAATATGCCCCAAGAAAGGGAGCAAAGAAAGTCGACCCTCAAGGAGATGCAATCCAAGAAATATCCATTTCTCAATTCTGATGTCCCTGGCATATTCGATGATCTACTAGAAGCAAACCTTGTCGACTTGCCCGAGATGAAGAGACCCGAAGAGTCTGGGCGCTCTGATGATCCGAAATATTGCAAATATCACCGTCTTGTTGGACATTCTATCCATGATTGCTTTGTCTTCAAGGATAAAATCATGCAATTAGTTCGTGAAGGCAAAATCTCATTGGAAGAAGACAATACAATTGCAAATGTCATGTCATGCAATGCAACTCAGGAAAAGGAGATCTCTTCTAATGAATCACGTTTGTCAAATGACAAGAATGTTGAAGATTGCTTAACTGCAATATGTTTTAGCGATGAAGACCTGTTGTTTGGTTCCAAGCTTCATAATAGGCCTTTGTTCGTAAGTGGATACGTTCGTGAGCAAAAAGTTAATAGGATGTTGATTGATGGAGGTTCCGCTGTCAATTTGTTACCTCTTCGCACGTTAAAAGAAATAGGAATCCATGTGGAAGAACTTTCGAGCAGTCGTCTGATGATACAAGGATTTAATCAAGGGGGGCAAAGAGCTATTGGTGTCATAAGACTGGAACTGCTAATGGAAGATATGCTATCAACATCACTCTTTCATGTCATAGATGCTAAGACGTCTTATAATGTCCTTCTTGGTCGACCGTGGATTCATGAGAATGAAGTAGTCCCATCAACCTTACATCAATGTTTTGGATATTGTCGAGATGGAGTGGTGAAGAAGGTATTAGGCGACGAGAAGCCATTTACTGAAGCCGAATCGCATTTTGCTGATGCAAAATACTATATGGAAAACACAAATGTCGAGAAGGATAAAACTGATGAACCAAAGCAACTTGATAATTTAGAAGCTGAGAGCAAGGATGAAATGAAAAACATCAAATTGAAAGAAAAGCAAGAGAAAGTTCGTTCGATCGAGTCACTTAAAGAATTTACATTGCCACTAACAAAGCTCGATGGAGAGAAGCCATCCCGTTCGCCGCTTAAAGGGTTCGTTCGTCCCTCTCAAGGAGCTGAAGTAGAACATGGGACATTATTTTCACAAGCAAATGAAGAAAGCTTTGGTCCAAAAGCCTTTGAACTCTTAGTCAAAGCAGGGTATAACCCACAAGAAGACTCTTCCTTAGAAAAATTCTCTCCCAAAAGAAATTATGTCCCAAATTCTCGTGTTGGACTTGGATTCAAACCACCAAAACCTGTTCGCATTGCCATAAAGAGAGTTAGCAGCAACCACATCACTGGAGAAATATACTTTTCAACAAATGTTGATCAAGGTTGTAAGAAACTGACGAGAGTATCTGTCTTTGATAGACTTGGCCCTCAAATATCTGTCTTTGATAGACTTGGTCCTCAAGGGAAACTTTTGACTCAAAAATTCGATCGTCGAAGACTAGGAGTTTCCAATTTATCAAAATGCTCCAAGAAAATTGAGGAATCGTCCGCTTTCAAAAGATTACGAAGTTCAATCCCAACTCGTATGAAGAGGCGTGATAATTTGATTATATCATGTGATGAAGTACTGAAGGGTAAGTGGGAGACTATTATTTTCACAAAAACTCAATGCAATGGCGAGGATGATAGAGAGAGTGTTGCATCTTCATATCATATTACTCTACATGAGGAAGATATTGTCGAAGAACAAGACGTTGATGATGCTCCTCACGAACTCGAAGAAGATGTTAGATCCACCGTAGATGGATTGGAAGAAGTGAATCTAGGAGATGTTAGCAATCCTAGGCCAATCTTTATGAATGCTTTGCTAAAGATTGACGAAGAAGAAGCATATGCCAAGTTATTGCGTGAATTTCGAGATATGTTTGCTGGGTCCTATAAAGAAATGCCTGGTTTAAATCCAAAAATGGGCGTTCATAATTTGTCTGTGAGAAATGGAGTTCGTCCTATCAAACAAGCTCAAGATAGGTTTCGTCCAGGGTCGATTCCATTCATCAAAGCTGAAATGAACATGTTTATGAAAGCTGGCTTATTTCAAGAAGTAGAGAATTCTACATGGGTCGCTAGAATTGTGCCTATACGTAAAGGAACTCGTCAAACTCACTTTTGTGTCGACTTTGAAAATTATGATGCTCCCAATGATTTTCCATTACCTGATCCAGAACTTCTGATCGATGGATTCCATAGATATAATCAGAAGTCTGGAGATCACCATTGATGTCAAAATAATCGCCACACTCCTTGATAAGAGTATAAACTTTCAAACAACTCCTTGACACGAGTCAAAACTGTTTGCAAATCTTCAAAGTTCAAGCCAAAGCCTCCAGTAGACGAGACGAAAAGGTCTACAAATCAACTTCTCCCAGACACGAATCAAAACTGTCTGCAAAATTGTCAAAGTTCAAATCAAAGCCTCCAGTAGACGAGATGAAAAGGGTCTACGAAATCTTGAAATCAAAAAGCTCCATGACGCATGAGCCTAAACTGCGTGTTACTCCTGACCCGCACGAGTATAAACTGTGAATGGTATCCACCAATAGTAATTCATGTGGTTAAAATGATAACTTACTCCACTAATGGCATTTATGTGGTTAAATTTTAATCCCCACCTAGTTCGAGGTGGTTAAGAAACGAACACTCCTGACCTGCATGAGTATAAACTGTGAAAGGCCTTCCTGCAAAAAAAAAAAAAAAAAAAAAAAAAAAAAAAAAAAAAAAAATCTCCTTTTGAACTACGTGATGACTTGATTCCTTTTGGGATACGTAGGCAGCTTAGATCATTTTCTAAGTTCAGTCATATGTTAAAAAAAAAATCTCCTTTTGAACTACGTGATGACTTGATTCCTTTTGGGATACGTAGGCAGCTTAGATCATTTTCTAAGTTCAGTCATATGTTAAAAAAAAAATCTCCTTTTAAACTACGTGATGACTTGATTCCTTTTGGGATACGTAGGCAGCTTAGATCATTTTCTAAGTTCAGTCATATGTTAAAAAAAAAAAAAATTGACTTGCGATCATTCTTTGTTTAATGCTACTATGGACTACAAGATAGAGAAATGAATAGAAAGATAAAAAAAATAACATCTTCTATTATTAATCTCGAAAGTTGGAGTGCATTACAAGAAAAGAAAAAGCAAGAAACAAAGCAAGAAATGAAGTAAAGAACTACAAAAAAATAAAATCTCAAACAAAGGGTTTCAAATTCTTCAGTTCCTCTTGAGCAGTTTTCAAGCGCATACGCGAAGTATCCAGATTATCTTTCATTTTGTCAATCAAGGGAGAGGTGTCCTTTAATGTTGCAACTTCTTCTTCAATCTTAAGAATGTCAGCTTGAGCAGATTTGAGCAACTTCTCTTGGCGCTTCAAGGATGAAAGCAGTCTTTTCTTCTTTTGTGCTAAATCAATGAGTTTCTCCTCTATCACCTCCAAATCTTCCTTCGTAGAATTAATGTGATCAGCCTCCTTATCTTCTTTGTTTTTCGCTTCATGTAGACGACCTTGAGCCTCAGAAAGTTGTTGAGCAAGCAATTCCTTAGAAGATTTTTCGCTTGATGTTGATCTCGCAGTATCATAAACGACAGCCATATCAAAAAACGAATCTAACAATGTTACCACATGGGAGATGTCAACATCGTCAAACATTCTCATTGTCTGCATCACAATATAGACCTCATCTTTGATGGAAGAAATTGAGTCGAGCGAGGTCCTTCCTATCTTTTGACTAAGCTCGTTCCATAAAGTATTAAAAAATCTCTTTCTGTGCTCAAGTATTAACTTTTCACCCACAAAGACTGAGCAAGCTGCATGAGTAGGTGTTTTGCCTTGTGGAACTTTTTCTTGCAAAGTGGAATCAACGACTATCTTCGTAGCACCTCGAGATTGGGCATCATCACTAACTGGGGAGTTCTCTTCTACCTGTTGAAATTAAGCAATAAGCGCAAGTTTAGAAAAAGAGATATTAATCAATAATGGATGAACTAATAAGTAAATACCTCTTCGACGGAATCTTCCAATAAAGGCTTTTCATTTGGAAGGTCATTCGACATATTGAAATCTTCTTGGTCCAAAGATTTCGAAACTTGCTTTTGTCTTTTCCAGTTACGGTCTAAGTTGCTGCTACGACTTTCCTCCAAATCAATAGGAATTATCTTTCTTTTTATTTGTGTGGAAACATCGAACTTCTTTTGGAGGCCTTCATCAACTGGAGAGTCGGAACTATGTATCGAATTCTCTGCAATGAAAATCTCTACATGTAAGAAAATTTATGCATAAAAAGTTAACTTTATCATAAACTATAGGTAGAGATCGAATTACCTTTGAAAGGTTCCTTTGGATGCTCTTTACCTTTAGGAGAAGCCACGCTCAATTGCATAGTGATTAAATGCTCCACGTTTTCTTCAAGGTATCGTCCATGGACTTTAGCCCACCATTTTCCGTAATCTTTCGAATATAGTCTCTTCACACCAGAAGGTATGCCAGGAAACCTCGCTGTAGTTCTAGACTTAGACAAAGTGCTAATTCGCCAATAGCGCAGTCCTTCCTCCAAAGAAGCCTCGCGAATGTCATGCTTGAGGATGCCTGGGACTTCTTGAAAGTATCCAAATTGACGACTGAATCGATGGGGGACTGTAAGGTTCGACAATAAACTTTCCGCCTCGCCTCAAAGTAAGATAACTAGAACGGAGACTAGTAAAATAATTCTGTTGGGACTCAGAGACGTTAACGTTATCAACATACATGCAATCCACGATTTTCTGGTCAATATTACAAGTCCAAGTAATATAGTCTCCCTTATGAATTTTTCTACGAGCTCCTAAAGGATCATAATATTTTGCGCCTCCTTCGCCAGAATATAATACCATGCTAGGACCACGTAATTGTTGGTGAACTTCAGAATGAGTCTTGAAGTACTGCGCGAGCCAGCCATAAACGAAATGTACTGGAAATGGAAAATTCGCACAAGGTTTTGGAGATTTTGAAATGGTGTTAAGACCCTTGTAGATAGCCGCCAATACTGGAATCGCAAGGCTCACTCGACGACCGCTCGCCATAAGACTAGCCACCTTAAAAGTACTTGGACGTATCGAGTTGACATTCTCAGTGGGAAGAGCAAAGGTACAAAGCCAACAAGCTAAATATGCCGCCAAGTATGCATCATCTTTTATATTGCCTCTAACTTTGAGCTTCGAGAATACGCCTTCTTCCAAAGGAGACCATGTCTTATGATCTTTAAAATCATCAAGAGGATTATGAGTGGATTTAGGACGAACGCTTTTCTTCTCTTTTTGCGGAGGAGGTGGCTCGTACTTCTTTGCTTTCTTAGACCAAAATTGGATCCATCTCTCAATCGAAACTTGGGAATGGTTGTCACCTTTGCCACTTGCTTGAAGTAAATGAAATGCGTGGAACAAGTATTTGCAAGATCGAGGTACGAATGGTTCTCCCTTCTCATCTACGCCATTTAGCTCCGCTTCACTAGGGATTACCTCATCATAGAGGATGCCCAAAATAGGAAGACCTACAATGGAGTAAAGATCCCATAATGATATGGATAGTTCACCCCAGGAAGATAGTAAAGTATTGGTTTGAGGACACCACGACTCGCAAAAAGCCTTCATGATGTTCGTATTATGATCATATGTGTATAAAGAAGCGTGCACCGAATTAAAAAGCTTAGCTGCATGTAGCGCAGTCTTGCATCGACTCAAGACATCTTCAGTCCACTCCCAATATCCCCTAAAATAACGGAATTCTCCAGGCACTTCAAAGGGATCATCGCCCCACTTCATCTTATTACCAATGAGTTGACGGCCCAAAGATGGGAAAGGAATAGCGCCACTCGATGGTTTATGATGAGCGGATAGCAAGATTAAATGTTTTTTAGCCTTATTTGGAGGTTCCGTATATTCTCGAGACCATTCGTCCAAGTGAAGAGAATTTCTTAGTGCCCCCCACCTCTTTGAATATCTACCAATTAAAGGCGTTCCAACAATCAAAATCGTGCTCTTTTCAATTGGTTGATCCTTATCGTCTCGAATAGTCAAACGTTCTTCCCCGGAAGAAGTGCGGTCGCCAACAAAGATTACCATCCTAACAAAAAAATAGGAAATCAAATAACGGGGGCATTAGATAAAATTGGTTTAATAATTCAAATATTTAAAAAAAAAATATATTGAATTTACGACTAATTTTATTTTTACTCTAAATATTTTGAGATTCCAAGAAATAGCTCTCCCCGGTGGTATAATTCCTTGAAAGATTCTACCGAAAGAATTAAGAAAAAAATTTGAATTAAAAAAAAAAAAATGAAAAGAAAAAGCGGCATATACATACATATATATGGACCCGTAGCAATTAGCTTTACTCCAAAGCTTATGATTTTAGTCCCTGTAAATAAAAAAGGACACCTTTAGTTAATAGAATGAGTGAAAAAAAAAAAAAAAAAAAAAAAAAAAAAAAAAAAAAAAAAAAGGGAAAGAAACCAGCCTGCTCAGCAATTCTTCACAAGCAATCGGAAATCAATTTTTCGGACTCCCACTGTCTCACTCAAACTAGCTTCCGATGAATTATATGTATGTATATGTATACTTCTGATTCTTGAAAAGGGGAGACCACCGTAATTGAAGAGTATAAACACTAGCCTTTGGGTTATTTGAATGGATGAAGAAGGGGAGTAATGAGGCCTTTTTATAGGTACAAATATTGAACTCAATTGGAATCCTTTTAGAACTCGGAAACATTCATTTATGGAATAAAATTGGTTTGAAGATCTCAAAATTCAGAAATAGTTTTGGGATTAGTGGAAACAAAATTTAGAATCGAATTCTATGAAACTATCAATATGGCAAGAAAAGTGTTTGTCTTTAATCAATTTTTCGGAAGCTTGAAGATATTACCCAAAGTTATTAAAGTCTCCTAGAGCTCAAAGGATGGTAAGCTTGTGAAAGGAAAGGGATTGATTTGAGATTAATTTATTCCCAAAAGATGTAGGCATTATTTTCCATCCGAGTTTCGTCCGATCTACTTGGGGAAGATGAAGAAAATTATCACCTATTGTTGGTCTACAAAGACCATGGTTAATCAAATGGGCCAAAGCTGAATTAATTAGTGGGCTAACAAAATTATTGATGTTGGGTCTTTATTTTTGAGACAATTGAATGAGCCCATTTTGTGGTCTTAAAAAAATTTCAAGAATGTTGCTTTTCACGGCTTTTGTGAATGTAAGGTGTTTCATTGATATCCCAATGCAATTTGCTTCCAAATTCGTAAAAAAAAAAAAAAAAAAAAAAAAAAAAAAAAATCAAGTCAATGGTATGTTATAAAATTATAACATGTCATATAGTTTAGAAATCGCGACTTATCTACTCAAAAGCAAATGCATGTTCGTAAATAAGTCTCGAGGGGGCATTTGTAGGCAGTTAAATTTTATTGCCTAATTAAGTCCAATATATATTAATTATTAATTAATTTATTTTGGGATTATATCAAATTTAATTCCTAAAATAATAATTAATTGATATATTTTATATCTTATGATTAATTAAATATAAGATTTCTTGCAAATAAATTAAAATCTCCATACGCAAGGCAAGTTTGTGTAGGAAATTTTTAAGCAAGGCAAGATTTTATTCACCATGCAATATTTGCATGTCATATCTTTTTAAATGGCAAGAGAATTAAGCAAGATATATTTCTTGTCATACAAGGCGTGAAGAACCAATCAAATTGCGCCACGTCATATGGAGAATATTGCAATTTTTCTCAAACCCCACCTATAAATAAATAGGGGTCATCTCTAAGAAGAAAATCACAATTCAAAAAATCATAAAGGAGTTCAAGAAGAAAGGAGCAAATTCTCTCAAAGTGTTCTTCATCAAATCAAGGCGTTCTTCATCATATTCAAGGCGTTCTTCAAAAGATCGAAGGAAATTCCGGCGTTTGATTCGAGAACAAGCTAAGAAGCCCTCATTTAAAACGTTATTGGAGATCTACGACGATCTAAAGAAGATTAAATTCTGCTAAATTCAAGAAATCCACGACGAAGTTCAAGACGTTCGTTGAAGAAGTTCAAATCATTTCACGTTTGATCCAGGATTAAGCAAATTTGCCCCTGGATTAACGTTATTTGAGCACAAATTCAATTCTGAGAAGATCAAAAAGACATTTTCAAGATCAAGCGCAAGAAATATTTAATTTTCCTTAAGATTAGAATCAGAGGAATTATAGAGATTGTAACCACTTTATTTAAATCAATAGATTTTAATTTGTACAATTATTTCTCGTTTAATTTATTTTAAACTTGAAATTTTATTTGTTACAGATTCCCATGTTTTGCACACGGATGTGAATCTCACCAGGGATTTCACCGGAAGTCTTGGTAGAATATAGTCGCTGAAAAGATCAAAAGGAAGATGTTTCGGCTGTTCCTTTGTTCTCTTGTACACTTTCTCCTCCACAGATCTAGAGGCAAGCGAAGAAGATTTGTGCTTAAAATTTTGTATGTTCAAAAGCTCGCGATGGTTCTCACAGTATGGAAAGTCAGGGATCTTCAATTGGCGGCACCGCCATTTCTTGCCGCGAGTCCACCCACAACGGAGGTGCTCCGGCGGTGGCTCTTCTTTTCCCATATTTATGCCGCGAGTTTATTCTTAATTTTGAAATTTCTAGGAATTCGTTTCATAATTTTTACTTCCAAAATACTCCATATAAATAGGCAGTAAATAGTAAATGAAGAATCGCAACAGTCACTGTTGGTTTTTGAATTACTCCCCTGGTTAAGTTTTTTGGGTACAACTTATTATCGTAAAATTAAAAAATTAAAAGAAATAAAACCAGTACTCTATTTTTTGGGGCAGTAAATATTTTTTTTTTTTTTTTTGAGAGGTGGGGCAGTAAATATTATTGACCTCAATCTCATTAAACATAGACTATCATTTGGTTTTATATTTTATTGATATTTATTTTTCTTATCATTTCTACTCTATAATCAATTATAAAATTTAATGAATTTCACTTTATCTTTTGATAATTAAAGTACAATCCAATAGAAAAGGCTAATTCTTCCTGTTAGGACGATATATTTTCTCAAGAAGAATTCAATTATATATGTACAACTTGTTTTTGTATCTACTCTGTCGTATTTCAATTTTTGAAAATTTATACTCGTTTTAAAACTAACAATAAACTGAATAAGAATTAAGTTGGAAATTATATCACATTATCATCTCCCAATGAGATCTCGTAAAAAGAGATTACTTTGGTGTATTCAATTACTTTGGCATGAGAAATATGCAGCTAATAATTTTTTGGAAATATGCAGCTAATTATGATGTGCTCCCGCTTTTTTAAAAATTTAAAAATACATAAGAAAAGTAATTAATCTTGTGACTATTCGTGTCCTATATGCCTTCAAGCTTTTGGGGATATTCCGTCAAGCTACATCCATTTTCTTCATTAAAAAAATTTCGAATATGTTAAAATTATGCTGAAATTTAGTGTTGAAATTCGAATATAAATTGAATTGTCTAATTCAAACTTTTGTATCATTTAAACTATCTATCTAAATATCTATTTATTTATACTAGAAAGGTCCACATATATTGTACTTGACTTTGTAATTTTATGTGTGATTTTAAAATCATTACAAGCTTTAATTTTAATATAATCTAATAAAATTATATTTATTATTACATAATTAACACATGAGCAATGAAATCAAAAGTGTTCAATATAAGTACTTTTCTAAGATTTTAGAAACGGGAACCAAAATTAGAATCACTTTCACAACATATCTTTTTTTTTTTTTTTTGAAAAACAAAAGGATAAATAAGGGTCCATTAAATGTCTACCGGGTCCAATTTTCATGTTTTTACTCTAAACAAATGACGTACGTGTCAGATACTATTGGGCATGTACCATAGACGTATCCACCATATTAGCCTTGGGCATGACAATATAAGAGACAACTGAATATTTTGTAGCGGCCTATATGTTAATTCTTACTTTCGGTATTAAGCTTTAGTAAAATCAACATATTTGATATATCATAATTGATAGTTTAACAAATTATTTTCATATTTGGTACCTCTATTAATTTAAAAATCACCGTCAAGTTGATGATGTTGTCATAAATTACGTTTCATTAACAATTGTACCATATAACTTTTGGGCCTGACAAAACAACCTTTCATCTTTAAATTTGTTGGTAATTTTAATTCATATTGTTGCTCAATTTTAAAATTTTGATGCATATAATCTAGAGGCAAGCGAAGAAGATATATGCTTAGAATTTCGTATGTTCAAAAGGTCCGATGGTTCTCACAGTATGGAAATTCGTGGATCTTCAATCGGCGGCACCGCCAGTTCTTGCCACGAGTCCACTCTCATCGGAGGTGCTCCGACGGTGTCTCCTCTTTAGCCATTATTCTGCCGCTCGTTAATTCTTAATTTGAAACTTTTAGGATTTTGTTTTAAAATTTTAATTTCTTTCAAAGGGAAGAAAGAATATAGTAGATGAACAATTGATACAGTCACCTTTATTGAGTAGGTTGATTTTTGAATTCCGCTCATGGTTTAGAAATACTAGCGACTGCCGCACGTGATATTCGCGTGCATAACTCTTTTGTCATTATTTTGCCGCGCGTTAATTCTTAATTTGAAATTTTTAGGATTTTGTTTGAAAATTTAATTTCTTTCAAAGGGAAGAGAGAGCTCTAGTAGATGAACAATTGCTACAGTCACCTTTACTGACTTGGTTGGTTTTTGAATTCCGCTTATGGTTTAGAAATACTAGCGACTGTCGCACGTGGTATTCGCGTGCATAACTCTTTTGCCATTATTTTGTCGCGCTTTAATTCTTAATTTGAAATTTTTAGGATTTTGTTTTAAAATTTTAATTTTTTTCAAAGGGAAGAGAGAACTCTAGTAGATGAACAATTGCTACAGTCATGTTTACTGGGTTCAGGGCCGGCCCTAGACATTCGGGGGTCCTAGGCGAATTTTAAATTTGGGGCCCGTTCTTATAAAAAATATATAATCAATTTATTATTTAAAGGCAAAAATATTAATTAAATATTAATATAGTATTTTCTCTAACATATTATTTTTTAGATAGATAATTAAATTACAAACTTATTTAACTTTTAAAAGACTCAACCGTTAATTTTTTTTGTATAGTTTTTAATTTTCAAAATATTATTTTAGCCGAAGCAAATTTTACAAGTATATGTACATATTCTTAACTCTATTTCATTGTTTTACAAACATCATTAATTATTGATTGCTTGACTTTATTACATTTCGTGACATTCTTAACTCTATTAATTATATATTATCATGTATAGAAAAAATTATACATCATATATAAAACTAAGAAAACGATAGACATATATATAATAATATGGATGGGGCTAGATCAATTTTATTGAGGGTAAAATTCTTTTTTGCAATGTACCAAGTGAGAAAGTAATAAGCAGAAAAATTATATTTTAAAGAAAAAAACCGTATTCTTTTTATAATAACTAAGAAAGAATTTTTTTTTTTTTTTTGAAGTACTTATTAGGAAAAAATTTGACAAGAAATCATTAAGTAAGAAAATGGATTAAAAGAATAATTACTACGAAAGGGAAATAAAAAAGACGTACATTATTACAAAATAAAAAGTTGTAAACAATCAAAATGTAAGAGTCAATATTGGGATTTGAACCTTAAACCTCCCACTGATTATAAGAAAGTCTTATCAAGTGAGTCAAGATACATGTTATGTACATAAAATTAATAAAATTAAAAATATATAAAATTTTAATTTTTCTAAAGGACTAAATATAAATTTTGGGTCTTCCGAACCGGGGGCCCTAGGCGTCGGCCTAAGTTGCCTAGCACTTGGGCCGGCCCTGACTGAGTTGGTTGGTTTTTGAATTCCACTCATGGTTTAGAAATGCTAGCGACTGCCGCACGTGGTATTCGCGTGCATAACTCTTTTGCCATTATTCTGCCGCGCGTTAATTCTTAATTTAAAATTTTTAGGATTTTGTTTTAAAATTTTAATTTCTTTCAAAGGGAAGAGAGAACTCTAGTAGATGAACAATTGCTACAATCACCTTTACT
The DNA here is from genome assembly GCA_003313485.2 of Penstemon barbatus. Lineage (NCBI taxonomy): Eukaryota > Viridiplantae > Streptophyta > Magnoliopsida > Lamiales > Plantaginaceae > Penstemon > Penstemon barbatus. The sequence continues at coordinate 72,917,889 of CM064877.1, read as the reverse complement.
GAGGTGGTTGGTTTTTGAATTCGGCTCATGATTAAGAAATACTAGCGACTGCCGCACGTGGTATTCGCGTGCATAACTCTTTTGCCATTATTTTGCCGCGCGTTAATTCTTAATTTAAAATTTTTAGGATTTTTTTTTAAAATTTTAATTTCTTTCAAAGGGAAGAGAGAACTCTAGTAGATGAACAATTGTTACAATCACCTTTACTGAGTTGGTTGGTTTTTGAATTCCGCTCATGGTTTAGAAATTCTAGCGACTGCCGCACGTGGTATTCGCGTGCATAACTCTTTTGCCATTATTCTGCCGCGCGTTAATTCTTACTTTAAAATTTTTAGGATTTTGAATTTTAATTTCTTTCAAAGGGAAGAGAGAATATAGTAGACTAGGTTGCACAGATACTCCAAAATTATACACCGTGCAGTATCGTATGCGTATTGAATACTCGGATACTCAGATACTCGTACGATACTTGTGAAATACTCCATTGTGTCGATTTCAGTAATAAGACAATAAAAATTTGAAGAGTAATTACAGATAATGTTGCAACAAACTGGAACATACATTTCAGGTCTTTATTTAAAAGCGGTCATATAAGATTTCTGAAAAACAAAGAAAAGATAAATTAAGATATGGGATGCAAGAATCATACTCCTTCAGTCTTCAGTCTTTTAATGGAGTAAGGCTAAGCTCTCCTTGTAATCGATAACCACAACAACATCTTTTTTTCCAAAATTTTCAACTTCCAAGAAAATGAAACCAGGGACTTTTTCGCGACTTGACGTCGAAGGTGTATTCTCTTGTTTACAATGCTGGCATACTAACAACCCATTCTTTGTGAATCCTAATGGATACCCACATTTTTCCGGAAGACTAATTGTCAACTTTTTATTCTAGGAATTTGTTACACCATACTCAGTCATGACCCATAGAAAACACTTATTATCATTACGGTCGAAAAAAAGAGCAGCTAATGATCCTTGAAATTCTTTAAACGCTACCAAGCGACTACCCGCAAAATCAAAATGTTCTGGTAATTTCATCTCACTGAAGCATTGATTTTCAATATTGAAAACTAAGATTGATTCAAAAGAATGTTTAGCTGGCCAGATATATTCCCAGTTAACAATGTAGACCTTCCTAGTTGCCAACCAGTGAACAGAACCGTTAAGAAATACTCCTCCCCTGAAAGCAACAAGTTCATCTGGCGGGTTGGAACCAGTAACTTTCTTCCACGAGTCTGTTCTTAAACTATATTCTTCAACTTGAGCAGAGATTTTATCCTTCACACGAAAATAGTTAATTCTGATTACTCTATGGTCATTAGATGAATCATGAAACCCAAGTCCACAGACGTTATAAAAGCTAGGGTAGGAGCCATCAAAAATCGGTTTGAAGCAGGGTGAAGTTTTCACACTCTTGCATTTTCCAATCGATGGGTTCCATAACAAAAAATCAATACTAATTCTAATACTGACCCTAAGTAAAATCAACCCATTGCAAGATTCGGCGGGAAAACAATTAATCGCTACAGGATAGATAGAAATCGAACCTAGTTTCTCCAAGTAAATGGGTTCCTCATGATTCTCAACAACATAACATGATTTTTTATTGAGAATCAGGTCATACTGACCTTCGGGTTTGGATATATTGAATTTGCGGTGGGTAGCAATGAATTCGGGAGATTTGATGAAGGATTCCCATGTTTTGCACACGGATGTGAATCGTACCAGGGATTTCACTGGAAGTCTTGGTAGAATATGGTTGCTAAAGAGATCAAAAGGAAGATGAATCAATTGTTCCTTTGTTCTCCTGTACACTTTCTTCTGAATCACGGATGAAGAAACCTCCACAGATCTGGAGGCAAGCGAAGAAGATTCCTGCTTAGAAATTTGTATGTTCAAAAGGTCGCGATGCTTCTCACAGTATGGAAAGTCGTGGATCTTCAATCGGCGGCACCGCCAATTCTTGCCACGAGTCCACTCACATTGGAGGTGCTCCGACGGTGTCTCCACTTTAGCCATTGTTCTGCCCCTCGTTAATTCTTAATTTGAAATTTTTAGGATTTTGTTTTAAAATTTTAATTCCTTTCAAAGGGAAGAGAGAAGCTAGTAGATGAACAATTCCTAAAGTCATGACCTCGATTGAGTGGGTTGGTTTTTGTATTCCGCCCATGGTTTAGAGATATCACCGACTGCCTGACGCGGTATTCGCGTGCAAAACTTTGGATTAGCAGACCTCATTGTTTGCATTTGAAATTGCGCTTCTTAAAAGTCGATTTTTTTTTTTTTTTTGGAAAATTGTATAAATGTTCTTATTATAGGTCCTCCCATTGTCTAAAGTTGTTCTTAAGCAAAATATCTATCACCGGTCTTGAAATCTAATATTCAATAGCATGATAATCCAACATTATCATTTGTTGCTCGAGATGGATAGATTGTTAAAGTAAACATATAAAGACGTTTTATTTGTGTCTAACTGTAACAAAATAGTAATTCTGAAATAGGTAAATTGTATTTAAATATAACACAGTTTGGATAACATTAATGGACTGCATAAAAGATAAGAGGAAAAACTCTGCAGCAAAACAAATATTAATGGACCTAGAAGATCAGAAAAAAAAAATTGACACAAATCCAACACAATTATCTGTTATAAGTTAAAGTTAAAGCTAGATGTAAGGGTCTTAATTATTTGTCAATATAAACTTTAATTAAGTGAGAAGTCAAAAAAGGAACATAAATCACAACAGAACATACGTACCTTAAGAACAAAAATTAACATAGAAACAGTAACAAAACATTATTCCAAAGAAAATAGGGATAATGGCGATTTACCTTCTATGCTATTTACAATGTTCAATTTACCTCTGTGATTCAAAAAAGAGAAATTTACCTTCCCGCAAAAATTTTAAAGAAGCAATTTACTCCCTTGCCGAAATTGAGACTGTGAAATCGACGAAAAAATGGAAAATAATGAAAGTAGGTTGATTTCTTACTTAATCCTACCCCCATTGAATTTAATCAATTGGGGTTGGATGTCCTACACATGGCATGAGAGGACAAAAAGTTGTTCGTAAACAAATGCATTTCAAATAACAAATACATATTTAAAACAAATAACTTTAAATGGAAACTACTATAATGGATTGAATTAAATAATTTTGTTATGATCTTATTTTAGAAAAAAATATACAAGATCATATGAATTAATCAATCAGTTATATTCGATTACAATAATTTAAAGATATCATTTTTATTAATTAAATTGAATATTAGTCAATAAATTATGCTATTCTGTGACATGAGAAGTTTATTTTACTATAATTTATAAAATTTATTTATGAAATTAACTAGACACGTACAACGTACGTGCACTTTTCTAGTCTAATGAAATATCAATTTATTTATACTAGAAAAGTCCACATATATTGTACGTGACTTTGTAATTTTATGTGTGATTTTAAAATCATTACAAGCTTTAATTTTAATATAATCTAATAAAATTATATTTATTATTACATAATTAACACATGAGCAATGAAATCAAAAGTGTTCAATATAAGTACTTTTCTAAGATTTTAGAAACTGGAACCAATATTCGAATCACTTTCACAACAAATTTTTTTTTTTTGAAAAACAAATGGGTAAATAAGGGTCCAATAAATGTCTACCGGGTCCAATTTTCATGATTTTATTCTAAACAAATGATGTTTCAAATACTATCGGGCATGTATCATAGCCGTATTCGCCATATTAGCCTTAGGTATGACAACAAAAGAGACAACTGAATTTTTTGTACCGGCCTTTTATGTTAATTTTTACTTTTGGTATTAAGCTTTATGAAATCAATATATTTGATATATCATAATTGATAATTTAACAAATTATTTCATATTCGGTATCTCTATTAATTAATCTAAAAATCATCGTCAAGTTGATGATGTTGTCATAAATTAAGTTTCGTTAACAGTTCTACCACATAACATTTGGGTCTGGCAAAATAACCTCCCATTTGTAAATTTGTTAACAATTTTAATTCACATTGTTGCACAATTTCAAAATTAGCTCGATGATAATATTTACATATCTACTAAACTAATTTGATTTCTTATACAATAATAATAAGAATTGGGAATGACCAGGAATACAAGTCAATATAATAATCAAAAGACAAAAACACCTCATATGCTTTGTCTAACTTCCCAAAAATCTCACTGTGTTATTTTAACTCTCAAAAAGTCCCCTATGATTTCAAATAAGTGCCAAATACAACCCCAAAAAAGAGAGTGTGTTTCAAATGTCAAATTGCGAGTATTTGTTCACATTTTGCTTTTGATATGTCAATTTTACCCCTGATATCGAAAGACAAAAACACCCCTATGCTTTATTTTAACTCCCAAAAAACCCCCTATATGTCATTTTAAATCCTCAAAACCCCTCTGTGTTTGATTTTATATACCACACTCGACCTGTATATACTTATTTTTTTAAAAAGAATAAATATATTAAAAAAAACACATAGGGGTAATCTTGTCATTCCATGAAAAGTCAAAAATAAAATTATAAGTATATACTACTTGGGTCGAGTGTGGAATTTAAAATCAAACACATGAGATTTTTTGGTAGTTAAAATAACACAGAGGGGTTTTGGGAGTTAAGACAAAGCAAAATGGGTGTTTTTGTCTTTTTCTCTATAATAATTGGTCTGTTTTCCACAAACATCATATGTTAAATTAATTTCCTAAGAAATTGAAAAGCAATGACATACTATCCCTTAACCACAGATAATGTTGCAGCAAACTGAAAATTACATTGAGGTCTTTAAAAGAAGTAATATAAATTTTTTGAAAACAAAGAAGAAAAGATAAATCAAGATCTAGGATGCAAGAATCACACTCCTTTGGCCTTCATCTAGGTACTGATATTTCATTACATCCGTACAATCTTTACATGAGTAAGGCCAAGCTCTCCTTGTAATCAATAACCATAACACCTTCTTCCTCAAAATTTTCAACATCCAAGAAAATGAAACCTGGAACTTTTTGGCGAATCTTCTTCGTTGATTCAATATTTTTCTTACTTGATCTCGAAGGTCTATCCCCTGGTTTATGCTCCTCGCATACTAACATCCCATTCTTTGTGAATCCTCTTGGAAACCCACAATTCTTCGGTAGTCTAATTGTCAATTTTTTATTCCAAGAATCTGTAAATCCATACTCACCCATGACCCATACAAAACACTTACTTTCATTATAGTCAAAAAATATAAAAGCTAATGATCCCTGAAATTCTTTAAACGATACAGAGCAAGCACCCTCATAATCAAAATGTTCAGGTAATTTCATCTCACCGAAACATTGATTTTTAAAATTGAAAAATAAGATTGATTCAATAGAAAGTTCCATGGGCTGAAAATATTCCGCGTCAGCAAAGAAGACCTTCCTAGTTGCCAACCAGTGAACAAAACCGTTAAGAAATACTCCTCCTCTGAGAGCAACAAGTCCATCCGTCGGGTTGGAATTAATAACTTTGTTCCATGAGTCTGTTCTTAAACTATATGTTTCAACTTGAACATATATTTTTTCTTCCACGCAGAAATACTGAATCATGACTACTCTATAGTCATTAGATGAATCATGAAACCCAAGTCCAAGGACATTATAAAGCCTAGGATAGGACCCATCAAAATTCTGTTTGAAGAGGGGTGAAGTTTCTACACTCTTGCATTTTCTAATCGAAGGGTTCCATAACAAAAAATCAATATCAGTTTCAATATCGACCTTAAGTAAAATCAACCCATTGCAAGATTCAGGGGGATAATAATCAATCGCTATAGAATATTCAGAAATCGAACTTAGTTTTTCCATGTAAACGGGTACCTGATTCTCAACCACATAACATGATTTATTATTGAGAATCAGGGCATACTGACCTTCGGGTTCGGATATATTGAATTTGCGATGGGTAGCAATGAATTCGGGAGATTTGATGAAGGATTCCCATGTTTTGCACACGGATGTGAATCTCACCAAGGATTTCACTGGAAGTCTTGGTAGAATATGGTTGCTAAAGAGATCAAAAGGAAGATGTTTTGAGTGTTCCTTTTTTCTCCTGTACACTTTCTTCAGAATCACGGAAGAAGAAACCTCTACAGATCTAGAGGCAAGCGAAGAAGATTTATGCTTAGAATTTCGTATGTTCAAAAGGTCGCGATGGTTCTCGCAGTATGGAAAGTCATGGATCTTCAATCGACGGCACCTCCAATTCTTGCCACGAGTCCACTCGCATCGGAGGTGCTCCGACGGTGTCTTCTCTTCTGCCATTATTCTACCGAGCGTTTATTTTTAATTTGAAATTTTTAGGATTTTGTTTTAAAATTTTAATTCATTTCAAAGGGAAGAGAGAAGCTAGTAGATGAACAATTCCTACCGTCATGACCTCGATTGAGTGGGTTGGTTTTGTATTCCGCCCATGGTTTAGAGATATCACCGACTGCTGCACGAGGTATTCGCGTGAAAAACTTTGTATTAGCTGACCTCAATGTTTGCATTTTAAATTGCGCTTCTTAAAATTCGATTTTTTTTTTTTTTTTGCAAAATTGTATAAATGTTCTTATTATAGGTCCTCCCATTGTCTAAAGTTCTTCCAAAAAATATCTCTCACCGGTCTTGAAATCTAATATTCAATATATAGCATGATAATTCAACATTATCATTTGTTGCTCGAGATGGATAGATTGTTAAAGTAAACAAATAAAGACGTTGTATTTATGTCTAACTGTAACAAAATAGTAATTCTGAAATAGGTAAATTATATTTAAATATAACACAGTTTGGATAACATTAATGGACTGCATAAAAGATGAGAAGAGGAAAAACTCTGCAGCAAAACAAATATTAATGGACCTAGAAGATCAGAAAAAGAAAAACTGACACAAATCCAATACAATTATCTTTTATGAGTTAAAGTTAAAGCTAGATGTAAGGGTCTTCATTATTTGTCAATATAAACTTTAATTAAGTGAGAAAGTACGATTACCAAATATAAAATCACAACAGAACATACCTTAAGAACAAAAATTAACATATCGCGAAAATTTTAAAGAAGCAATTTACTTCCTTGCCGAAATTGAGACTGTGTATGAAAAATATAATATAAGGACATAAATTTTCACATTTATCAAAACATAGAGGGTAAATTGTCCCATATCATAATACGTGGAGGTAATGTGCCACAAATATCATAACACAAGAGAGTAAATTGCCACATTTATCATAAGACATATGGGTAAATTGCCATATTTATCAAAAGATAGAGAGGTAAATTGCCACATTATCATAACACAGGAAAATAAAGTGTAATATATAAAAATATCAGAGAAGTTGTGAAATTTTTATAAAACTAGAAAAGTGCACGTACGTTGTACGTGTCTAGTTTTAATTTCAAAGTTTTTTTTCAATAAATTAGTGTAAAAATAGCCATTTTTATGTCATAGAATATCATATATTTATGACTGATAAATTTATTTTAATGAGATTTATTTTTATTAATTATTATTGGTTTATAAAAAAAATGATAGCTTTGAATAGTTGTAATAAAATATATAATGATGTATGATTTAGTCATTACATCTAACAGAATTTGTTCTAAAATAAGATCATTAAAATATTATTTAGTGCATTCCATAATAGTAGTTTTTATGTCAAGTTTATCCGTTATTCACCGATGACAAAGGTTTCATCCGTTTCTTCATAAATTTTAATGATTTCACGAGTATTTTTTCTTAATGGTTTCACTAGTTTTTTCACCAACTTCACCATTGTTTACCAATTTCACCCGAAGTTTCACCGGTTCATATGTTTTCACTGTTTAATTTTTTTTATCTAGTTCCTCTTTTAATCGATTATAACATTTTTCATTGTTTTTCCATATTTTTTCGATTTTTTTTCCAATTTAAACCATTTTTTTCCGATTTCACATTGTTTTTATTGTATAAAATTTAACTCGTTTTCACCTATTTCACTAATTTCACATGCTATTCACCTAAATTTTTCATTGATTAAACATGTTTTCACCGACTTCAAGCTTTTTTGACTGATTTTATTCGTTTCTTTACAAATTTCACCCAAACTTTCACCGATTCTTATGTTCTCATTGTCTAAATTTTGTTTACCCGATTTATTTTTTCTTAGAGATTTATTCTTTTTTTATCGGTTATAACATTTTTCATTGTTTTCTCAATTTTGGTCGATTTCTTTGGCTTCTTTCTTCAATTTAAATCAATTTTTCATCGATTTCATCAGTTAAACTCTTTTTTAACTGATATCACTCGTTTTTACCATTTTAACCAGTTTTTATCTATTTCTCATGTTTTTTTTCACTAATTTCACATGTTATTCACTTGATTTTTCATTGATTAAATGTGTTCTTACCAACCTTGCGTTTTGACCAATTTTATCCTCTTTTAACCAGCCTTAATTTTATTGGTTTCACAAATTTTATCCCCCTTTTTTTTTTTATCGATTTCAAATATATTTAAGATTTCACGATCATTTTTTTCACCAGTTTAAAGTCCACATACATTGTACGTGTCTATTTAATATAAATGGTATTTTGTTGTAAATCAGAGTAAAATTAACTTCATTTTGTCATAAAATAGCACATATTAATGACTGCTATTCAATATATTAACTTCACCACGGGTATTTTCATCGATTTCTTTAGTTTTTTTCGGTTCAACCCATTTTTCTAATGGGTTAACATTGTTTTTGTTGGTTGAACTTTTTTCATTTTATTGATTTCATTTATTCTTACCAGTTTAACCAATTTTCACATGTTTTCACCGACTTTAGCCTTTTTCACCGATTTTACTCGGTTTGCACATATTTCATCTTTTTTTATGTAATTTCATCGTTTCACCGATGTCATCCATTTTTTTCGCAAATTTCATTTGAATTTTCACCGAGTTCACATGTATTTTGCCGAATTTTCAACTCAAATAATTATACATCTTCAATTACTTTTAAGTATATATCAAATTATTTCACTTACCTTATCATTTGAAAAATATTTTACCCATCTTATTATATTAATTAGTTTAATTCAATTTTCATTGATTCTTACCGATTTTATATATTTTACTGATATACTCGTTCTTGATTAATTATAATCTATTATTCATTGTTTTTCCAATTTTTCATCAATTTCTTTTGTTTTCTCCTATTCAAACAAAAAAAATCTACTGTTTTAGTCCACATTATTACTGCTAGTTAAAGTTTTTTTTTTTCCTTTTTAGATTTTACTTATTTTTATCAGTTTAACTTATATTTCACATTTTTTGTTTTAACAATTTCACTTGAATATTCATTGATTTCATATTATTTCACAAATTTTTACAATTTTATAATGATTTAACCCATTCTTCATATATTTCACCCATTCTTCATTGATTTCACCGATTTGTTTCCCATTTTTTCATAAATGTCACCCGAATTTTCATCGATTTCACATGTATTTATCTATTTAACTGGCACTTTTTATTACCGATTTCACCCATTGTTTCACCTTCTTCACCAGCATTCATAAATTTTATCTAGATCGATTTCATATGTTTTCATCAATCACATAAATTTATTAGATCGATTTCACCAATTTTCATTGATTTTCATCCGTTTTTGAACTTATTTCACAAGTTTTTTTAACATATTTTATGATATTTAAGAGAATTTGATTTTTTTAAGAAGTGACATATTGTACTAAATCTTTAAATGAAACAAATAATTTTTTTACAACTGTTCAAAATAATAGTCTTTGTTTTTATTTTTATGTGTTATAGAAGGACAATAATGAAATTGTAAAAGTGATTTAGGAGTTAATTTCTTAATTATTGGAGTTAATGTAAGAAATAATCATGATAACTGTTCAAAATAATAGTCTTCGTTTTTATTTTTATGTGTTATAGGAGGACAATAATAAAATTGTAAAAGTGATTTAGGAGTTAATTTCTTAATTATTGGAGTTAATGAAATAAGACTTGATATCTAATTTGAATATACTTTTATTTTTCTTCCATATTCATGGTGTTTGGTTAGGAAGCAAGGAAGTTACAAACTTTCTTAAAATATTTTCCTACCAAAGTTTTGATGAGAAAATTTAAGGAAAATTAACGTCTAATTATATTTTATTAATATATTTTACAATTTGAATAAGGGCATTTTTGTCTTCACAAAACAAGAAAAAAACTTAAATTATTCACACTTTTAGTAGTAGTATAGATATAGATTAGAGGGCAGTAATTCATAGTTGAGCCTTCGAAAACTAACTAGTATATATTTGTTCCTGATAGATTAAATTATCTGCAACACAAACGACATGTCAACGTTTTGTAACGGGCAATTGGAGAAACAAAAATGGATAAACTGTTATGAAATATCTATATAAGTTGTGGATGCCATTGCAATTTACACTTCAAGTTATAAAGTGTCAAGACACTATTATTGCACTTTGTTGTATAAGGAATTAACACATATCTCCTTATGTGTCAAGACAAGAAGAGGTGTGGCATTGCATATGATATGTGGCAAGACATGAAGGATTAAGGGTGGCAAGAACAAGTGGATGCTCCTAAGTATAGCCGTGTATCACAATGCATGAGAAGCCATCCATCACTTCTTTTTGTAAGACATGTGTGACGCCACCTATCACTTTTCTTTGTATGACATGTGTAATCTTGAACTCCTATAAATAGATGAGTTCATCCCTCATTTTAAAATAAGAACAACCATCTATAATCATTGAGAAGAATTGTTATATCTTCATTCATGGAAATACTTTGTTTACTACAATCTTTTCATCCTTTTAATTTAAGTTTTATATACGTTATCAACACGAGTTTGCTTTATAACTCGATTCAAGTTATCACAATATATCCCACAAATAAGAGAGAAAAGAGGCAAACACTTTGAAAGGCAAATTTTCGGATTTGCACAAAATAGTTTCTGTTTTTCAATCATTCCGGCCATTTCCACCGTTGGATCATCCTCAAATTTTAACCGAAGGTTTCTCACACCAGCCTCTTCATTCTGACCGTTCGGATCGTCCTTACAACGTATGTAGGTGACACGGCATCCATCAGAAGTTGACGCAAAAAGGTTGAGGAAAGTAGCAGTTGCCTCTATCCGGGAGGATTAAAATCGACAAACAAGTAATATGCATACTTTATTATACGTAGTATAAATAACTTGAAATTCGAATTAATATGCATACTTTATTATACGTAGTATAAATAACTTGAAATTCGAATATGAACAAATTATTTTTTACTTGAAAGAAAGCCTAATAAGTTTTGAGCTTGAAATAAAGCTTTAAAGTTTAAGCTTGAAAGAAAGCTTTGAAAATTTTAGACTTGAAAGAAAGTCTAGGCGAAAAACTCAAACCCGAAGTTTTGAGTATATTTTCGGCTTGAAAGAAAGCCTACTACTTTTGTGCCTCCATTAGGCAAAAAACTCAAACCCGAAGATTTGAGAACATTTTTGGCTTGAAAGAAAGCCTTGTAAGTTTTAAGCTTGAAATAAAGCTTCAAAGTTTTTAAGCTTGAGACAAAGCTTCGAAAATTTTAGACTTGAAAGAAAGTCTAGGTAAAAGACTCAAACCCGAAATTTTGAGTACATTTTAAAGAAAGCTTATTATTTTTTGTGCTTTGAAAAAAAAATGAAAAATAACGTTGATGTGAGCATGCACAATGGAGATATTTGTTTGGTTGACAGTGGAACCACACACACGATTCTTCGAGAGAGTAAATATTTCTCGAATTTGAAATTAGCAAAGGCTAATGTAGTACAATTTGTGGTACTACAACATTAATTGAAGGCTCCGGAAGAGCCAATATAATGTTGTCCGGTGGTACAAATATTTTAATAAAAGAGGCGTTGTACTCTCCAAAATCCAAAAGAAACTTATTAAGTTTCAAAGATATACGTTTGAATGGATTTCATATTGAGACCATGAATGAGGGGAATATGGAATATCTTTGTATCACATCCATGATTTCATGCCAGAAGCATATTAATGAAAAACTCCAAGTTTTCTCATCTGGTTTATATTATGCGACCATAAGAGTTTATGAATCAAATGTTATATTGAACCGGAAGTTCAATGATTCAAAACTTATCTCGCTTTGCCATGACAGACTTGGCCACCCGGGAGCAATTATGATGCGTCGAATAATAAAAAATTCAAGCAGGCATCCTTTAAAGAACCAGAAGATTCTTTTGCCACAAGAAAATGTATGTGTGGCATGCTCACAGGGGAAATTAATTATCAGAACGTCTCCTATGAAGATTGGTACTGAATCCCCAATGTTTTTACAACGAATTCATGGAGATATATGTGGGCCTGTAGATCCACCTTACGGACCTTTTCGTTATTTTATAGTCCTGATAGACGCATCATCGAGATGGTCTCATGTATGCCTACTGTCAACGCGTACAATGACTTTTGCCAAGCTTCTTGCTCAAATTATAAAATTGAGGGCACAATTTCCTGATTATCCAATGAAGACAATCCGTCTTGATAATGCCGGTGAATTTCCATCTCAGGCATTTGATGATTATTGCATGTCAATTGGAGTTGATGTTGAACATTCTGTTGCACATGTTCATACCCAAAAGGCCCTAGCTGAGTCATTTATAAAGAGGTTGCAATTAATTGCTAGACCTTTACTTTTGAGGTCAAATTTACCAACCTCTGTTTGGGGACATGCAATATTACATGCTGCTTCACTGGTCCGAATTAGACCAAGTTCATTCGAGGCGTATTCGTCATTGCAGCTTGTGACAGGCCAGCAGCCTGATATTTCTCATTTGAAATTTTTTGGATGTGCGGTTTATGTTCCAATATCACCGCCACAACGAACAAAAATGGGTCCACAGAGACGACTAGGGATCTACATTGCTTTTGATTCCCCGTCTATTATCAGATATCTTGAGCCCTTGACGGGTGATATATTTAAAGAAAGATATGCTGATAATATTTTTAATGAGACAGTTTTCTCGCCGTTAGGGGTAGATAAGAAGTCGGTTCCTGAAGAACGGCGTGAAATTAAATGGAATGTGCCATCTTTGTCTCATTATGACCCACGTACAAAAAATTGTGAGCAAGAAGTAAGAAAGATTATACATTTGCAAAATGTTGCAAATCAATTGCCGGATGCATTTGTTGATACAAAGAAAATAATAAAATCTTATACCGGCAGTTAATGCACCAACACAGATTGATGTCCCTGAAGGACATGTCCCTGCAGGACAATATGAAAAACCACGAATGAAATGTGGACGCCCGGTTGGTGCAAGAGACAAGAATCCCCGAAGGAAAAAGATACCAGAAGTATGTATTCCTCCTGGAGAGGAAACTGTTTCAACGCAAAGCGCTATAGAAAAAATAACTAATCAGTCTGAATTAAGAAATGCCCCTGAAGAGGCAAATGAAACTGATGCCCTTGAAGAGGCAATAGATATTTGAAGAGATCTCTTTGAATTATTTAAATACCCGAGAAATCTGGGATAGAAAGAAAGTGATTGTAGATAATGTCTTTGCGTATGGGGTCGCACTAGATATTATAAATAAGGATCCCAAAGATCCCGAACCGATATCGGTTGATGAATGTCGACATAGAAATGATTGGCCAAAATGGAAATATGCGATTCAAGCTGAGCTGAACTCGCTAGAAAATCGCAAAGTTTTTGGACCGATTGTTAGCACGCCCGAAGACGTGCAACCTGTCGGGTACAAATGGGTATTTGTACGAAAACGGAATGAGAAAAATGAGATTGTGAGATACAACGCACGACTTGTTGCACAAGGATTCTCACAAACACCTGGAATTGATTATGATGAAACATATTCCCCTGTGATTGATGTAATCACATTGCGGTATTTGATTAGCTTTGCAGTCTCTGAAGGACTGGACATGCGTGTGGTATAATCGGCTCAGTGATTATCTCATAAAGGAAGGATTTGTTAACAATCCAATTTTTCCATGTGTTTTCATTAAAAGATTTGAGAATGGATTTTTCATTATTGCGGTATACGAGGACGACTTAAATCTTGTGGGGACTCCTGAAGAGCTCACAAAGACCGCAAACTATTTAATGAAAGAATTTGAGATGAAAAATCTCGGGAAAACAAAGTTTTGTCTCGGCCTGCAGATCGAACATTTATCAACTGAAATCTTTATCCATCAATCGGCATATACAGAAAAAATCATGAAGAGATTTTATATGGGCAAAGCTCATCCATTGAGCAGTCCCATGGTTGTTAGATATTTAGATATAAAGAAAGATCATTTCCGTCCTCGAGAGGAAAATGAAGAATTGCTTGGTCTTGAAGTACCTTATCTAAGTGCAATTTGAGCCTTGATGTATCTTGCAAATTGTACGAGACCTGATATAACTTTCTCAGTTAATTTGCTGGTAAGATATAGCTCTGCACCAACATGAAAGCATTGGAATGGAGCTAAACACATATTGCGCTATCTTCGTGGAACAATAGACATGGATCTATTTTACTCTAGAGATGCCGATGCACATACAACAGGTTATGCAGATGCTGGTTATCTTTCTGATCGACACAAAGGTAGATCACAACGTGGATATGTATTTACTTGTGGTGGCGCTGCAATATCATGGCGATCTGTCAAAGAAACTCTAGCTGCCACTTCTTCCAATCATGCTGAAATTTTGGCATTGCATGAAGCAAGTCGAGAATGTTTATGGCTGAGATCAATGGTTCAATATATACAAGAATCTTGTGGGTTGCTTCAACAAAGAATATACCAACATCATTATATGAAGACAATGCCGCTTGTATTGCTCAAATAAAAAATGGATATATCAAAGGAGACAGAACGAAGCACATATCACCAAAGTTTTTCTTTACCCACGAGCTTCATAAAAGGGGTGATATAGATGTTCTTCAGATTCAATCATATAACAACTTTGCTGATTTATTCACTAAAGCATTGCCAACTACAACATTCAGGAAGATGGTTTACAACATTGGAATGCGGCGACTCGTGGATCTTACGTCGGCATCAGGGGGAGCGTGTAATTAACGACACTTACACTGTACTCTTTTTCCTTCGTCCAAGTTTTTGTCCCACTGGGTTTTTCTTGGCAAGGTTTTAACGAGGCAGTGTTACACGCTTATAAGCCCCTTTTCGGAAAAGTACTCTTTTTCCTTCGTTCAAGTTTTTGTCCCAATGGGGTTTTTCTTGACAAGGTTTTAACGAGGCATACTCCAGAAGCAATGGGCATCCAAGGGGGAGTGTTATGAAATATATATATAAGTTGTGGATGCCATTGCAATTTACACTTCAAGTTATAAGGTGTCAAGACAATATTATTGCACTTGGTTGTATAAGAAATTAACACATATCTCCTTATGTGTCAAGACAAGAAGAAGTGTGGCATTGCATATGATATGTGGCAAGACATGAAGGATTAAGGGTGGCAAGACAAGAACTAGTGGATGCTCCTAAGTATAGTCATGTATCACAATGCATGAGACCACCCATCACTTCTCTTTGTAAGACATGTGTGAGGCCACCCATCACTTTTCTTTCTATGACATGTGTAATCTTGAACTCCTATAAATAGATGAGTTCATCCCTCATTTTAAAATAAGAACAACCATCTATAATCATTGAGGAGAATTGTTATATCTTCATTCATATAAATACTTTGTTTACTACAATATTTTCATCCTTTTAATTTAAGTTTTATAACATAAACATATTTATTTCAAATCTAAAATTTATATAAAAATATTAATTTATTTAATATTTATTAAAATATTAAATTATATAATTAAAAATGACTTACCAGGTCATGGTGGCCTGGGTTCAGTAGCAGGCTTCTGCCAGCCTTGAGATTGGGGTGGGGGTGGGTGAGTTTTGTAGTTTTTTTTAGAAAATTATAATTATCTATTATTTATTATTTGGGAAATTTACATAGACACCCCCTCGGTTTAGGTCTAATTACAAGAAATTACCCTCATATTTGAAATATTACAAAAACACCCTATTGACTTAACGGCCGTTAGTCAACTTTAACGGAACACGTAAAATGTCCAAAATGCCCTTGGTTGATTTTAATATATATACAAAAAAAAAAAAAAAACTCCATGGCCGCCGCCGCTACAAGCTCCATCACTCGTTTTTTTCACTTTTCCGGCGACTCCGGACACGGTTTGAGCTCTATTTGATGGCTATAGACTCGTCTTCACGTCCTCTACAAATCCCAAGCATTAATTATTAGTTCAAAGTCCATCCCGTCACTCTATTTTCAGATCTACGATTTTGGTACTTTTTTCGATTTTACACCGCCGCCGGCAGTGTAGCATAACCCACCACCTCCTCTTTCAGCCGTAGACTCCCCTCGAAGTGGCGGTCATTTTGGTACCAACCTTGTCCAATTTGGTGCTGAATTGAAGCTTCCTCATTTGCCAAGCTCACGTCAATGGCAGTTTGGCATCTTCGCAAAATCAGCCCCTCTATCCCAATTCGCAAATTGACCCTTGTACTTTTTCACCTTGATAATATGTTCCTACATTTATAGAAAAACTCAAACTTCCACTTTGATTTGGTCAAAATTCACAATTTACACGTCACATGGCCCGCACATGGGCGATTTCGGGCTAATTTTGATATGGGGTAAAAATGCTAGTGAGCTTAAGTTAAGTTGTGGCACCAAAAATGCAATAATCCCGTAACAAAATCACCAAGCCCTAAATCCCGAAAAGTTCTCTGGATTTCAAAAATTCAAATTGTGTTATCGTAGATAAATTTATTAATTTTTAAATGGGTTTGTTTTATTTTTGTAAGAAAAATATTTGTTATTAAAGTGAAACTTTATTTACCAATTATGTTATTGTAAATAAATTATTAAATTTTAGAAGGGTTTTTTTTTGTAAGAAAATATATGTTATTAAATAATTGTGTTATAGTAAATAAATTTTAATTTGGTTTGTTTGATTTTAAAATGAAAATAAACGTTATTAAAACTTTATTTACCAGATTGAGTTATTGTAAATAAATTTATTAAATTTTAAATAGGTTTATATTATTTTTTAAGGAAATATGTGTTGTTGAAATTTTATTTATCGAATTTTGTTATTGAAAATATATGTTATTAAATAATTGTGTTATTGTAAATAAATTTAATAAATTTTAATTTGGTTTGTTTGATTTTTGAATGAAAAAGTGTTATTGTAAAGTTATTAAAGCTTTATTTATCGAATTGTGTTATTGTAAATAAATTTATTAAATTTTAAATTGGTTTGTTATAATTTTAAAATTTAATAAATTTATTTATAATATTTATTACACAGTTACAAAGACACCCCATGTAACACAAAATATATTACAAATACACCCCTTGGGGGCAAAATTGAAAAAACATTAAAATAAATCTTGTAATACTGTTTTGCCAGAGGGGTGTCTTGGTAATATTTCAAACAAGAGGGTAAGTTCCTGTAATTAGGCCTAAACACAAGGGGTGTCTAGGTAAATTTCCCTTATTATTTTAATAAATATTTAATTATTTTTAATTATATAAATTTTAGATTTGAAAATAATATTTTTTTCAGACTTATTTGTATTGTTTATAAAATTAAAATAATTATATAAATATTATAAGTAAAATCTCAAAATTAGTCTGCACGTGGTTTTATTCGGAGTTAATTTTGAAATCGACAAAAATATGGACTAAAATGGTCAATAAATTTGTTTATATGGGCTATTCTGGTAGCTTGGGGTAAAATTATCAGTCAATATTAGTATTGGCATCGACTTTGCAATGAATTTTGACTTTCATGTCATCACTTAACCGTAATTTTTAGCGACGGTACCAAATATGTCATAATTTTTTAAAACTTGGTACTAAATGTGTTAGACACATAAAGCGGTGTACCAATTGATCTGAAGCGCGGTATTAAAAATGCAATTCTCTCTCAAAAAATGCGTAGAACTTATAATAAAATTAAAAGCCAATCAAGGTTAAAATGGACTCGAGCCATATTAACCTTGACTCATGTACGTGAATAACACAATCACATCTCCCCTAAACACATTTCGACATAATTTTTTGATTTAATGCCAATTTACCCTCTCCCCCTCCTTTACCGCCTCCTCCTTGAAAACTTTAAAAGTCAATCTACTCCATTCAGTTAAAGAGTATAACTCACTTGTCTAAACTTTTTATATTTTCAACCAATAAAATATATATAAAGAAACTTCATAAAGTTGCAAGCTGCAAACTATATTACAAAACTTCTAAAGCCCCTAGAATGATAAACTGTTCAACAAAATTAAACATCAGTAGGCATGAAAAATATTTTGTAAAATATGAGGGTAAATTGCCATATTTATTATAATACGCGGGGGTGGGGTGATAAACTGGTAAAATGCAACATAAAAATGTCTGGAGACGGTGTAATTTTTTTATAAATTTATAGGAAGTAAAATACTCTTTTTCAAATCACAATGCCTCATTTTACTCTCTGGATTATCTCAAAGGCTTCTTTTATTAAAACTTCTCATGTTCAAAATCTCATTTCTTCAAAAAGATTGTTCCCAACCTCAAGAAATCTCATTCCCTCACTATCAAATACTTTCTTCCACTAGCTGGAAACATATATAATCCTCCCTACAAACTTCGACAAGCCCGTGACTCTTTACGTGTCGGGCGACTCTGTTTCTCTACGGATTGTCGTGTTTGATAAATATTTTAACTCTCAGACGAGTAACCATCAACTAGTTGCCAATGAATCTTTCGCTACGTCACTCACTTGCCAAAAAGTTCTTCCGATTCAGTCATCTTATCTGTAAAAATCACATTGTTTCCAGAAAAAGGGTATCTGCATTGGTTTAGAAAGATGGAGTTTGTGGCATTCAGATTTTAGAGGTGAGAATACCAGGAATACAAGTCAATATAATAATTGGTCTGTTTTCCACAAACAACATATATTTAAATTAATTTCCTAAGTAATTGAAAAGCAAATACAGACTATCCCTTAGCCACAGATAATGTTGCAACAAACTGAAAAATACATTGAGGTCTTTAAAATCAGTTATATAAAGTTTTTGAAAAACAAAGAAGAAAAGATAAATCAAGATCTAGCTAGGATGCAAGAATCATATATACTCCTTTAGTCTTCATCTACAATCTTTACACGAGTAAGGCCAAGCTCTCCTTGTAATCAATAACCATAACAGCTTTGTCCTCAAAATTTTCAGCATCCAAGAAAATGAAACCTGGGACTTTTTTGCGAAACTTCTTCGTTGACTCAATATTTTTCTTACTTGACCTCGAAGGTCGTTTATGCTCCTCACATACTAGCATCCCATTATTTGTGAATCCTAATGGAAACCCACAATTCTTCGGAAGCCTAATTGTCAATTTTTTATTCCAACAATCTGTAACTCCATACTCACCCATGACCCATACAAAACACTTACTATCATTATAGTCAAAAATTACAAAAGCTAATGATCCCTGAAATTCTTTAAACGTTACCAAGCGAGCACCCGCATAATCTAATTGTTCAGGTAATTTCATCTCACCGAAACATTGATTTTCAAAATTGAAAAATAAGATTGATTCAATAGAAAGTTCCATGGGCTGACAATATTCCGCGTCAGCAAAGACCTTCCTAGTTGCCAACCAGTGAACAAAACCGTAAAGAAATACTCCTCCTCTGAGAGCAACAAGTCCATCCGGCGGGTTGGAATTAATAATTTTGTTCCAGGAGTCTGTTCTTAAACTATATGTTTCAACTTGAGCATATATTTTTTCCTACACTCTAGAATACTGAATTATGATTACTCTATAGTCATTCGATGAATCATGAAACCCAAGTCCAAGGACGTAATAAAACCTAGGGTAGGACCCATCAAAATTCTGTTTCAAGAGGGGTGAAGTTTCTACACTCTTGCATTTTCTAATCGAAGGGTTCCATAACAAAAAATCAATATCAATTTCAATATCGACCTTAAGTAAAATCAACCCATTGCACGATTCAGGGGATAATAATCAATCGTTATAGAATATTCAGAAATCGAACCTAGTTTTTCCATGTAAACGGGTACCTGATTCTCAACAACATAACATGATTTATTATTGAGAATCAGGGCATACTGACCTTCGGGTTCGAATATATTGAATTTGCGATGGGTAGCAATGAATTCGGGAGATTTGATAAGGATTCCCATGTTTTGCACACGGATATGAATTTCACCAGGGATTTCACCGGAAGTCTTGGTAAGATATGGTTGCTAAAGAGATCAAAAGGAAGATGTTTTGAGTGTTCCTTTTTTCTCATGACTTTCTTCAGAATCACGGAAGAAGAAACCTCTACAGATCTAGAGGCAAGCGAAGAAGATATATGCTTTGAATTTCGTATGTTCAAAAGGTCGTGATGGTTCTCACAGTATGGAAATTCGTGGATATTCAATCGGCGGCACCGCCAGTTCTTGCCACGAGTCCACTCACATCGGAGGTGCTCTGACGTTGTCTCCTCTTTAGCCATTATTCTGCCGCTAGTTAATTACTAATTTGAAATTTTTAGGATTTTGTTTTAAAATTTTAATTTCTTTCATAGGGAAGAGAGAATATAGTAGATGAACAATTGATACAATTACCTTTATTGAGTGGAATGGTTTTTGAATTCTTCTTATGGTTTAGAAATACAAGCGACTGCCGCTCGTGGTATTCCCATGCATAACTCTTTTGCCATTATTCTGCCGCGCGTTAATTCTTAATTTGAAATTTTTAGGATTTTATTTTAAAATTTTAATTTCTTACGAAGGGAAGAGAGAATATAGTAGATGAACAATTGATACAGTCACCTTTATTGAGTGGGTTGGTGTTTGAGTTCCGCTCATGGTTTAGAAATACTAGCGACTGCCGCACGTGGTATTCGCGTGCATAACTCTTTTGCCATTATTCTGCCGCACGTTAATTCTTAATTTGAAATTTTTAGGATTTTGTTTTAGAATTTTAATTTCTTTCAAAGGGAAGAGAGAACTCTAGTAGATGAACAATCGCTATAGTCACCTTTACTGAGTTGGTTGGTTTATGAATTCCGCTCATGGTTTAGAAATACTAGCGACTGCCGCACGTGGTATTCGCGTGCACAACTCTTTTGTCATTATTCTGCCGCGCATTAATTCTTAATTTGAAATTTTTAGGATTTTGTTTTAAAATTTTAATTTCTTTCAAAGGGAAGAGAGAACTCGAGTAGATGAACAATTGCTACAATCACCTTTACTGAGTTGTTTGGTTTTTCAATTCCGCTCATGGTGTAGAAATACTAGCGACTGCCGCACGTGGTATTCGCGTGCATAACTCTTTCATTATTCTGCCGCGCTTTAATTCTTAATTTAATATTTTTAGGATTTTGTTTTAAATTTTTACTTTCTTTCTAAGGGAAGAGAGAATATAGTAGATGAACAATTGATACAGTCACCTTTATTGAGTGGGTTGGTTTTTGAGTTCCGCTCATGGTTTAGAAATACTAGCGACTGCCGCACGTGGTATTCGCGTGCATAACTCTTTTGCCATTATTCTGCCTCGCGTTAATTCTTAATTTGAAATTTTTTAGGATTTTCTTTTAAAATTTTAATTTCTTTCAAATGGAAGAGAGAACTCTAGTAGATGAACAATTGCTACAGTCACCTTTACTGAGTTGGTTGATTTTTGAACTCCGCTCATGGTTTAGAAATACTAGTGACTGCCGCACGTGCTATTCGAGTGCATAACTCTTTTGCCATTATTCTGCCGCACGTTAATTCTTAATTTAAAATTTTTAGGATTTTGTTTTAAAATTCTAATTTCTTTCAAAGGGAAGATAGAATATAGTAGATGAACAATTGATACAGTCACCTTTATTGAGTGGGTTAGTTTTTGAATTCCGCTCATGTTTAGAAATACTAGCGACTATCGCACGTGGTATTAGCGTGCATAACTCTTTTGCCATTATTCTGCCGTGCGTTAATTCTTAATTTGAAATTTTTAGGCAAAAATTCAATTATGGTACCATAGAACTGGGCAAATTTCATTTTTCATACCAAAAAGTTCAAAAATCATACCAATTCTCACTCAGTCGTTCCAAAA
Organism: Penstemon barbatus; assembly: GCA_003313485.2. NCBI lineage: Eukaryota > Viridiplantae > Streptophyta > Magnoliopsida > Lamiales > Plantaginaceae > Penstemon > Penstemon barbatus. Next base: position 72,895,721 of record CM064877.1, on the reverse strand, counting down.
AAGGCACTTCCGTTAGTTTACTTAACGGAACTGCCACGTGTCACCTGTTGAAACAAAATAGGGGGGAAATGCAATTGTCTAAAATTGAGCAGGGTGTTTTTGCAATTATTGCCTTCTTCCTCCTATGGACGATCACCGGCTTCCGGTGTCCGTTTGTCGAAATTGGTTGAGGGTTTTTGTTCCTCTTGTCATGGGAAACATTTCCCATGGGGTAATTGCAGCGGCTGTCGACGGTGGAGCAGTGGAGGAGTGTTTTTTCGCGAAAATTAGGGTTTAGGCCGAAAACGTGCCGCCACTTGGGCCGGGCTCAGCCGTCTACGGTAGCTACAATAAACCTATGGAAATGATGCCCACGGTCAGGGAAACTATTGCAACAAGAATTACGAAGTTTTGTTAAGAATCGAAGAAGAAATCACGATTTAAAATTTCGAAAATTTCGACCTACAATTCGAAAATTAGAACTCAAAATTCGAATAGATTACTCAACGGATTGAAAATATCTTTATATGTACGAGTTCTCCACGACAAGGGAAACAAAAACCCTCAACCAATTTCGACCAAAAGCCACTGGAGCCGGCGGTCGTGTGGGACGAGGAAGAAGACAACGATAATTGCAAAAAACCCCTGCCTAATTTTTAATAATTGCAGTTCTCACCTCTTTTTTTACTTAAAGGAGGAGGCTAAACGTCCGTTGCAAAACTTAACTGTGTTGAGATTCGGTAAGATAAACAGCCCTAGTCACAGCGGAATTTGAAATTTTTAGGACCTCTTACTGAATCTTGCCAGGATACTACTCTAGGTGTATATATATGAATATTAAATAAACGACAGTATAAACAGTTTACACGTTATACCTGTCTCCTTGCAAATCCCTGTTTGCAAATGAAGTCAAGTTTCTCCCTCAGTTGGTCGATGCTATGCCCTGCAGTAGCGCCACACGTGTTGCGCCTCTATGGGTTGATACACCAAAATTACACGAAATATAATATACCCTGATCGGCTAGAACACAAGATATATTAAGATCTAGGTTTAGGAAACGAATTTGGAACAAGAACGAAATCGAAAAATTCTTCCTAAGGAAGAAAAGGGTGTTGGCCTATTTCACTTGGGAGAGGAGAGAGAGAATTTTTCTTGACTTAACTTTTTGGCTCTCAAAAGTTGTGTATGAGATATGACATCAAGTCCCCTATTTATAGGTATCTCATTAACCTAATCCTCCTAGTACTAGGACTCCAAGTCTCCTACATGGGCCATGGCCCTTTTAATTAGAAGACTAAGTCTTCCAATTAATTCATGGCCCAGTTAATTAATTTAATCAGGCTTTATTTAATCTCCCAATTAAATACCCCAATTAATTAACTATTCTCCTAATTAATTAAATCAGACTCCAAGTCTCTTTAATTAAATATTTCTATAATTAATTAAATCCAACTAAATTAATTAACTTACAAATTAAATTCTAATTTAATTTATAATCTTGATCCAATTTCAATTGGATCCAATTTGTTCCAATTGGGTCGACCCTAGTCGACCCAGTCACCAATCGACCCAATCGACCCAGTCGATTCGGTCGACCCAGTTGTTTCATTTTCCTTCGCTTTCGCTTCAGGTGTATTATGTATGCCCCCGTAGGTTCACCACATAATTGGCCGTGGGTTATAATTAAATATTTACTCAATTATTCAAGTATTAAATACTTTCTAAATCAGTCAAACACTCTGTCGACTGACCATTCCAAAATTAGCACCCCTGCCAATTTAGGAATTCTCCCACACTCCACGGTCGAGGTCTGGCCACAAGCCCATGGAGCCCAATCACTGGTGAATTAATTCAGTGAACCTTTTATCATTTACAATTACCATATACGCTACAATCTCTCCATCAACCAATCTCCCAGTCCAGACTTAAAGGTGTGGTATTTCATCGGTTCCCCTTTTTCTTTTGTCTTGACCTTATACATTCTGGTCTCGAAATAATTCTCTTTGACTTAATCTATATGAGCTACTTACATAAAGTCGTCAGATACCTCGGCCGAGGATTTTACCAGAATTAATTTCTCACAGAAATCCATAGGAGAATTTCCCAACCTATCAAGTCGGGTCAATGGATCATTTGTTGATAATATGAACCTGCATACGAGTTCCTCTATACCCAACATGAGTCCACAGAAACGTTTTGGTAATCTCCAGTCAGTCGGAACTCACATCAAAATATAGACGTTCTCGCACCAGATAAACCCTATCACCTCAAGTATTTAGAGATCGTTCCTCGTATACTATTGTAAATTGGAATAACTTCATCCCCGATATGCGACTACCGCTTCCATGGTGAGTTATTTCCTAATTGGGGTATTCAGTGCACTTGCCATCCCAGCAAGCCACCCACTTATGTGTATCGACTCTCCCATTCACGCTCGTGGACCCCAGCGTTCTCCAGTTTATCGGAGTATACACAATAGTGAGAGTCTAACCGAATCCAACGATGTCCTATCTCGATTGGATTCTGCGACTCTTGAATATGTTCTAGATCACTGCCTTGGAGATCAGTCCACGGGTTGTCCCATAGCCCTGTGATCTAAGGACTTCTATCCTTATGCGTAGATAATTATTACATAAGATAAAGATGACCATAAAATGCATTTATTAATCCAATTGAATGGTCCTTTCAATTAAATGCAGCCAAAATAGTTGGCTTGCAGGACACTATTCTATCAATCTCCCACTTGTACTAAAGCCAACTTTTCATACTTCTGATTCCCATCTTAGACAGATGTTTTCGGTTGTCTTTTAGGCAATGGCTTAGAAAGCGGGTCCGTCGTATTATCCTTTGAGGTGACACGTTCCATCTTTATGTCTCCTCTACCAATGATATAACATATCAAATGGTATCGTCTTACTACGTGCTTGGATTATGATGAGATCTCGACTCATTCGCTTGAGAGATAGCTCCATTATTATCACAGAAGACAGTAATGGCTCGACAATGCTAGGTATCACATCCAATTCCTGGATGAAGTTTTTCGTCCAAACACCTTCCTTTGCTGCTTCACACGCGGCAATGTATTCTATTTCGGTGGTTGAATCTACGGTAGTGTCTTGCTTGGAGCTCTTCCAGCTTACCGCACCACTATTGAGACAGAACACGTATCCAGATGTCGACTTGAAGTTGTCTACATCACATTGGAAGCTAGAATCAGTATAGCCTTCCAATTTCAATTCTCCTCCACCGTATACCAAGAACAATTCCTTAGTCCTTCTCAGGTACTTCAGAATTGCCTTTACGGCTATCCAGTGCTGCTCACCTGGATCAGACTGGTAGCGACTTGTAACGCTTGAAGCGTACGCTACGTCTGGTCTAGTACATAACATACCATACATTATGATTCCTATAGCGGATGCATATGGTACTTGAGACATTGCTTCTCTCTTCAGGCGTCTTTGGGGCCATAGACTTAGAGAGCGCAATTTCATGTCTAATTGGAAGCAATCCTCTCTTGGATTCTTCCATATTAAATCTCTTCAAGATTTCATCTATGTACTGAGATTGAAAGAGGCCCAGCAGTCCTTTTGATCTATGTTGGTAGATCCTTATACCTAGTACAAAGGATGCTTCTCCCAAATCCTTCATTGAGAATTGTGTAGATAACCATGCTTTAGTTTCGGACAACACCTTCACATTGTTTCCAATGAGAAGAATGTCATCAACGTAAAGCACCAAAAATTCAACTGAACTCCCACTGATCTTCTTGTACACGCATGGTTCGAACACGTTTTTGATGAATCCATAAGTTTGGATTGTTTCATCGAAACGGATGTTCCAACTTCGGGAAGCTTGCTTCAGCCCATAAATGGACCTCTTGAATTTGCACACCTTGTGTTCATCTCCTTTGGATGCATATCCTTTTGGTTGCTCCATGTAGATCTCCTTGTCAATGTCCCCATTGAGAAAGGCAGTCTTTACATCCATCTGTCATATCTCGTAGTTATACCACGCAGCTATGGCCAGCAAGATTCGAATGGATTTAGGCATTGCGACGGGCGACAAGGTCTCCTCAAAGTCGATGCCTGGCCTTTGAGTGTATCCTTTTGCCACTAGTCGCGCCTTGTAGGTTATTACCTCTCCGTTCACTCCAAGATTTCGCTTATAGATCCACTTGCAACCCACGGGAGTCACTCCCACTGGTGGATCTACCAAGGCCTAGACCTTGTTCGAGTGCATGGAGTCCAATTCGAATTCCATGGCTTCACGCCATTTTCCCGAGTCTATGCCTAGCATAGCCTCTTCGTAAGTCCTTGGGTCGGTTAGAGACTGTCTAGTCTCGTGCAGCAGACCGTAGTACCTCTCGGGTTTTCTACGTTGTCTTTCTGATCTACGAAGTATCGGTGTACTCTTTGGTGCACTTTCATGCTCTTGTTCTCCCACTGCCTGTGGTGATGGGTCAGCTTGATCGACCTCTTCGGCTTTTTCAGCTTTAGTGACCTCATCTAGTTCTACGTTGTGTTCCTTCTTGTCCACCAACAAACGTAGTTTGTCTTGTAGGATCGTAGAACTCGTATCCTTTTGAGTTTTCCGGATACCCCACAAATTGCATAAGATGGACTTTACGTCCAGCTTATCTCCCACTAGCTTATTCACATAAGCGGGAGACCCCATATGCGCATGAATGCATATGAAGGTACAATACCAAAACTCATATCACGTGATATGTTTTGGATCTGGCTTCAGAGATATTCAGCTCAGTATCTTCGATTTTCTCGATCAAGTTTCATTTGTTTGAATAAGGAATTTCATGTAAGATTTATTAATGGACATTTACATGTCCAGAATGCTTGACAACAGACAATGTTTCGAGCGGGTCTTACATTTCGAGAATCTAATTCTCTATTAAATAATCAATGGCGTACTGCCAATGCATGTTTGATTTTGAATCGATCAAAATCTCTTACATGCTTTCATTGATTAGGCTCTCTTCTTTTATTCCAAAAGTAATTTAGATTTGTACATCACAACGTACTTTTACCCATGAGGGTACTAGAGACGCCTTATCTCTCACTAATGCTTTAGTGTTTCTCCACACTTTTAAATGGATTGAATCCATTGCAATTGTTTATCCCTCTTGATTGCCTAGCAACCAACTACTAAATCTAATTTCCTTTAAGCAAGATTCGAAAGTCGGTTACTATGTATAGCATCCCAATCAAGCTCGACCCAGTCGAGCTCAGTCTTTGAATCTTTTAATTTGGAAATATGTTTTAGTATTCGTGTATCACCTTTCGGTTTTTACAACGACTCAAGTGTGTGAAATCTTGATTATTTATATTTTATTGACTATGCATATTATATTTAGTCGATATATGAGTATCCATACTCATTTGCTTATGTTCACCTTTTGCGTATAAATCTTATAGCGCAATCAGTTCCAACCATTATTGAACTATCACATCCCTTAAGACAAGGGATGGTATAAGCAAATTCTAATGATCTAAATAATTCATGGCTTTAGATGCATTGAATGCATCAATGAGTACTTCATCGGGCATCCAACACCCTTATGCATTACTTTAACCATAAGGTTAAGTTCAATAAAATTTAATCATCCCTTATGGGATGAATAGGTTCAATTCCTTCTTTCCCTTGATCTTAATCCATGGAAGAACCATTTTGATTGACTTTACAACTTTATCATCCTTACAGAAAATCCTCTAAGGTTATTTCCCTTCAGAGAGGATTCATTCCTCTTCTTCCATCTCGTAAGTCTTTTGAGCTTTTCAATGAGAAGTTATTTCCCATTTATGGGAGATTTCATGTTTGCCTTCAAGAAAATTTGGGCTTGAGAACCATCCTCAACCCTTTGGTGAAACTTATCACCTTTCTTATTTGAAGAGTAACTTCGAAAAAAGGCAGCTTGGTGAAACATATCACCATTCCAGTCGAAGTGTAACATCGAAAGGAAAACCAATGAAATCTTTGTAAGGAGATCAGTCCTTGCTTGGGCTCGAGAAGTCATTCAAAATTCATTTGGGTTCAGTTAATTTATTTGATTCAAGTATGATGGTAAATATTCATGGATACATAACTTATGAAAAACTATCATAAACATGACGATAAATACGCGGCAGATTAATATCAATGCATAATTTACAAACATGGTTTTCATTTGTAAATTACTCCCACTATTTTTATCGAATACTTATGCCCCCACATAAGGTTCGGGAAATAAAATTTTCTAATGGGCTCAAGGCCCAAATGCAATCGCTCAGTACCCACGACTCGTTGGCCATACTAATCGATCCACTTGGTGGGCGATCACATCGCCGGTTAACCATCCTAGCTAACCCTTGAGTTCATTTAGCCTCGGTTTTCGTTATGGACCCACGACTCGTGAGACATCCATACTTACTCGCGTTAAATCATGTCCAATACTCGTGAAGAGAAATAGTTCAATCATAGACGCCCCACGACTCGTGAGACAACGCCTAGAACCTTGATATCCCCTCCCTTGGCACTAAACTGTGCATCGAGGCAATAGACATATCATCTTCCTATAGCTCGACCCACGACTCATGAGACATCGAGATATGTTCGTACGATATGCCTAAGACCTAGTAATTGGATAGGCTCGGACCATAAACACCATTCTATGCGCCTGTTCTACGATTTAATATTATAATTGAAATTAGGTTCAATTGGTGGTTTTAAATTTTCCTTGTGCGAGGCCTCATCAGATTATGCTTTATCTTGTTTACGTTTTTCTATCCTAAGCATGCATCTCATACATCAAAGAATAATTACGAAAAAGTAAACATTCATCACCTAGCATGATATGATTGATCGATTGTCCATCCTATGCGATCCATCACGAGCCATGTGATGGATCAATTGGTCAGTCTAGGGTGGAAATTAAATGTCCTAACTATTACAATTTACAAACCCATACATCATGGGCCTTCTTGTAGTATCCACCTTGATTGGGCCTCCATGTAATGAATTGGGCCTCCATGTCCTCCAAGGTTATGGCCTCCATGTGGTTCTCCAAGTCTCCATGAGGTCTTCTCGACTCCAAGCCTAATCTAAGTCTAACTTATAAAAATAAAGGGTCTTATTCTATTACATTCGTTTGCGCAATCAAGGGCACCAATCAGGCCCATTTAATTACAACCCATAAAATAAATAAACCAAAACTACACAGGGCCTAAGGGCAAAATCGACCAATCCACATATTCACTCAAGAACATGCATAAATTCACACAAGGGCATAAATGTAAATTTACCGGCTCATTTAATTTCAATTCACAAAAATTATCCAAGTTAATTTAATTTTGAATTAACAATTAATCTCTAAGATTAATTAACTCTTACTTGAGTTCTAAGTAATCTACAATTCTAATCTTGATAAAGTTGGTTAATTAAGATAGTTACAAATCTTCCAAGATTACTATTTCATCCAAAACTCTAAGTTTCCAAATTTTATAAATCTCCAAGATTCTCAAGATAATCCTATTTTGACTAGATTAGTTAACTAAGGTAGTGTTCAAATCCATCAAGATTTCTACCTTATCCAAAATTCCAAGTTTCATAATTTAATAAGATCTCTAAGATCTTTAATCTTGGTAACTTACTAGAAGAGATTAATTTTAATTAAATCTCTTATCACAATTGAAACTCTGAGTTTCCTTGTTTAATAAGATCTCTAAGATCTTTAATCTTGGTAACTTACTAGAAGAGATTAATTTTAATTAAATCTCTTATCATAATTGAAACTCTAAGTTTCCTTGTTAATTAGATCTCTAAGATCAATCCAAGATTCCATAACAACCAAATCTCCAAGATTTTCAGGACTTCCAAAATAGGTGAGTTTGAGATCAACCAAAATTCAGCCACGAAGTGACGAATTGAACGATGCCACGTGGCAGCACACACATGGCCACAGAAGCCGCGCGTGAGCCCCACGCAGCGGCTGCTGCCGCGCATGACAGCGCGTTGCCAGCACCCGGCAAACTGTCCGAGGGCAACTGCCGTGTGCTGCACGCGCAGACAGCGCGTTGTTCACGCACTGCCGAGTACGGAAGCACGCGGTGGCCGCCTAGTCGCGATGCGCTGCTGCGCACCGCCGCGTGCCACCGCGGTTGATCCCAAAAATAATTTTTTTTTGTTCGATTACTTTTGATTTAATTAAACAGATCCAATTAATTAAATCCCAATCCAAAATAAAAATTAACACGATAAAATTTCGAATCAAAATTTTTACATTAACTCTAAGTTAACAGATCTACGTCCTAAAACATATACAGTCATAGAACTAGCCATACATAAATCAAACATATGATTTAAATCACAGAATTTGCAAATTCATATATATACAAAGCCTAGAGTTGGCTCTGATACCACTATTGGGATTCGGTAAGATAAACAGCCCTAGGCACAGCGGAATTTGAAATTTTTAGGACCTCTTACTGAATCTTGCCAGGATACTACTCTAGGTGTATATATATGAATATTAAATAAACAACAGTATAAACAGTTTACACGTTATACCTGTCTCCTTGCAAATCCCTGTTTGCAGATGAAGTCAAGTTTCTCCCTCGGTTGGTCGATCTTATGCCCTGCAGTAGCGCCCCACGTGTTGCGCCTCTATGGGTTGATACACCACAATTACACGAAATATAATATACCCTGATCGGCTAGAACACAAGATATATTAAGATCTGGGTTTAGGAAACGAATTTGGAACAAGAACGAAATCGAAAAATTCTTCCTAAAGAAGAAAAGGGTGTTGGCCTATTTCACTAGGGAGAGGAGAGAGAAAATTTTTCTTGACTTAACTTTTTGGCTCTCAAAAGTTGTGTATGAGATATGACATCAAGTCCCCTATTTATAGGTATCTCATTAACCTAATCCTCCTAGTACTAGGACTCCAAGTCTCCTACATGGGCCATGGCCCTTTTAATTAGAAGACTAAGTCTAGTAGATGAACAATTGCTACAGTCACCTTTACTGAGTTGGTTGATTTTTGAACTCCGCTCATGGTTTAGAAATACTAGTGACTGCCGCACGTGCTATTCGAGTGCATAACTCTTTTGCCATTATTCTGCCGCACGTTAATTCTTAATTTAAATTTTTAGGATTTTGTTTTAAAATTCTAATTTCTTTCAAAGGGAAGATAGAATATAGTAGATGAACAATTGATACAGTCACCTTTATTGAGTGGGTTAGTTTTTGAATTCCGCTCATGTTTAGAAATACTAGCGACTATCGCACGTGGTATTCGCGTGCATAACTCTTTTGCCATTATTCTGCCGTGCGTTAATTCTTAATTTGAAATTTTTAGGCAAAAATTCAATTCTGGTACCATAGAACTGGGCAAATTTCATTTTTCATACCAAAAAGTTCAAAAATCATACCAATTCTCACTCAGCCGTTCCAAAAAAGGCATTTCCGTTAGTTTACTTAACGGAACTGCCACGTGTCACCTGTTGAAACAAAATAGGGGGGAAATGCAATTGTCTAAAATTGAGCAGGGTGTTTTTGCAATTATTGCCTTCTTCCTCCTATGGACGATCACCGGCTTCCGGTGTCCGTTTGTCGAAATTGGTTGAGGGTTTTTGTTCCTCTTGTCATGGGAAACATTTCCCATGGGGTAATTGCAGCGGCTGTCGACGGTGGAGCAGTGGAGGAGTGTTTTTTCGCGAAAATTAGGGTTTAGGCCGAAAACGTGCCGCCACTTGGGCCGGGCTCAGCCGTCTACGGTAGCTACAATAAACCTATGGAAATGATGCCCAAGGTCAGGGAAACTATTGCAACAAGAATTACGAAGTTTTGTTAAGAATCGAAGAAGAAATCACGATTTAAAATTTCGAAAATTTCGACCTACAATTCGAAAATTAGAACTCAAAATTCGAGTAGATTACTCAACGGATTGAAAAGATCTTTATATGTACGAGTTCTCCACGACAAGGGAAACAAAAACCCTCAACCAATTTCGACCAAAAGCCACTGGAGCCGGCGGTCGTGTGGGACGAGGAAGAAGACAACGATAATTGCAAAAAACCCCTGCCTAATTTTTAATAATTGCAGTTCTCACCTCTTTTTTGACTTAAAGGAGGAGGCTAAACGTCCGTTGCAAAACTTAACTGTGTTGAGATTCGGTAAGATAAACAGCCCTAGTCACAGCGGAATTTGAAATTTTTAGGACCTCTTACTGAATCTTGCCAGGATACTACTCTAGGTGTATATATATGAATATTAAATAAACGACAGTATAAACAGTTTACACGTTATACATGTCTCCTTGCAAATCCCTGTTTGCAAATGAAGTCAAGTTTCTCCCTCAGTTGGTCGATCCTATGCCCTGCAGTAGCGCCCCACGTGTTGCGCCTCTATGGGTTGATACACCACAATTACACGAAATATAATATACCCTGATCAGCTAGAACACAAGATATATTAAGATCTGGGTTTAGGAAACGAATTTGGAACAAGAACGAAATCGAAAAATTCTTCCTAAGGAAGAAAAGGGTGTTAGCCTATTTCACTAGGGAGAGGAGAGAGAGAATTTTTCTTGACTTAACTTTTTGGCTCTCAAAAGTTGTGTATGAGATATGACATCAAGTCCCCTATTTATAGGTATCTCATTAACCTAATCATCCTAGGACTTGGTATCCAAGTCTCCTACATGGGTCATGGCCCTTTTAATTAGAAGACTAAGTCTTCCAATGCCCAGTTAATTAGTTTAATCAGACTTTATTTAATCTCCCAATTAAATACCCTAATTAATTAACTATTCTCCCAATTAATTAAATCAGACTCCAAGTCTATTTAATTAAATCTTTCTATAATTAATTAAATCCAACTTAATTAATTAACTTACAAATTAAATTCTAATTTAATTTATAATCTTGATCCAATTTGTTCCAATTGGGTCGACCCTAGTCGACCCAGTCACCAATCGACCAAGTCGATTTTTCAGACCCAGTCGACCCAATCGACCCAGTCGATTCGGTCGACCCAGTTGTTTCATTTTCCTTCGCTTTCGCTTCATGTGTATTGTGTATGCCCCAATAGGTTCACCACATAATTGGCCGTGGGTTATAATTAAATATTTATTCAAGTATTCAAGTATTAAATACTTTCTAAATCAGTCGAACACTCTGTCGACTGACCATTCCAAAATTAGCACCCCTACCAATTTAGGAATTCTCCCACACTCCACGGTCGATGTCTGGCCACAAGTCCATGGAGCCCAATCACTGGTGAATTAATTCAGTGAACCTTTTATCATTTACAATTACCATATACGCTACAATCTCTCCATCAACCAATCTCCCAATCGAGACTTAAAGGTATGGTCTTGCATCGGTTTCCCTTTTTCTTTTGTCTTGACCTTATGCATTCTGGTCTCGAAATAATTCTCTTTGACGTAATCTTTATGAGCTACTTACATCAAGCCGTCAGATACCTCGGCCGAGGATTTTACCAGAATTAATTTCTCACAGAAATCCATAGGAGAATTTCCCAACCTATCAAGTCGGGTCAATGGATTCTTTGTTGATGATATGAACCTGCATACGAGTTCCTCTATACCCAACATGAGTCCACATAAACCTTCTGGTAATCTCCAGTCAGTCGGAACTCACATCAAAATATAGACGTTCTCGCACCAGATAAACCTATTACCTCAAGTATTTAGGGATCGTTCCTCGTATACTATTGTAAATTGGAATAACTTCATCCCCGATATGCGACTACTGCTTCCATGGTGAGTTATTTCCTAATTGGGGTATTCAGTGCACTTGCCATCCCAGCAAGCCACCCACTTATGTGTATCGACTATCCCAGTCACGCTCGTGGACCCCAGTGTTCTCCAGTTCATCGGAGTATACACAACAGTGAGAGTCTAACCGAATCCAACGATGTCCTATCTCGATTGGATTCTGCGACTCTTGAATATGTTCTAGATCACGGCCTTGGAGATCAGTCCACGGGTTGTCCCATAGCCCTGTGATCTATGGACTTCTATCCTTATGCGTAGATAATTATTACATAAGATAAAGATGACCATAAAATGCATTTATTAATCCAATTGAATGGTCCTTTCAATTAAATGCAGCAAAAATAGTTGGCTTGCAGGACACTATTCTATCAATCTTTACTGAGTTGGTTGGTTTTTGAATTCCGCTCATGGTTTAGAAATACTAGCGACTGCCGCACGTGGTATTCGCGTGCATAACTCTTTTGCAATTATTCTGCCGCGCGTTAATTCTTAATTTAAAATTTTTAGGATTTTGTTTTAAAATTTTAATTTCTTTAAAAGGGAAGAGAGAATATAGTAGATGAACAATTGATACAGTCACCTTTATTGGGTGGGTTGGTTTTTGAATTCCGCTCATGTTTAGAAATACTAGCGACTGCCGCACGTGGTATTCGCGTGCATAACTCTTTTGCCATTATTCTGCCGCGCGTTAATTCTTAATTTGAAATTTTTAGGATTTTGTTTTAAAGTTTTAATTTCTTTCAAAGGGAAGAGAGAACTCTAGTAGATGAACAATTGCTACAGTCAATTCAGCTCATGGTTTAGAAATACTAGCGACTGCCGCACGTGGTATTCGCGTGCATAACTGTTTTGCCATTATTCTATCGCGCGTTAATTCTAAATTTGAAATTTTTAGGTTTTGTTTTAAAATTTTAATTTCTTTCAAAGGGAAGAGAGAATATAGTAGATGAACAATTGATACAGTCACCTTTATTGAGTGGGTTGGTTTTTGAATTTCGCTCATGTTTGGAAATACTAGCGACTGCCGAACGTGGTATTCGCGTGCATAATTCTTTTGCCATTATTCTGCCGCGCGTTAATTCTTAATTTAAAACTTTGAGGATTTTGTTTTAAAATTTTAATTTCTTTCAAAAGGAAGAGAGAATATAGTAGATGAACAATTGATACAGTCACCTTTATTGTGTGGGTTGGTTTTTGAATTCCGCTCATGTTTAGAAATACTAGCGACTGCCGCACGTGGTATTCGCGTGCATAACCTTTTTGCCATTATTCTGCCGCGCGTTAATTCTTAATTTGAAATTTTTAGGATTTTGTTTTAAAATTTTAATTTCTTTCAAAGGGAAGAGAGAACTCTAGTAGATGAACAATTGCTTGGTTGGTTTATGAATTCCGCTCATGGTTTAGAAATACTAGCAACTGGCGCACGTGGTATTCGCATGCATAACTGTTTTGCCATTGTTCTACCGCGCGTTAATTCTAACTTTGAAATTTTTAGGATTTTGTTTTAAAATTTTAATTTCTTTCAAAGGGAAGAGAGAATATAGTAGATGAACAATTGATACAGTCACCTTTATTGGGTGGGTTGGTTTTGTATTCCGCTCATGTTTAGAAATACTAGCGACTGCCGCATGTGGTATTCGCGTGCATACATGATTCTGCCGCGCGTTAATTCTTAATTTGAAATTTTTAGGATTTTGTTTTAAAATTTTAATTTATTTCAAAAGGAAGAGAGAACTCTAGTAGATGAACAATTGCTACAGTCACCTTTACTGAGTTGGTTGGTTTTTGAATGCCGCTCATGGTTTAGAAATACTAGCGACTGCCGCACGCGGTATTCGCGTGCATAACTTTGTATTGGCGTACCTCATTGTTTACATATTAAATTGCGCTTCCTAAAAAAACAGTTTGGATAACAAATAATGAACTGCATAAATGATCAGAAGAGGAAAAACTCTGCAGCAAAACACATATTAATGGTCATAAATGATCAGAAGAAGAAAAACTGACACAAATCCAATCCGGTACATGTTAATATGTACTCTAGTTATAAAATCATCACAACAGAACAAACCTTGTAAACAAAAATTAACATAGAGACAGTAACAAAACATTAATCCAAAGAAAATAGGGTTAACAAGAAGTGAACCCTTAACCCTACCCCTTGTCGGGCTTTTCCCAACTTGAACTATTTTCTGGCCACATAACATAATAATCATTTTAATAAAGTCATTTGTGTGTTAAATTTCCTTAAATAAATGGACACAGGATATGACAATGACCATTGACCGGACGTTTATTTTGGATGTATTGAGGATATGCCAATTTAATCCATGTGATAATAATATAAATAATTTACCCTTTTTGATATAAAATAGATCAATTTACCCTCTGTGAGAATTTAAAGAAGCAATTTAGTCCCTTGATCAGGCGAGTGTAACTCCATTGCTAAAATTGACTAGAAATGAAAAGTGTTTGTAACATAAGGGGGTAAAGTGACACATTTATCATAGCACAAGGATCAGGGGCGGATCTACTTTATGGGTTGGGGGGGCCTTGGCTCCCCCAAGATTTTGGTTTTTTTTTCTTTTTTTCTTTTTTTCATTCTATTCATGTATAAACTATAAAGTAAAGCTTGTGAAAAATATGATATTAATTTTAGTTTATTGTGATATTAATTTATTCATTATTTCATATATTTTGATATTAATTAAAATAGTCTCAAATAAAGTAAAGCTTGTGAAAAATAAGCTTGAAAACAATATACAAGTTTATTTATTATATATTATTTTGCTGAAGTTTTAATTCATAACGAAAATAATATAAATTTTATTTGAGACTATTTTATAGTATATTAATGAACATGGTGTATAATTATAATATAGTGAAAATACATTACATTAGAGTATATATTTTGTGTTCATCTATTTATACAGATTTTTTTTTAATGATAATAAAAATTGGCCCCCTCGACTCTAGAATCCTGGATCCGCCCCTGACAGGGATAATATAAGGGGATAAAGTGACATATTTATCATAGCACAAATGATAAATTACCACATTTATTATAATATAGAGAGGTTATATTGCCACATTATCGTAAAAGTGTCACGTATAAAATTTGCAATTAGATCTAGTGAAAATCTGGGTAGAAGACGTAAGAAAAGATAATGATTGGCCGAGATAATGGATAATCTTTTTTGTTTTTTGTTTTATAATTGATAATGGATTGTCCTTATTTCACGGGAGAAGTTACAAATAATCTTTGAATTTACCGTCTAAAATGGAAATCACTTTATTAGTATAATTGAATTGCCCCTTCTCTTCCAATTGCTAATCGGCTGAGGTTTAAAGTTGGAGGACTATTTTGTAAAATGGACTAAATAAATCGGCGTTTTGTTATCCCCGATATCATTTATATTTGGGTTTCTTTTACTTTACATCCCCAAATCATTGGAATAAGCATTTTGCACCATTGAAACATAAATTTAGCACTTTTACACATTCAAAATATGAATAATTTAATACTATGCACTCTTTTTTATTTTTCTCAAAACTTGGGGACAAAATAGATAACTCATTTTTGGATATTTAGCACTTTACATCTCCGAAATGCGAGAAAAAGTATTTTGTACCCCCGAAATAGAATTAACACTTTGCACCCTCGAATAAATAACAACTCAACAACTTGCACCTCCGAAACACAAGAAACTAATACTTTGAACCGCCTAAACACAAAATAGCACTTAGCACCTCAAATTAAGAAATACACAACAACTAGCACCCCTCATTTTTTCGGGCAAAGTAGACCACCGATTTCAAAAAATTATAGGGACATAATGGATAATTCATTTTTTTTCCTTAAAATTTGCAAAATACATAGGAATACTAGAATATGCATCTGCAAAATTTATTTTAACATATTTCTTTAAATACCAATTTTTCAAATGTCCTCAAAATATTCAAAAGAATGCGAAAATTTTCTAGAAAGTTACTACATAAAATTGACTGAATCATATCACAAAAATAAATTTTAAAATGGAGAGATAAATGAATATTCTAGTATTCATAATCGTATTCTCAAATTTAAGGATAAAAGGAAATGAATTGCCTATTTTACACCTAGATTTTTTTCCCGGTGGTCAACTTTGCCCAAAAAAATGAGGGGGTTCTAGTTGCTGATTTTTTTTTAATTCGAGGTGGTAAGTGTAAAATTTGTGTTTAAGGGATTCAAAGTGTCCATTCTCGTGTTTCGGTGATGCAAGTTGATGAGTTGTTCTTAATTCGAGGGTGCTAAATGCTAGTTCTATTTCGGGGGGAGGGGGGGGCAAAATATTTTCTCGTGTTTTGGGGGTTCAAAGTGCCAAAGATCCAAAAATGAATTACCTATTTTGTGCCTAGATTTTTGAGGAAAATAAAAAAAAAGGTACCAAGTGCTGAATTGTTCATATTTCGGGGATGCAAAGTGCTAAATCTATGTTTAGTGCAAAAAACCTATTTTCGATATTTTGGGGGTGCAAAGTACAAAAAAATCCTTCATATTTTTATTTGTTTTACCTGTCTTTTTGCCGATATACACATGTTTTATCAATTGCACCATATTTTTCTTTAACTCATGTTTTTTCTATCGAACTCATTTTCCATTTATTTTAACAATTTTTGTCATACATGTTTTAGTCAGATTTCACTGGTTTCAACCAATTATATGATTTTTTCATAGCTAATTATAAGTTTTTCAGTTAACTATATAGTATCTTGTAACTTTTTTAGCAGTATTTGAAAATGTGATTGATGCATTCTTTTTCTTAAACGTGTTAGCGAAATATCTTTTATGTTTGTCCAGAAAAATGGGTCGTTTGATTTAAAAAGTAATTTTCTGTTTTTTTGTGCTTAAAGCACTTTAATAGTATTTACAAGTACGTGTCTCCGATATTGCCTTTTCAGCTGGAAAACAAGTAAAAGCAGATTCGCAAGAGGCATCTAAGGAGATGTCTTTTCTATTGCTTCTTTTAGGTGGAATTTTTTTAATAATTACATATATTTTTTTACATATTTGCAAACACCTCATTCTTTCGAATAAAAGTTCTTATCTTTTACTTTTGTTTTATGGTGTGTTATCGATTTCAGTTTCACAATTAAATTCTCTTGAAAAATGCTAAAAATGACAGAAAAGCGGAAGCAACAAAGAGCTGCTTTTAGCTTTTGGAGATTTTTTTTCCTCTTAATTTGAAATTACTATCCAATAAAGCAATTTTCCTCTTAAAATGCAAATAACTCCCACTTTTTATTCTCAACTACTTTTAGTAATTTTTCAAAAATCTTGAGATTAAGTAAAAGGTCAAGCATATGAAAACACAACCTTAAGCAATTGCTTTGAGATTTTCAAAATCATTTGCGAACACCCCTTTAGATTCCTTTTATGAAGGTTTTTTAACGTATGATAATTTTATATGACTTTTCAAATAACGATTTTTATTTATTTAATTTACTATTAATATTTCAACAACTTGTAAAACTTAAATATAATTATATAATTTGATGTAGTAAAGATCTTTTGTCAAATTATAATTCTTGAAGTTTATTCATTTACTTTTTTTGCCATTGCATTATATATAAAAATGAGTTGTAAAACTTAAAGATTATCATAAGAGTTGATGTAGGAGATATTTCTTGTCTATTATTATATTATATTGTTTAGTTATACCTCTTAATCTTAACATTTTAATGACTTGTAAAACTTAAAAATAATTATGTTATCTATTAATAGTTAATAATAACAACATAATTAATTTTCAATCTCATCACCTATGAATGTTCAATTAATGCATCTCTTTAAAAGGTTTGTTGTGTTAGTTTGTAAAATAAATACAATTAAATTTGATAGTGATATTATAATAGAACATAAATGTAGACGTATATTATGAAAAATATTAAATCAAAATCACATGATTAATGTTAAAGGTGTCTAGTTTATATGGAAATATAGTTGTTTGGGTTGGAATATACTTCTTCAATTAAGAGAAACCGAAAAATAATTATACCAAGAAATCAACTTTTGGTTCTCAAAAAAAAAAAAACAACTTTTGTATAAATTATGGCATCAAAGTTACATAAACATGATAAAAACATAGTCCAGAAATTAACAACATCTTAATCAACTTAAAGACTAAATCATGATACTTATTTCAGCTTTTATTCGTGCAAATTGACTAGCTTCTCATCAGCTTTTTAGTAGATTAAATTGAGGAGCCTTCAATGCAGATCCATTGACCAACGAAGATACTGTCACAATTAATATTTGGATTAATAGAATTGAATAATTCTGAAGTCAAATTAAAGGCCTTTGTGATGCTGAAGCATGTATCATCAATTTTTGCTCCATAAGTTTGGTCACATATCAAAACTGATTGCTTGGCTGCAAAACAATATGGAAAAACGATATCAATTGTAATAACTTTCATTTGTTTAAAATTGTTGCTTTATACAATTTAAGAACGTTTGATTCTAAAATTGTTGGGATTATACAATAACTAATCAAATATTATGTCGGAATGTAGTTGTTTGGTCCACTCATTACAAGAAATACATGAGAAAAATAAAAGATACTTCCATGTATGTGTGTAATCTATATAAAATTACATTTGAATTGTTTGCTATATAGAATCCACAAGTACTATTAAATATTTGGCATGAAACATATTGAAATATTTATTGAGCATAGTCTTCTTTTACTTTCTAATATTCGCTACTAAATCTCCATGTACTATTTTGAAATGTTTTTAATTTTTTTTAAATATTTAACTAATCTAAACATAGGCAAGAAATTAAATTTTGATCCATGACGACCGAATCCTTATTCATAGAATTTTGAAGGTATTGGGCCAACTAGCCCAAACAAGATTTAAGTTTGTTGGCATGAATTTCATTTGAGCTGCCCACTACCTTGTCCGCCCATTGGGCCTTACAGGATTTTCTAAATATATTTCTTTTGTTTACTTTATTGTGGGTTAGTTGTAATTGTCCTCCTTTTTCTTAATCTTGTCCTATATTCTCTCGGTTCTAGGATTCTCCAATCAAGATTAACTTCCAACAATTAAGAGTTCTATTTTGTTTGAAATTGGTTTCCGTAATTCTTTTTAAATGTAACATTGAACAGATCGACTATTAAATTCAATCATAAATGTAGCCAAACTTATTGGGTTATTTGCTTTTGAAACTAAAAAATCCTGCAATCTTCTTCATCATGTTGCACTTTTCAGAGGACTTACTATGCATCGTGCTCTCTAAATTGTCCGTAAAATCTCTGTTTCGGTTCAGGTGCGTATCAAAATTATGGCTTAACCTTATTGACAGTCCGTACTTCTTCGATCTACATAGGAACTACAGTGAACAAAACTCCACCAAAATCATGGTTTTGGGAATAAATATTGATTGTAAACCTCTATATGGGCGTGTATGTTCGATGCATACATTGGATTTTAAGAGTCAAAACAATGCTAAAGTCATAGAACGTGAAATCCCTCATACGCGTTACCCTCCGAGCCGCGTGCGGACATGTAATAGTCTAATTTCTTTAGTCTGCGGATATAAAGATCGAGTTTTTATTTGGAATCCGGCAACTCATAAGCATCGAGAAGTGGAATTGGTCAACAAAGGAGGTGATTTTCATGATTTTGGTCTTGGGTACGATTACAAAACCGATGACTACAAGCTGATGATTCTGCGATTTCGAACTATTGATGAAGAAACACGTTACACTTTTCAAGTTTATAGCTTGAAATCAAATAAGTGGGGACTTGAACAACCGTGTGTCATTAGGAAACTCAGTTTATTTCCGCTTTACGCTGATGGTGCTCTGTATTGGATCACGCGGTGTGATCCACTATATGAATGGGGAGTAAAGAAACGGATTGTTGTCTTTGATCTGGCCACGGAACAATGGAGCGTGCTACGACTTCCGGAGCCCATAAGGGATTTCTATCGTTTGAGTAATCGAGGTCGATCTCTTTGTGTTAGTTGCTATGGGACTAATGGTGTTGAATTTTGGGTTATGAAAAAAGAAGGGATAAACTCATATTCTTGGAGTAAGTTAGATACAATAAAGGAAAATCATTACCATTTTGATTTAGAAGTTACTCCTCCACTTATCATTAATAATAAAGGACACATGAAGTGGTATGACATTGAAAAAGAAACAATAGAGGATTTTGATATTCTTGGTGTATCCAAAAGTTGGAAACCATTTACTTGGTATGAAAGTCTCATTCGAGTTTAAATTTTTTTCTCAATGATTTAATTCTTTTTTACACGAGTTGGACATATTAATGTGAGTACCTCTCCCAACAGGGGTTGTCATATGAAATAAACAAAGATAATAATCAGAGGTGTAAACGAGCAAGTAAAATTTGCATATTTCAAATATGATTTTGATTCTAATTGTTATTGTAATTGAATTTAATTTGATTTCTTTATCTACTTTGATATTGCATTGGACTTTCACAAAAATTAAACATATTGAATTTATTGAGCTATTACAGTAGCATTTTGGATATCAGTTTGCACTCAATTCATTATATACAATATAATATGATAATAACTTCAATTTAAAATGTAAGAATTCTTACAGTACTCAAAAAGCGATCGGCTTCCAGCTACGTGTACCACAAGAAGAGAAAGTAGTACCATCGCCAAACCAAGAAAAAATGTTGTCTTGTTGTTTGCCATTCGATCAAGCCTGTAAATTTTTTGACACCTAAAAAATTTAATTCTTATTTTTAGATGGTGTTTTTGTTAAATATATGAGATCATAATTTATAAGATGATTATCATCGGTTCTCACGAGAAAAGTAGCCGGCTTAGACATTATTGGCTCCATTGTTTTTATCTTCATTAATTTTATGAGAGATTAATTTTCTTAATCAGTACAAAATTGCGAAGTGTGGCATATACTTTAGGGAGTTTGATCCTCCGGTCGAAGAAGTGAATTTTAATAAATAGTAAATAAAAAAAGTAATTAAACGCTGACACATACCATGAACGTAGAATATTTAGCTAATTAAACTAATTTTAGTTTAAAAATTACTCAAATTTAAAGTAAAATTTCAACTTGAGATTTCTAGAATTATGGAGCCTAAACTTCGTTCAACTTGAGATTTATGACTACCTAAATTTTGATTCTAATAAAATTTGATTCTAATAACTTTTATTAGAATCAAAAGCCTAAACTCAATATTTGACTTGCCACTATCTTTTTAGGTAGTAAAATTTCAACTTGAGATTTCTAGAATTATGCTAAATTACTCAAATTATGAATCAAAATTTCGTTTCGAATTTATGTTTCGGTCAGTCAAATATTGAAAAAATTTCGAGACTTTTCGAAAATGTTTCGGAAACACTACGGAAAAATTGTAAAAGTTACTAAATTAATAAAAATAAGAGAGTTTCAGGCAAATAAATTGTTTTGAAATTTTATCTTGTTTTCGTTTCGCTTGATTCAAAAACGAAAACTTTTCGATGTTTTCGACGGAAAAGATAGAAATTTTAATACATGATTAGAATAAGTCTTAAGAAAGTCTAACGATTTGATTTTTGTATAATTGTAGTCGACAGAACTATATTTTTTAACTATTGAAAATTTGATTTAAGTTCTTGTAGACAATCCAAAAGCGATGACAGTTTTGGTGTTCAAAAGCAAAATAAAATCACAGCTAGTACGCCAAATGTGCAGGTGATTTTTAATTAGGTAGTCGAAGGTTATGAGTTAATGGGATTTACAATAATATACATTAATTAATGGATTCATTCTAATATGAGTATTTTGGTGATGAAAACATGCATGGATAATTTATTTTATAATGATTATCCTAATTAAATGCATCAAATGCACATTACCCTCCAATGTGCGAGAATTATGATTTTCTTTATAAAGTAATATATGGCCTCTAACAATCATCCCACTATTTATTGCATTTCGAAGTTCAATTTAAACTTGAAAACCAAGTAAAATAGATGTTAAATTATACCTCGTCGCTTGACAAGGAAAACAAGTATGTTGCTTTTTCGATTGGCCTTGAATCCAGACGAAATCGAAGAAATTTAAGATAGATAAAAAATGATTTGTGCATACAAGAGAAAAAAAACTAAGGAAGATATATAATTTTTGTAATAAATAAAATAAATTGAGTTACTTTCCATATTTGTATATTTTCTCTAAAAATAATCATATTTTCTCTGAAAACACCACATAAAATGAGTAAACTATCTCATATTTTTTCGAAAAGGTTTGACAAATTTAAGATTTTTCAGAGAAATTTGACAAAAAATATATATGAGATTTTCAAGTTGAAAAGGCATTTTGAGTGAGAAAAAAACCAAAAGAACAAACCCAATAAATTGTAAAATTCAAAAAGGATGAAAGATCAATCCTATTTCAATTTTATTAATGATGGTCCTTATCTAGATACGTATTTCTTGTTGAAATAAGAAATAGAGTTGAGTGAATTTTATACTCTCCAATTTCTAATAAATTGGTATAAGAGCCATTTGGTGTTTCAAGGTTGTAAAACAATTTGTTAGGGAAAGAATACCAGATTAGTAACAACTAATATCACAACGGAAGCAATTCGTTCTTTCCCACAAAAGTAAATTTGCACAGGACAATTTTACGTGGAAACCCAAACCGGGAAAAACCACGAGATCGAAAATCGATCTAACTCAACCACTATAATGATAATGGGTTTACAAAATCCTCCCTAAAACCACTAGGGGCTAACCAAATTTTCAAGAGAACACTCTTGGATCACAATATTAATAATCTCACCAACAAGGTGGAAAACCTCAAGTCCCTAACTTGAGTAACACAGAGAACAAATAAATCACCAAACTAAAGAGCAGGAATAAAATCCGAACCAATTGAACGATTGAGCACTTTGTGAAGAATCTCTGACTGAATCCGAGACGAAACCAATTACTTGTAATACCTCGATCTCTTTCACAAATCCCAAAATAAATCTCAATAGTTCTACCTATATTCTTCTTTTATTGTGATTATCATTTTCTCTTAGTATTGATGTACGTATTTTTCTGGTGTGTGTAGCACACAACACACGCAAACAAGAAGACTAAAAATCTGTTTATATAAGTCTCAAGTAATCTAATTTTCCTTTAATGGGCTCAAACCACATGGGCTAGACATAAAACCCAACACAATTAATGGTTTCTATATTTGAATTACTTTCCATATTTGTATATTTTCTAAAATAATAATCATGTTTTCTCTGAAAACACCACATAAAATGAGTAAATTATCTCATATATCTCATATTTTTTCGAAAAGGTTTGACAAATCTAAGATTTTTCAGAGTAATTTGACAAAAAAGAAGTATATAAATATATTTGAGCTTTTCAAGTTGAAAACACATTTTGATTGAGAAAAAAACCAAAAGAACAAACCCAATAAATTTTTAAATTCAAAAAGGATGAAAGATCAATCCTATTTCAATTTATCTAGATACGTCTGTCTTGTTGAAATAAGAAATAGATTTGAGTGAATTTTATACTCTCCAATTTCTAATAAATTGGTATAAGAGCTATTTGGTGTTTAAAGGTTGTAGAATAATTATGTAATTGTTTATTTATTGGGTTTGTTAGTTTGTTACATCGATCTTAATTATATATCTTTCTTTGAATTATTTGATTGTAAATTCATATTAATTTTAAGAAATAACTCATTAAATGTGATAAATACATATTATTACCTATCTATTAAAAAATTACTTAATATTCCCTATAAAAAGTATAAGGGCCTGTTTGTTCCCAAAAAAATTCGTGTTTGGGAAATGCCAAACAAACATGTTTTCTATTTTCTGAAATAAATTTTTCATCTCTCAATTTTCTCAAATTATTTTCTCAAAATCCAAACAAACAACAATTATTTTATCTCTAAATAAAACATATACAAACTCTACTCTAATTTGACATAAAGTAGCATATCTCTTACACAATTTATCTCACAACAAACATGATTTGACATAAAGTCTTACACATCTTACACCTACAACCTAATTCTTTTAAAAAAATCTACATCTACTTTATTTCTCAAATCACTCTCTCAAAATTCAAACAAACAACATTACGCAAATCGAGATTATTTCATAAACCTCCACTACTCTCCCAAATTACTTTCCCAAACACTAAACAAACATGCCCTAAGCATGCTAACGGACACTCATTTGAAAAAAAAAATTATTTTATTTTTATAATATTTATTATTTGGATGTAAATTTCTAGGTCCTAAAACTGATTAAATATGATTTCGACAATTGACTACTACCACAAAGTATTATATCGTGTCACGCATGAAAATATCGTAACGAATTTAAGAATTTAAGAGAAATATTTTACAATAAAATATTATAATGAAATACTGTTGCATGTGATGGGGACAGGTGCCGTGCTTATCCAAGAAAGGCCGATGACTCATCTAATGAAAGCAACAGGCAGCCAACAGGTTTCTCTCAATTTTTAAAATGTCTATACTTCTATTTTGTCCTTCACCATAAATTATCTATATTTTTTCCAATTACATGAAACAGAAAGAAAGAAAAGATAAACTAAAAAGGTGTCTGTCGTTTAGTGTTACTTTTCTTTAATACTAGCAAAACTATTTATTTTTAATTCAAATAATTTGATGCAATCATTGAACTTCGAAATGTACACATTCTGGATTCCGCTTAATCCTAATTGGGCTGGATTTACCCCTCGATGATAATTAATGCAATATAAGAAAAAAAAAAAAAAAAACTAGTAAATAATGGAATTCACCACATGGATTGGGCTAAGTCCACTTATTTGGTTTGGACCTAACTCAACCTCCAAAGCTAGCTTGTAAGGTGAGGATTGTCCAAATCCTTATAAGGTGGACCTAACTATTGTTTTCACTTTTCAACCAATGTGGGACATTTAGTCTCAATGCTCCCCCTTCACGTGTGGGCGGGCTGAATGTGTGGGTTAAACAAGCCCAACACGTGACATATTAAAGCCCAATATTTGCGAATTATTAACATGTGTGTAAGAGTCCAAAACGCGAATTTGCCCAGACCGTGTGGATCCCAACACGCGGATTTTCCATACTGTGTGGGTGCGGATTTTTCCATCATGCGCGAAAAGAAGAGCCCATCACGGAAGGAGGTGGCCCACTTCAACCTGGGGCTCTGATACCATAATGGAATTCACCACATGGATTGGTTAAAGTCCACTTATTTGACTTGGGCCTAACTCAACCTCAAAAGTTAGCTTGTAAGGTGAGGATTGCCCAAGTCCTTATAATGTGGACCTAACTATTATTTTCAACCAATGTGGGACATTTAGTCTCAATAGTAAAAATTAAAAAACATTACTATTAATTTCAGTTGACATGGAAACTAACTACTAGTAATTAAATATAAAACCATTACGTGTTATTTTTAATTGATATAAACCTCATGTGTTATTTTTATTAGTAAAGTTCTTGTATAAATATTTTATTAACAAAAAGTTATTTGAGTTATTATTTTATTAACTCAATGTACTTAGTTAAAAATTAACTAAAGGTGTTTATTTAATATTAAAAAAAGTAAATGAATGTTATTCTCGATTTTCAAGTGAACATTAAAGGGTTATTACGTAAAAGTTTAAGCTGATTTCGTTTCGATTTAGTTTAAAAAACGTAACTAATATGAGAGTTTTTGAAGAAACTTTTGAAACTTGATGTGAAGAATAATTTTAATAAATATTAGTTATTGAATTTAAAATTTTGAGATATAGTTTATATTGGATTTAATTCCTGGGGCTTGGACGAAAAGATGGGTTGCAAGTGTTAAACTTATAATTGGTGTTAAAATTAGGTGTTCACAATTATAATTTTTATTAAAACTTGGGTAAAACAACATGAAATTTATTTTCGTTCATACTAAAATTTCATTGTTAAGTGCATTTACATGACTTTGACCTTATTGAATTTCTAATATTAGCTTAAAAGATGATGATTGTTCAATACATTATAAAATAAACTTAATTATTAAATTCAATTCTTATAGAACATTTAGCCTTAATATTTGATAGCATAAAAATCCATTTCCATGTCAACATATGAAAAAGGAAAAATAAAATCATTTCCATTCCGGGAATGAAGGCTGATAGTTCAATTTTACAAAAATTACATCGGAGTCCCCATCTTTTAATAAGCATATCTCAGTTCAAGAACCACCCTCATACTTCGTAATTTTCTTTTTTCACCCCCAAAAATTTAAACCTCTTCTCTACTCGGTCCCACACATTCCAACAACCAGAGTCAACTCTGTCAATTTTCCCTGGGGCAGCAATTCTAGGTAACTAAATTCGTGGGACCCACCTTCCTGCGCGCTCTCAATTCGCGCTCTAGAGCGCAAAACCAAAATTAGCTACTAAATTCGCGAATTTGTGAAATTAAGTGCGCGAACTCGTTGTTGGTAGAGCGCACACTATTTACAAGAAGTGCGCGTCTTATCTGAATTTAAAGCGCGACTTTTTCAAACAAAGGATCGTGCACTATACTTACAAAATGTGCGCTTTATAAATTTTAAAGTCGAGAATTATATAAAAATTCGTCAAAATGTGTTGAAAAAGATGAATTACAAAAAAATTAAGTGATAATTTAAAGGTTTTCACTCTTTGTATGCATTTAGTGATAATAATTATTAATTTTGTCATAGTAATATTATCTAGGTAATAATGGTGACAAGTGCAATAGTGACAAAATATATTTTTAAACTGTCACTAATAGCTATTAATGATAAATATATGGTGATTTAAGTTGTCACTATTGACAATTAGCGACACCCTTTTATTAGCAACCTCGTGACAATAAATATTGCCACTATGGTTAAGTGACAACTTTTTGGTTGTCACTTTTGGGGTATCGTTAAATGTCAATAGTGACAACTTTTTTACAATTCTTGTCACTAGTATGTTTATGAAAACCATTCTAATGACAGTATTTGAGTTATATGGTGACTTAAGTTGTCACTATTGACAATTAGCGACACCCTTTAATTGACAACCTCGTGACAATAAATATTGTCACTATGGCTAAATGACAACTTTTTGGTTGTCACTTTTGGGATATCGTTAAATGTCAATAGTGACAACCTTTTTACAATTTTTGTCACTAGTATGTTTATGAAAACCATTTTAATGACAATATATGAGTTATTGTCACTTAATATATATAAGTGAAAACTTTAACATTGCCACATAAAATTTTATCATTAAAATTAATTTTTTTTAGTGGAAAAAAATTAATTTATAAAAATAAATATATGTGTACACATTAGAGCCACAAGTTATTATTGATTTTATAGTTAATATCATTAAACTAATAACCAAATGCTACTTTACCAAATCAAACTCTACATTTTCATTTCTTTGACGGCAACAATGGTTGAAGTTGAACAAGATTAAAAAATTCATCAACATTCAAGCTTAGAACTTAGAATTCTCTAGCCTCCAAAACCTACGGCTCTACAGTCTACACTGGTGACCAGTGTTGGGCAGGTAATTACTTGATTCAATTCTATCCTAAATCATTTTCACTGTTAAAAATTTTAATTTAATTTTCACTCCTCATGGGTTCACTGCTCCGGTCATTTTTGGTAAAAATAAATTGTTGTACAATTATACTTGGGTTGGCATTTGTTGTGCTGCTTGGTGTTTGTTCTTTGATGTTAGAGTTATTTGTATAACAATTTAAGTGCCTGGTAAGTAATTTGTCAACACAAGTAATTAATACAATTTGTATCAAAGAACAATTTAAGAACTTAGTTATACAATTACACCAGTGAGTCAGTGACCAGTGCTTGTTATACAATTTGATCACTGCTTGGTAAGTAATTTGTCTAATCTAAGTGTATTCCACATTTTCATCACCTAAAATATGTGTTGTCTCTAGTATTTACTATGAAAAATTTAATTAGCATTAGTAAACCCATAAGCTACTCAGATTTATCAAGAAATAATAAAAATATAGAGGATATGAAATGGTAATACTGATAATTTTGTACGTTTGTAATGTTATTTTTTCTATTGTAATATGTTATTTAATTATTTTATATTTCTTAAAAAATATTTTTTATAGACGCTCTAGTGACGCTCTCATACTTGAAATTTACAGTCACTCACGCTTTCGCGCACACGCTCACGCACACGTACCCGCACACGCTCCACGACTTAGTTACCTAGGGCAGCATATCGGCCCAGCCGCACTAAATTACTATCCTAACCTCATGATTACATGAAAATAACCACATCTGCTCAGCTCGGACCCCAACAGTTCAAGTACATGACTTGGTGGAGCGACTCCTCCGCATGCTTCCTCTTGCCGTCTCCACCGCCGAGGACGGAGGATAATGGCCGGAGATCCGCCGCATCAGGGCCGTGTCCTCCAAACAGGAAGCGTTTCTTGCCGTGATTGAGATGTTTTAGGCCGGACTTCATCTTTTGACCCTGATCGGATTGGATGTTCACTACGGAAACGGTGGCCGCCACCCAAATTCTGTTCATGTAACTCATTTTATGTTTTGACTTATTTTTTCGCCTTATTCTTTTTTTATGCTAATTTGAGCTTTAAGTGTTTATATTGACTTGCTCTAAATGTATGGAACGAGGTATATTTATAGAGAGGATGGGGGACTGGGGGTAATATGGGAAATTGTGTGTTATTAAAAGTTCATCTCGTGAGATTTCGTGAAATCTACCGTTTTGGGAAATTATCTAAGAGAATTCAAAATAAGTTAACTATTAATATTTTTTTTTTTATGCATAAGAGTTAATTATTATTTCACTACTTTTCCAAACTATTACAGTCTATGATTAAATAATAATCATTATGCAAATACCACTTTAAATTCAATGTTAACTGGGTATATTGACAATAATTTTTTTAATGATAAAACATCATTAGTTCATTACATAATAATATATTCAACTATACATAATTATTATGTCAGAATCAATGCAAATATAAAAAGAATAATTAAGAAAATTAGTAATAAATTGAAACAAAACTCAAACTAATGGAATATTTTGAACCAACGACCTCGAGGTTTTCTGGTATCAGCTTTGTCAGTAGGCTACGATATCATGGACTCGACGATAAAGAGTTAATTTTCACTCTTTATTATTCAATATATAACATTGATGTTTGTCCAAATTAAATAAAACCATGTATAGTGAACTTTGATAAAAATTGAAGATCAAACCACTAATTTTAATAACAACTTCATTGAATTATATTCAATTGCAATTAACAAAAATCAATAGGTGAAAGAAGAAATCGAAAATCATGTTACTAGAACGCATTATATTACCCCTTTTGCATTTTTATTCTCTATATAAAAAATTCTGTCGCAATAACTTGTTATGAGAGACTATATTAACTCAAGAATACCAAGATTCCCGCTAAAAATCTGGCCTCAGGGTAAACGGACTAAATTACCCTAAAAATGGATAGTGCAAGTCACGTAATCTTTGCGTTACTGCAATTTTTTTTCAAAAAACAAATAAAGGAAGGTTAGAATTGCATCTTTGGTATTGAGCTTTAGGTCAATTTTTATTTTGGTACTGAGTTTTATGTGTCCAACACATTTGGTAGAGAGTTTTAATAAATTGTAATTCATTTGATACAACCGTTAAAAATTACCGTTAAGGGGTAAATCTAATTGCAAAGTTGATGTCATTACTTATGTTGACTGATAATTTTACTCCACAAAATTTTAGGTTATCAAAAAAGTCCCACATCTTCAAATTTAGTGACGATTTTAGTCTACATTGTTGCCAAATTTCAAAATTGACTCAAATAAGACTACCTACGGACTAATTTGAAAATTTTACTAATTTTATTTAAATAACTAATTTGATTTATAAACAATATTAAAAAATTAAATGATACTTTAACTAAATATCACCAAAATTAAGAAAACATATTCTTTTTAAATATAAAATTTATATAATAGCATTAATATATTTGATATTTTTTTAATGTAATAAATTGTATAATTAAAAATTATTTAATATTTTTAAATAATAGATAATAAATAATTTTTATTATTAAAAAGAAGTAACGTTTGTTTGGTGTTTGGGAAAATAGTTGATGTTTGTGACATATGATTTTATGTTAAATTATGTTTGTTATCAGTAAGATAAATTATCTAAGATATTGATTACTTTATCTCAAATCATAGAAGAATTTGTATAAATTTTGTTTAGAAATAAAAATAAAAAATTATTATTTATTTGACTTTTGAGAGAGTAGTTTAAAAAAAATAGAAAACATATTTATTTAATATTTATTTAATAATTTTGGAAAACGCTAATAAAACAGAACCATTATTGCTATTATAGCTAAAAGAAAAAGTTAAATAGAAACAAAATGTAGAACGAGGGGGGGACAGATGGCAATGCTTGTGCAAACCACTACCAGATGGCTCGATTTCATGCAACCAATGGATAGGCAAGATGTTTCCCCAAATATTATATTATGTGAGCTTACAGTTTCACGTGGGCCTCTATTATGTCGTTAGCATAAGACCTGAATTTTCTGCTTAATATAAAACAAAAGAAAGAAAATACAAAATGTTTGTCGTTTAGTAGTACCAAAAACAACTTGCAATGTATAATAATGTACATGGGCAGAAGGCTTTTTCAAAAAAAAAAAAGAACACTATTTATAGATGTAGGAAAAAGTAAAATTAATCTCCTATCTTATGGTCGCATATATGTTTGCTTCGTATATATTCAGGTTGATAATATTAACTCATAACAACGTGTTATTGATCTAGTGGAAGGGACTGGTCACTACAAAATCGCGAACTTAGATTTAAATCCCTCTTAGGAGAGATATTCACTTAATATGCCTGATCCGCCTCGATAGGGATTTAAGGACATCTCCAATGGTGATCGGGTGTTTGGGGGGGGGGGGGGACTCAGGGCTTCGAAGCCCTGGGGCTGCCCCCAGCCCTAACCCCCACCCCGAGTACTGCCTGGTCGTCTCCAATGAAAGGGCTTCGAAATGAAATTAATTTCATTTTCTTCCCTTGCCCACTTTCACCTATAATTTTATTTTTAATATTAATAATACTAATAATGATTTTATTAATATAATTAAGTTATTAATAATTTTAAATATTAAAATTAAAAAGAGTAAAGATGTCAACCGTTGACTTCACAAAGACTTAATAACCCACGTGTATGAAAAATATAGTTAATAATGAATGTAATTATTTGAATTTACTTATCTTGTTAATTTTAGTATATATTTAAATTTTATTATTTAAGTATTAATTTAAATTTTTTGTATAAGTGTTTAGTAATATTTTTTAACTAATTCGGTATTTTTAAGAATATATAGTCACTACCAATATTGTCATTAAATGGTTAAATTTAATTACAATAAAACAATTTAAAAAAATGTTGAATTTATTTATTAGTGATTTGTCCATAAATAAATTTAATTACAATTCTAATAAACTATTAATGATTCTAATTAAAAAATGGTGACTACAATAAATTTACAAACATATTTTATTGAAATCATCAATTCTACAAATTTAATTTAGGAGGAAACTTTAATTTTAATTATTTATTTGAATAACTTATTTTATCCTATTTAAAAACATTAAAAAAGAGAACCAGTCAACTTGGCGTCCCTGACTTAAAGAGGGGCGCATGAAAACACGCGCCCCTCTTCTTCTCCAGAAGCACCCACGCGGCCAGTTCCCACCCCGGCCCCGAGCCTTGCCCACTGAAGACCATTTTTCTGCCCGCCCCGCAAACCCTCCCCCTGGAGATGGCCTAAACCCTTAGGAAACTAAAAATAAAAAAAATATTGACTCATAAGTTACTAAATTGAATTAAAATTTAACTTTTTTGGCCTAATTGTGAGAATGAGTTTTACTTACGAGCTGATAAATATTAATTGAATTTTATTTACTCTGATTTAAATAGAAAAGGAAAAAAATTAGTATATTGTCATGTGCATGACACATGAACCATACAAATTTGGCTTTTTAATCGGCTCCCAATTGCTATTTTGGGACAAAAATAAATTATTTTCCTTTTTTTTCCTAATCGCAATTTTATAACAAAACTATTTTTCCTTTAATGGTCTTTCTATTTGCGATTATGGGACAGTTTTTTTAATATTATTTTTAATCGTTATTTTGAAAGAAACATCTTTTTCAAAAAAAAATAAAGATTGTCCCAAATATTCTAATTTGTGATTTTGGGACAAAATATTTTTAAAAAGAAAAATTATGCTCCTAATCAACGGGAAAAAAAAAATTTGTTCTTCCTAATCATGATTTTGGAACAAAAAAATAAGAAGAATATTTTTTTCCTCTTCTAATCGCGACCAGAAAAAAATAGTATCCCAAAATCACGATCAAGAAGAGCATAATTTTTTTTTAAATATATTTTTGTTCCAAAGTCGCGATTGGGAAGAGTAGAAAAAAATTATCCCAAAATCGCAACAAGGAAAAGTATAAATTAATTAATTTTTATCCCGAAATCACAATTAGGTGCATATATATATATATATATATATATATATATATATATATATATATATATTTAATTTGTCATTTTATCAAAACATCGAAAATATATGGAGTTCAAATCAAGAATGTCTTTACCCCTCAAATAAATATGGTCTAGCTCGGCCTTGAATGTACAAAACCAAGATTCCAACAAACCAGTGTAAACTGCCAAAAATTAGTGCACTTGTGCTTCTAGACCTGCACATATACTCCATATATTAATTTTATTGCATAAAACTCATTTCTATTTTAAAAAAAATATTGGACACCCTTGCACCTTTAACTAAATTAGAAAAACGTGATTATCCTACGAACTTCCCAACAAATTAATCCGTCAAAAACTTCATTTTCCGACTGTAGCAATAGCCAAATGCCGTCGGAAAACTTGGTGTAGTTCCCCATTAAATTTTCGAAAAAGAGAGCAAATTTTTATAAATTAAATCACTTTATTTAAATGGTTATCAAATGTCAAAGTAGTTTTACTATAAAAATTAATTATTAAACATAGTTATATATTAAAATATATACATCGTTAATCATTGCATCAGAAACTATTATGCCCAAATACCAAAAAAAAAAAATATATTAACTCCATGACCATATATTGCTCCATATCTCTACATTAATTGTTATTTATGTATGTTGCGAGTATTTCTTTTGTTCCTAAAAGAAATTCATAAAATTGAAACATGAAAACAAATATAAATAGAGAGAATTAACTTTATGCTTTGGAACAATAATTGGGGAGTAATTAAGTGATTAAAAAGAACTTTATTAAATCACACTTATATACAGTTGAACTTTTTCCAAACTCAATTAAAATTAAATGATGTTTCCATCATACTATAAATCAAAATGATTTATTCCTCTTCACTGCATATGAGTCCCTTTCTTCGTAGAAATTAATCAAATTCCGAACCCCAATTCAACTCAGCCCGCCGACTCCAACTAGCCGAGTCAACTCGGCCGAACACATTCCAAATACCGAGTCAACTCGGCCGATCAGCTCCTTCTACGATCATTGAAATTACAATCCTACCCTCATGGTTAAATAGGATTTACCATATCAGTTCAACTCGGACCCCAGCAGTTCAAGTACATGACTTGGCGGAGCGACTCCTCCGCATGATTCCTCTTCCCCTCTTCGCTGCCGAGGATCCCTCCGGATTGGGAGTTGACGGCGGCTGAGAATGGCCGGAGATCCGCCGAGTCAGGGCCGTGTCCTCCGGAAAAGAAGCGTTTCTTGCCGTGGTTGAGGGATTTGAGACCGGATCTCAGTTTTTGCCCCTGTTCGGAGTGGCTGTTCACTACAGCAACGGTTGTTGCCATCCAAACTCTTTTCATGTAACTCATTTTTATTTGAAGGAATTTTTGTGATTTTTCTTTAGCTTTATCTATTTCTATATATTGATTGATGACTTGATGTCTAGTTTTTATGTTTGTTGGTGTATGAAGATTGAGATTGTAAATCGATGAACTGATATATTTATAGTGCGACTAGGGGTAATATGGGAAATTGAGTGAACACTAAGAAGTTCATCTCGTGAGATTTCGTGAGAGCTTTTGTTGGGATATTTTCATGAAGCAATTGATCTATAATGTTATGTACATAATGTTGATAAAGAAGAAGTAATAATTCACTGACAACATAAGAGCATCTCCAGCAGTCGGCATAAAAAAAACAGCACTAAATCACTTTTTAATGTCTGCTACAGTATTTTGATACATACATAAAAGTTTTTTACTCCAGCAATAAGCATTAAAATTAAAGCATCATTTAAAAGTAAAGAAAATTAAATAAAAAATTAAGTTAAAAAATGTTAAGGATTATTACCGATAAGATTTTATATTCACGTGTCAGTATGTAATTCAACATTGAGATATTTGATAAGAACTATTACCGATAAGATTTGAAGATCTATAGTTTTAGCCACCTAAAACTCACTCATCCCTTTCCATAGAAGAGATATATTGAAGATTGAAGCAAGAAATTGATATCAAAATTGAAGAGGTATTAACAAAATTACATTTCCTTGATGTATGAACAAAATTACCTCTCCTTGATTTTTAATTTTGTTTTAGATTCTAGAAGTTAGTGTGGATTAATTGAAACTTTGTGGCTAATTTTATAGTGATTTTTTTTTAACTATTGCAAGATTTCAAAATATAGATGTTAGCAACTTTTCAGCAAAAAGTAATGTCTTTGCAAAGGCATTACTTTTGATGCCAAAATTGGGTGGACTTAAATATAGGTCCTGGGATAATGCCATTGCTGGAGCAAGTTTTTTCTTCATTTTGTGAGTTAAGGCATCAAAAATAGCTTTAAGGCCTGTTGTTGGAGATGCTCTAACAAACAATTTTCTGACTGAACCATGGTGGATATGTGAGAAATATATCAACAACACATCAATTAAATACGCAACGAAAAATAAAGAGGAAATATGGAATCAACACAAATATTTTATGTGAAAAACCTTTCAAAATCGTAGAGGAAAAAACCATGAGAGCCCAAAGTATTCTACTATCGACAATCAAAAGTACGAGTGTTCGACACAACCTCATATAGGTACAAAACCTCCATCCTAACACTTATACAAGAGATAAATATTACAAAGAGCAAAAATAGAGATAAAAGTAATGAAACTTTTTCACCAACTTTCAGTGGCTTCTGTTTCACCTACAAACACCAAAACGACAATCCAAAATCTACAAAACGGTGTGTAAAATCTCGAGATAGAATTCGACGATGATCCAGTGGTGAATAAAGTTGGAATAATCGAACATCAAAAGTTGCAATTCATGTGATAAAAAATATTCTGAAAATTAGTTGCTACATAACCTTTATACATAAATGTCATACAATTGATTAAATAACACAAATGAACTATCGAAAGATTAAGTATTTATCTGGACACAATATCCTAACACATAATTTATTCGAGTTGAATTATTATTGCATCACTACCTTAAATTCTAAAGTGAAATTGTGCTGGACCGTGTCAATAACATGTATAAATTATAAAAGGGTAAACACCACTTTTGGTCCCTCTTATCATTAACTTTTTACAGAGTGGTCCCTCTTATGTTTTTTTTCCCACTTTAGTCCCTACTATGAATTATTTGTTTCACTTTAATCCTTATCAGGTGGTCCAAGGCGATTCCGATAACATGTGATATGCTCATCAGGGCAATTTTGTCATTTCAAGTAAACTAACATGGATATTTTCGTCTTTCTAATTATTTAAAAAAAAAACTAAATTTTCAAACTAGGCTTTCATTCCAATTGAACTTAATCGTACATTTCGTTCCAAACTAAAGTTTTTTCCTAAAATCTTTTTCAAACACCAAAATTACTCACCAATTAAACAATATCTCAAATAGTCTCAATAGTGAACGGACGAAAATGCCCTAAAAAATAATCATATGCATGTTACGTGTTATCGGAACCACCTGATAAGGACTAAAGTGAAACACATAATTCATAGTAGGGACTAAAATGAAACAAATAATTCATAGTAGGGACTAGAGTGGGAAAAAAAACATAAAAGGGATCACTCTGTAAAAAGTTAATGATAAGAGGGACCAAAAGTGGTATTTACCCATTATAAAACAACTTTTTCAAAATCTCGCGAAAACTTAACCTTGTTTCATTCACTAAATATCGTTAACAAAATTCTTAAGAAAGAAAATGACAGACAATTAGTTTATACCAAAATACAAGTGGCTTATCCAAAGCACACGAGCGTGACTTATCTTCATGCAACCAATGGGTAGCCAACAGGTTTTCCCAAATTCAAGTAGAGTTAAAGTTTTCACGTGGGCGTACAAGATTATATTTCCTTTATCTAATTTGTCCTTTACAATAATGTCTGTGATGCTTGAATGGTATACTAAGGTACAAACAAGCCTATAGAAGAAGACAATTCGGGCACGTGGGTTTGGTCATGGGTTAACCATCACCAAAGGATGGGGCGAGCCATAGGTGTCACGTGACACAGACTCGGTGCACTAGGACAAGGTTCATTCATGCATGTATGTTCTCAATTAAAACCTACGTTGCACGGATACTCCGAAATTATACACCGTATAATATCGTATGCGTACTGGATATTCGAATACTTAGATACTCGTACGATACTTGTGAAATACTCCACCGTGTCGATTTCAATAATAAGAAAATAAAAAATAAAAAAGATACGTATCGGATACAAAAGAAGGCATATCGGAAACACCCAGAATACTTGAGAGCATATATTTCTACAAATAATTTCTAGATTATATATATTGTCAAAGTAAATCTACATAAAATGATTGAAAATCTGTATAGGGCCAAAAATTTTGCCTATGATATTAATACTATGGTTTTACTTGAACATTTATATAAGAGGTAGATAGCATTATTTATTTTAATATGGAATAAAAAGTGAACTAAATATATATTACA
The DNA here is from genome assembly GCA_003313485.2 of Penstemon barbatus. Taxonomy (NCBI): domain Eukaryota; kingdom Viridiplantae; phylum Streptophyta; class Magnoliopsida; order Lamiales; family Plantaginaceae; genus Penstemon; species Penstemon barbatus. The sequence continues at coordinate 72,858,903 of CM064877.1, read as the reverse complement.
TAATTTTTTTAATACATTTTTATAACAATGATTTTTTATTATATATATTATATTTTCAAATATACAGATACGTATTTTTGCCGTATCGAATCCTATAAAATTTGAAAATCCGTATTGCCGTACTCGTATCGAATTATACCGTATCGACGTATCCGTATCCATGCAATCTAGATTAAAACCTTTAGCATGTTCAGTTAGAATTTATTTTAATGTGAATCGCATTATTCGTCAGGGTCAATTTTTGTACATTCGTCTTTTTTAAATTTTTTTGGTTATTAAACGATGGAGATGACCTCAAATGCAAAATACATACATTACTTGGAGGACATTTTTGTCCATTCACCTAATATTTGAAAATTGAAGAAAATTACACTTTTCATATCAAACTTTTTGTACCTTTGTACATTTCATATCATATCTTTCAAAATGACACATTTAATATAAAAATTGATCAACCTTTATCAATTTAGGTTTAACCGTTAAATCATGGACGAAAGAGGAAATGTTCCGCGCACGTGTCCGTTAATTCGCAAGAAATAAAAAAAAAAAGAAAAAAAAATGAGGAAAATGCATTTTTTATACCAAACATTTACCTACTTTAGACATTTGGTGCCAAACTTTAAAAAAAGACACATTTAATACTAAAATTGAAGAACTTTTTTTACATTTTTTTTCTCCGTAAAAAAATTAGGGCCAAATTTTGTGTTCTTAGGATATCCCAAGCTTGTTTGACTTTTTTAACTTCATGTATTCTGGGATAGATGGTTTTGCTTAAACCATGTTGAATGAATATGAGAGCACTTGCGTCTCTCTTCAAATTTTTCTTGTAATATTCTTTTTGCACTGCATCTGTCCTTTCCTTTCCTTTTCATCATCAGAGGATTCATGATAAGTTTCTTCCACGACATCCCATAAATCTTGTAAAAGAAACAATGTTTTCATTTTACTATTACAATAATTGTAATGCTCTCCTTCAAAGATTGGAACTAGATTTGGAATGTAGGAAAACATGGTAGAAACTTAATTTGAAGCCATTTGTAGAGATAGGAGAACTCGAATTGAGATCCCGGCTCTAGATACCAATTTGTTGGGGGAAATTTGAAATTATTATTGTAGTGATATGACACTTATAATGATCTCTCTTGGAGATATGAGTTACAATATGTTCTTGTACTTTTCTTATTTCTAAATGCCTAGATTACATGGATATTTATAAACTAAAACCTACATGAATCTAGTTTGATACATGAATTAAAATAAATAACATACTTCCCCTTAAGATAGTACATGAATAGTTTCTCAATTCATGTATAGAACGCATTGGCATTTGACTAAGTAATTCTAACATAGCCCGCATGGGCAGCTCAACTGGTCTCAAAGGTGGAATCATGGAACAAGTAACCTCTTAACTTATTTCCATGTTGCAAATTAATATTTGTAACAGGAAAAACTCCCAAAGGATAGAGGGGACAGTGATTCGTTTTGAGGTCTGAATTTCAGACTTTTCAGTAGTTGCGAGAATTAAAGTTAAGGTTGTTAATTATTGAAATTTTATATTAAGTTAATTAAGACGGTCATATTTTAACAATTATTTTAGCATCAAAAGATAAGGATGCATTACCTCACAATTATTTTAGTAAAATACATGATTATTTATTGGAACATGAAACTAATAGGGTTAGGACTTGAGGCAAAGCCTAAGTATGGCTAAAATTAACTTTTAGTTTAGGTGATGAACCTGCACTAAAGTATTAAATCCCACATGAACTACTGAACAAGTTTTTTTTTTTTTGTTTTTGGTTTCCCAAGAGTTTAATCCCTTTCGAGGCGTGTCGCACACATAAAATTGGAACCTCTCCCAACAGGAATTCGAACATGAGTCCACTACTTTGTAGTGACTAGTAGGAACTATATTTAGAACCATAAATAGACTTACAGCTGATGTAATTAGTAAATCATTGACATATTGGCCTTTTGGTTTAATTGAGCTCTAAAAACAAATTTAACCCAAAAATTAGAATTAAAGAACCACTGAAACTGGAAGTTTGAACCAATTTATAAAAGCCATCCTGTCTAAGATTACTAAAAAAATTACATATTTCAAGTTTAACTTTTCTTAGGAGGGTTTAAGTTCGACAATTCAAGGAATATTGGGATTATTATAGATGTGATCAAGAAGATTTTTCAAATAAGGTGCAATGATCTAATCAATTTTTTTTCAATATATAGGTTTATCAAAATGCCCTCAAAATTACTCGTGTTCGATTGTGACATCCATTTCCCGTCAAATGGCCAAAAAATGCGAAAGTGTAACACATAATAGATAAGAAAGAATAGAGTACGTGACAAATAAAAAAAAATTAAAAACATGACATATAGGAAGTACGAAAAAGGAAAAATGCAATCACCCATAACTTTAACAAGAATATCAATACATAAAATTGATAAATACATAAACAATAACAAATACTTCATTTTACAATATCAAACCACAATTGAAGGGTAAAAAAAAAATATAACCAACAAACACATCCAGAGATATATGCATGCTTATATGGATCAATGCATTCTTAATAATAATAATAATAATACAATAATATAAAGGACAATTATTTTTCATTATATGGAAATTAAAATTAAAAAACTGAACTTAGGAAAAAGGTAATTCATCATCAATCACATCGATCGATCGCCTGAGCTCATGGTTGAATCTCGCCACCTACATTGGCTATATTCTCACCTAGAAATGATAAGTCACCTACTACGTCGCCTACAAGTCCTCCGCTTTCTTGTCCTTGAGTACTCCGTATATTGATTGTTATGATAATCACTATGAACACCAAAAAATTCAACATGCAATTCTTAGAAATAGTGGACAACTTCTTCTTGTTAACGCCCATCTTTTACTAATTAATTGTATATATATATATATATTGGATAAAAATGAATTAATATATATAATTTGTTATGATGATGGTGAGCTAACTAATGAGTTTGGTCTGTATTTATAGCTAGAGATCCAAGGAGTAATTAGCCAGCCAAATTTTGTTTTTTACTAATTAATATATATATATATATATATATATATATATATATATATATATATATATATATATATATGCGATTTAATAATGCGTAGTTTTTTATTTGCCAAACAAAAATTGTTATTGTGAGCAAGTTCAATATGAGCCCGAAAAGGAACATGAGCTGAGTTTAAGTCTATAACCGAAAAGTCCCATGGTATATGATTTCGAGCCTATATACGTGAAGCTCCATAGTATTTGAGTTTGAGTAATTTAATTAAGGCTCAACTTACAAGGACCGACTAAAAAGCTATATTTAAATTAAATCATGATACATTGTGCTATCAACGTTCGTTATATTATAATTGATAATAATGTTTGTAAGGATTTAGAAAGCCTAAGTAGCTTGCATGTTCTGCTGATAGTCCATCATAGTTAGTATATATTCACCTAACTTTCTCTTTTATATTTAATCTTTTTAGGGTGTTTTTAATTAACTGATTAGTGGCCTGTTAGTCCTTATTGAATAAAATCACGTTTAGACTTGTATTGTTTTAAAGATAATTTATTAACTTAATTTTTTTTATTTTTTTATAGAGGACTAAATGCGATTTTTACAAGCTAAGTGACTTATAAATATCAGCATTTATGTCGACTAAAGTGCGCCTGGTCTGTATATGGGGGTCGCTGAGGGGTAAGGGTTATTTTCCGTTTTTCTAATTTTTTTAATTATAAAAATGATATTTATAAATATTTATAAATATAATTAATAAGATTTAGATAAATTTAAGTTTTTTTGTCAGTATTATATAAAATCTAATTGATCTCAAAGATTTTTTTCGTAATTTCTGAAAATCTAATTAGTTTAATGGATAAATAGGATAAAAATCTAAAAATCTAACTAGTCTAATTAGTTAAATAATGGATTAAAAGACTAATAATAAAATAATAATAATATATCAAATTTATTAAATAGGATTAATAATTTCACTATTTAATGGAGAAAGTAAGATTATGCAACAATTTGTAAAATAGAAGGGGATTCCTTGCCAAAAAAAAAAAAAAAACTAAATAAAACTAGGGGGCTTTGTGTAGGTTTCCCAAGATACAATTGAGTACGATGCTTTCTCCCTATAATAAATTAAATTGAATTTCTTAAAGTTTAGGTGTAAATATGCAAATAAAACTTTTATACCTAGTCAAAGTTAACCCCAAATGCTAAATTGGGTCAAATTATGTCTGAAATTTCCTCATACTTGTAAATTTTGGGTCAAATTGCCTGCCCGAAAATATGTGAGGCAAACTTGTCAGCGAACTTTAATTATGCATATTTTCCATTATTTTTCCTACAAAATTATGAGTTAATGGTGATTTCTTTGCGATTCCGTCAATTATTGAACGGAAGTATCAAATATATAAATGATCGTTAAAGATTGGTATTAAATGTGTTAGGATTTTTATGTTTGGTGTCGTAATCTTAAAATATGGTAATCTATAATATCAAAAGTGAAATTCTCTCCAATACTAATTTTTTTTCTTCTTTTTTCATTAGTGAATATTAGATACTTTCAAGAATATAAAAAGGAGTAATACATTATCATTTAATATTTAATTCCACATGCCGAATTTTATGAGTTACAATATTCTTTTGGGTGATTTACGATCGGATTCCCTGAGATTTAGCCGTTTTACCATGTGGCGTTTCAAATATTCAAGAAAATCCCCTATAGTTCAACAATCCTTACAAGGATATCCCTACAACTTGAAAAAATATTTATAAAAAATTCTTTGTAAGAGATGTAACTGTAATATTTAAAAATACAGGGAGTTTTATGTATAATATCTATGAACCTTTGGAGATCAGAGTGTAAATCATCCTATTTTTGTGCAAGTGGGGTTAGTACGGTTATGTGCATTAGGACGTATTTTGCAATCTTGTATAATTGTTCATACTAAAATTTATCACATCTTGACACGTAAGCAGTCATGTGGCAAGTGGGAAAATTTTCCAAAAAAATATAAAATTACGGGTCGAAATTGACTAAGTGATATACTTTGGGACGATATTCCAAAAGAATATAAAATTATAGGACGAAATTGGCTAAGTTATATAGTTTGGAACGAAAATCCAAAATTATTGATTAGTTTGGGACGTTTTCAGCAATTTCACCAAAAGAAAATGTGACCCTTGAATTTGTGGCTGTTCACAAATCTTTTGTTATTTGACCTAAAGATCCTAAACTTTTGCAAGTGTCGAGAATTATGATTTCTTATTATTCAATATAGTGGATTTTTTACACCTCAATTCTAATTCTTAGATGCAAAACATAAATTAAACAAGAAAAGAAATAGTCACTCTTGTGTTAAAACTTAATTCTTTTCTTATAACTTTAATTGCTACGACAAAGCAATTTGCCTTGTAATTCTCTACAACTAATTACAACCTTAATAAGCAAAACCTATAAAAAAAGGCCTGATTAATTAGGACCCCAACAGCTCAAATACATAACTTTTCTAAGTGATTCTTCAGCCATCTTTGCTTTCTCATCATTACCCTTTAAATTATTGGAAATTACTGCAATAGCAGAAGATTCTGGAAGAAACAAGTTTTGTTTGGCTTGAGAAAATGATGTAATCATATTTTTCTTCGCAAGATGGTGTGTTGATCTAAGAGCATAATTCCATCTGCAAAATCCAAATTGATCTTTAAGTGCCTCCACTGCTCCCATGCTTGCTGCTACAATCTTGTAGCTGGTTGATGGATTTGTTTGCATATAATTTTGGCCCTGTTACGCCTTGACGTCATCGAGGTGTTTTTAGCATCTAGTCCCATGGCATCAAGGAACTGTTTGCGTGTAAATTTAGCGTCGAGGAACACCTCGACGACATCGAGCAACCCTTGGCATCAAGAAGTGCCAAAATATTGTTTATAGTAAAACTGACATCAAGGGGTGCTTGGCATCGAGGGATGGACATCAAGGTATGCTTGGCATCAGGGTGTGCCAAAATACTATTTGCTGTGAACCTGTCAGTGAATCCCTCGACGAGCCAATGGCTCGACGTGAAATACCTCGATGTGATACAAAATAAGTGCGGGCGTGCCAATGTTTGTGCGTGCAAACATAACGATTCAAAATTAGACATGCTGATATCGGTAAATTAATAACGTGAGTGTCCTGATAAAGACATGTTGATATCAAAATAGGTTGTCCTGAAAAGGCTGACTTCTAAACGATTGCGACAGAGTAGGCAAACACTACCCCTAGTTCTTTTCTATGCCTGCCTGGCCGCAGGACTTAAACAATTTATGAAAATCTCTCTTGAATGCCATATTTTTATGGCCAATCGATGGCCTGTTCATCATATCAGTGGGTCTTTACATCAGTAAACAGGTTGACGATCAATCAGTTTTACACAATCACCTTGACAGAAAACAAAGGCTTGACAGAAACAGCATATCAATGGAAATTAGTCGACATAAAGCATATTTAAGTAAATGGAGCAAAATACACGAACTAAATTACTTCCATTAATAATAAAAGAACATTAGTACGTTTCCCGATGTACAAACATTACAAAAATATGCAAAACGGTAAAGTTCTCCTTTCTTGGCAAGGTCTGCCAAACGAGCTGATAAGTTCTATTAGGTTCTGAAAACTGACTCCTTGATCGGCAGGGAACCCGCCGATGAGTTGATAAAACATGACAGTGCATTATATTGACAGAAAGTAACATTGACGACGGAGAACCACCATCAATGGTTCGCCCAACCTTGATGGATAACCACCAATCGGGCTCCTGATCAGCGGGTGGCCACTAACCAAGGCATCGACGAAGCAGATGGCTACTTAGCCGATAGCCGTCAAGCAGATGGCTACTTGACGACGAGCTCATCAAGCAGATGGCTACTCAATGAGTTTGTCATATAAATACGTGGGCACTTACATGACAGTTAACAGCGAGCTACTTGCTGATATGAGTGGTTTCGCTCGAGGCAGTGTCAGCTGACGGCGGCGGCGGCAGGCCTTCAGGCTGTCAGGGATCACTGGTGGCTGAGGAGGGACAGACTGATATCGAGGAGTTGGCGGGCTGATAACTCGACAGAAAACAGATTGTGATCTGCTTGCTATCAAGGTTTCGCTCGAGACAGCGTCAGCTGACGGCGGAAGACGGCGGCGGCGGCTGACTGTGAGCGGCGGCGGCGGCAAGACTTCAGGCTGTCAGGGATCGCTGGTGGCTGAGGAGGGACAGTTGATATCAAGGGATTGACAATTGTTTGCTGAAAAAGAAGCAGCGAGGTGCTGGACTTCCGGAGAGGCGTTGAGCCGATCAGTGTAGACTGAAGAGTTGTTGATTGAGTTCTGTCTCTCCTGCGCGGCTGACAGTATCAAGGTATTTATAGTTGCTGGATCTGGAGAGCTGATGGCCAGAAACTGATGCCTTGACAGCCACTATTCCACTTTCTCCACTACTTGAAAAACCTTCCACTACTTGCACTACTTTGATGGCAGTTCTTTTGTGCTGAAAATTAGTGTTAGTGGTGGTTTAGAGAAGAAGATACGTTATGTTTGAAATTGAATTAATAATAACTAATTAAGAGATTTTTAAGGACTTAGTGTTTTAAGCCAACTACTTAGCCTAATCCTTATCCCTTAATTAATTAATCATTAATTAAATAACAAAGCAACAAGTGGGCCCCAAAACAGGAGAATGGCCGATCTGGGGTGGGCCATGGCCGATTTGGGCTGCTCGGGTCATGGTTGGTCCTGGGTCGAGCCCTGTTGTCTAATAATTTATCCAATTAATTACCCCTTTAAACCCTTAATGGCCTTTATTTATAAAAATAGGCCAATTAATTAGACTTGGCCCAATTAACCTTAATTAATCGGTCCATAATCTTTATTAACCAAAGCCATCAAGTGGGTCGAGCCCGTTTGTAATTAATCATTATTTGGCTTTAATTAGTAATTAATTAACTTTAGCCTATTAATTAATTCTATCAATTAATTAATATATTTTTGGCCCAAATGTTAATTAATTACGAAATTGGGTCGAGTTTTGAAATTGGGCTCGTAGCCAACCCATTGGCTCGATTTGATCTATTTTCGATCCAAATTGGATCCGATTTGGTCTGATCTGTTTTGGAGTGACTTGATTCGGCCCATATGCCATTTTTGGCTTGTTACATCGAGCCGTCATTCCTCGATTAGTCGAGGGTGATTTTTCGGGTACAAACAGGATTCATTTTTCTTTTCAAGAATTTGATTAGTTTTTGTAGAAAGAAAACGAAGAAATTGTGAAGATTTTGGTGTTTTGAGAACTTGAAAAGAGTTGGTAAAATGTGTTTTGATTTGGTTTCAGGATGAATACAGAGTGTATAAGTGGTATTATATATAATGTTGTTTTGTCTGTGGGCTTTGAAGTTTTTTTCCCAGTGGTTTTAATTTGGGGTTGTGGATTTTTGCTTTTGGTGGGCGGAGGGATTGTGTGATGGTTTCATTGTGAAATGACGTTCTGGACCATTTTGTCTAGTTATTGAGTTGTTAACCTTAGGGGGTATAATTGGTATTGCATTAGGTGGAAACACTGGATTATAGAGTTGATCACAATTTATTCCCATATTCAAAATGTTCAATTTTCACCTTCCTCTCATTTGAAATTAAAGTGGACATGCAAATTATTTAATCCCCTATAATTTTATAATAGTTTCACATCGCCTCCCTGTTATTTTTATATGTGGCAGTTTACCTTTCATGTGTTATGATAAATGTGGTAATTAACCCTCTGTGTTATGAAATCATTGAAAATTAAACATGTGAAATAGATAAAAGTTCGGGTGAATACTACCGAAAAAAGGGATCTTCAGCAACGTCACGATTCCAACGGAAATAAAAACTGTCAATATTAGTAACGAACTTATAAACAAAATACCAACAGAAACGATGTTTCATCAATAGTAGCGACAAATTACCAACAAAATATCTAAAAAAAAAAATTTCGTAGTTATTTTGTTGTTAAGTTGTAGGAAAAATTGATCCATAGCGTCATAATCATTCCATAGGGAATATAATTTGTCCACTATTTTTTTAGTCACTTACATATTTGAAACTAAACAACGACGAAAATGATGTTCCATCAATAATAGCGACATATTACCAACAAAATATTTTCGTAGGTATTTCGTTGTAAAATTATAAGAAATATTGACCCATAGTGACGTAATCATTACAATGGAAAATATTCCGTTACTATTTTTTAGTAACTTACAGTTGAACAAGACGAAAACCGAGACCGAGATAGAGAGAGTGCTTCCCATTTGTTGTCTCTTCGAGGCAAAAGCAACGATATTCAATCGATAATTACCAACTGTTATAAAATTATTCTTAAAGATAACTAACAATGTAGAGAATAAAGTAGGAGAAAAAATATTTTCAATTCATATGAATTGTGTGATAAGTATTATTTACGTTATCTATTCCTTAAACTAATTATATTTGTATCCAAATTGATTTGCTTGTAATTAGTATCGATTTGGTTTCGCACTTTGATTATATTAAAACTGCTTTTTCCCAACAATATGTAGTAATATATATATTTTAACAAAATTTTCTATGCTAACAAAAAAAATTAATAGTTAAAAGTTAATGGAGTGAACCTATTTAGTGCTTGGCTGTGCATTTAATATCATTGCTTTTTTATATTTTTTTCCCTAATTGCTAGTAACAAGTGAGTAATTGATGTTAAATTATTAGGGCATTTGCTTGTTTTTTAAACAATATATATAGGAGGGTTTAAGTTCGATAATTAAAAAATATTGGAATTAAGATTTCCCATCAAATGGCCAAAAAGCATGAAAGTGTAACAAATAATAAATAAGAAAGAAGAGACTAGGTGAAAAAAAAAATAAAGAGAATAAATTAAAAACATGACATATATGAAGTACGAAAAATGCGCTCACCCATAATTTTAACAAGAATATATCAATACATAAAATTGATATATAAATACAGAAACAATAATGAATACTTCATTTTACAATATCAAACCACAATTGAAGGGAAAAGAAAAACATAAACAACAAACACATCCAGAGATATATGCATGCTTATATGGATCAATGCATGCTTAATAATAATAATAATAATAATAATATAAAGGACAATTATTTTTCATTATATGGAAATTAAAATTAAAAAACTGAACTTAGGAAAGAGGTAATTCATCATCAATCACATCGATCGCCTGAGCTCATGGTTGATTCTCGCCACTTCCACCAAGTCCACCTAGCAACCCACCGACAAGTGGTAACCCACCTAGTAACCCATTTAGACGTTCCGATAGCCCTCCGCCTTCTTGTCCTTGAGTACTCTGTATATTGATTGTCATGATAATCACTATGAACACCAAAAAATTCAACATGCAATTCTTAGAAATAGTGGACAACTTCTTCTTGTTAACGCCCATCCTTTACTAATTAATTAATTATATATATATATATATATATATATATATATATATATATTGGATAAAAATGAATTAATATAATTAATTTCTCTCTTATGATGATGGAGAGCTAACTAATGAGTTTGGTCTGTATTTATAGCTAGAGATCCAAGGAGTAATTAGCCACCAATTTTTGTAATGGAATTAAATAAGTGCTAATTAATTTATTAAGGTAGGGTAGGTATATAGGTGCTAATTGATGAGTGATGACTATAATGTTTTAAATATTATCCTGGTTTACTATTGTTTAAATTTATTAATTGTTTGCTTATAATTTGACATTGGAGCTGTAAAGATTGATATGATCCGATCCGTACATAATGAAGGTGCACGTGAGGTCAAAAGTATTGATGATAGAGAACATTTATATGTTATTTTTGGTGTTAAAGAAATCCATGTCAATATATTTTGTATTATGGTATATATTGCCGTTAATTTTATTTTAAAATCACCGTTAAATTGGTGATGTGATTGTTAAATTAGTTTCAATTATAGTAAAATTAGTGTCCAAAATATTATTTTGTCAACTCGAAATGCTATAGGGTAAATTTTTTAGATAGTATAAGTTGTAACACTAAGTTTAAATAATTAAAACCGACTTAACGATCACGTCACCAATTTGATGAATTTTAACTAGTGTCTTCTATACTTTCATGAATCTTAGTTTGAACCTTGTATATTTGCTTTTATTCCGAAGACGAACTAATTCTATTATTTCTAAGTTTTTACGAATCTATGTTCAATCTTGATGCTTTATGCTTTATTGATTTCTCGTTACGAGGATTGCTTGTTTATTAACGAAAAGTCCAAGAAAAACATATAGTGAAGAAAATTCCTGGAATATTCTATTTCAATTAAACCCAAATCTAAGTCAACAATCTTTCGTATAGATTTTGTTTAACTTTGTTATAAGGATCATTATTACTTCACTTTCATTCAAAAAGAGTTAACTATCCTATGGAACAAAAAGTGTAAATTACTTAAAGGAATTGATACAATTTTATTAAGCAAGAGACTTAAAGTACAAAATATGTTAAAACTTTGGGACCAAATTTATGAAATGCGAAATTAAAAATACTGAGTGAGATTAAGAATGCAAAGCTGAGACAATCCCATGGGACAAAATTGCTAATTACTTTAAAGGATTGAAGTACAATTTTATAAAATGAGACCAAAAATATGACTTTGCTTTAAAAAAAAACCAGTTATTACTAATTGAAGTGTGTGCTTTGATAACTTAAAATAAAAATATGGGTCTATTTGGATGGGTTTTGACTTGGGTTCGCAGGTCTCGATTTAAAAAAATTGGTTTGGGTGATTTCGATGAAACCTTTGAGACTTCATTTGGATGTGTTTTGGCTCTTGAGTTTTATGGTTTGAATAAGTTGAAACCCCACTTGAATTGGGTTTGGATGTTGGGGTTTAGAGGAAAAAGTAGGTGATATGTGTCAAATTAATATCTTTTTTAGTGAGATTTGGGGGAAAAGTAGGTGGTAGGTGTCAAATCAATATTTTATAGATTTGAAGAGTTTGAGTGTGAATTTCTGAATATGTTTTTGATGGTTTTATGAGTTTGACGAAAACTCATTTGAAAGGGTTTTGGCTCGGTCTCGCGAAACCCGCGAGACCGGGTCAAAACCCATCCACACATTTTTGAGAAATAACATATTTTTTTCATAATTATATAATTTGAAAATATTGTTGAACTTATATTAAAATGTCAAAGGTTATTGAATGATAGATTAAGGTGAAATTCATAGTGCTATAATGAATATAAAGGAAAATGTGACCCTTGAATTTGTGGCTGTTCACAAATCTTTCGTTATTTGACCTAAAGATCCTAAGAGCATCTCCCATGGTCATCACCATTTTTTTCACCAAATCCTATATTTGGTGTAATGGAGATGAGTTGATCTCCCATGGTTAGCACACCATTTCACCATTTCACCATTTTTGGTGAAAGAATGGTGTTTTTGGCCTCCCATAGTTTTCATCAAAATTTACACCAAATTATAAAATAATAATATTTCACCATTTCACCATTTTTAGAGAATAGGATTTGGTTTGATCTCCCATGGTCTTTCACCAAATGTGTCACCAAATAATAAATTTGATGTTTATCATAATTTTATTTCATTAAACTTTCAACACAATATTATCAATTACAAAGTGCTATTGACAATTACAAATCAAATTACAGAAAACCCCCTGTAGTTTCAAAAATTACAAGGATACCCCTTGCAGGGTGTTTTTTGTAAACCACCCTATCTCTTATCTGCAAGCGGATTTAGACAACCAATTGCAAGGCGACACGTACGTCTTATCCACTCATCTAGGATTGCGGATGATGCAAGCGCTTACATCATCACTTATCTTATCTGCAGATGGATTTGGACAACCAATTGCAAGGCGACACGTACGTCTTATCCACTCATCAAGATTGCGGATGATGCAAGCGCTTACATCATCAATTATCTATGAGTATTTAAGTAGTGGCGCCAAGACTTGAACGAGTGGGTAAGTTATTAAAACGAAATTTTCATTTTCGTTTTCTATGAGTATTTCAATTTCGTATTATTTCTAGTTTCGTTTAGTATCTTTTTATGTTGTTTAATTAATCGTGTGTTTCGCTAAGGAGTTTGTCGTCATGTATTTTATTTCATGTATTATTTAGGTTTAATAATAGAAATGTAGCTTATTGTCATTTTATTAACAATGTATTTCATTAAATGATTTGTTGTCGTGTATTGCATTTTAATTATTAATGATAATTAGTGTATTTATTTGATAAAAATCAATAAATTAATTGATTATTAAAGAATTAATTAACAATAATGTAAAGAATATTTATTGTTATTAATTATTAACAATAATTTTTTATTAATATTAATTAGTGTATTTATTTAATAAAAGCCAATAAATTATTTAAAATATAGTTAAATACATATAAATTAGAATAAACATGTCAATACATTGATAATCATGCAATTAGATGCTAATTAATCAAATAGGGACAATTACACCAAATCCTATTTATTTCCCTATATTTGGTGATAAATATAGGATTTGGTGTAAAAAATGGTGAAATGGTGGAATGGTGGGAGATGCAAATTCCTTCACCAAAAAATTTGGTGTAGAAATAGGATTTGGTGAAATGGTGAAATGGTGGTTGACCACCATGGGAGGCTAAAACAAAATCTCTATATTTTTTGGTGTTATGGTGATTTAGTGATTTAGGGTGGGAGGCTTAAAACATCTAAATTAAGTGAAAAAAATAGGATTTGGTGTACCATGGGAGATGCTCTAAGGGCATGTTTGTCTGTCATTTTTCAAAAAATATTCGTGTTTGAAAAATACGAAACAAACATGTTTTTTATTTTTTTAAATGAATTTTTCATCTCTCATTTTTATCAAACTACTCTCTTAAAATCAAAACAAATAATAATTTTCTTATCTCTAAACAAAACATATACAAACTCTACTCTGATTTGATATAAAGTAACATATCTTTTACACAATTTATGTCACGACAAATATGATTTGACATAAAGTCTTAAACCTACAACCTATCTCTTCCAAAAAAACTTACACCTACTTTATTTCTCAAACAACTGGAATATACGTGGCTACTCTCTGGGTAGCCACCATCTGTCAAGCATAAAAAATGTCCCTAAATCCCCCCTAACATGGCGGATGGTGACTACCTCATAGGATAGCCACAAAAATTCCCTCTCAAAACCCAAACAAACAACATTACGCAAATCGAAATTATTTCACAAGCCTCTACTACTCTCCGAAACTACTTTTTCAAACACCAAACTAACACGTGAAATTCATAGTGCTATAATGAATATAAAAGAAAATGTGACCCTTGAATTTGTGGCTGTTCACAAATCTTTTGTTATTTGACATAAAGATCCTAAACTTTTGCAAGTGTTGAGCATTATGATTTCTTATTATTCAATATACTGGATTTTTCACACCTCAATTCTAATTCTAAGATGCAAAACATAAATTAAACAAGAAAAGAAATAGTCACTCTTGTGTTAAAACTTAATTATTTTCTTATAACTTTAATTGCTACAACAAAGCAACTTGCCTTGTAATTCTCTACAACTAATTACAGCCTCAATAAGCAAAACCTATAAAAGGGCCTGATTAATTAGGACCCCAACAGCTCAAATACATAACTTTTCTAAGTGATTCTTCAGCCATCTTTGCTTTCTCATCATTACCCTTTAAATTATTGGAAATTACTGCAATAGCAGAAGATTCTGGAAGAAACAAGTTTTGTTTGGCTTGAGAAAATGATGTAATCATATTTTTCTTCGCAAGATGGTGTGTTGATCGAAGAGCATAATTCCATCTGCAAAATCCAAATTGATCTTTAAGTGCCTCCACTGCTCCCATGCTTGCTGCTACAATCTTGAAGCTGCTTGATGAATTCATTTTTCAAATAATTTGATTATTTTTTGTAGAAAAGAAAATGAAGAAATTGTGAAGATTTTTGTGTTTTGAGAACTTGAAAACAGTTGGTAAAATGTGTTTTGATTTGGTTTCAGGATGGATACAGAGTATATAAGTGGTATTATATATAATGTTGTTTTGTCTGTGGGCTTTGAAGTTTTTTTTCCAGTGGTTTTAATTTGGGGTTGTGGGTTTTTGCCAATGTTTTCAAAACCGGACCGGACAATGAACCGGTGAGCCGACTGGTTAGTGGTTTTACTGGTCGAACCGGTCGGACCACTGGTCGAACCGGATGACGTAATAATAATGTAATAAATATATTTAATTTTAAAGTATATGTAATATGCACAAAATTTAAACATTATCATACAATTGATTAAAAATATAAAAAAATTTATAATATTCTAAAATTAAATCATATAATATTTATCTAACTTATATGGTACTAATTTGTATGCTCATATAAATATAATATGATTATATTTCTTTTTAAAAATTTAAAAGTGTAAGTTAAAAATACAACAAACTAACATATTCATATATTCATAAATTTTAAAATATGGTTATGTATAAAAGTCTAATATTCAAAGTCAAACTTGCATATTATATCGATTTGACTCTTTATCCTAAAAATAATATTGAAAAGAATATTTTATAGAATAAATTTTAATAAAAAACTATTATTTGAGTATTATTTTTCATTCATAATGTGTGAAATATTTATTTAAGTTAATTATCTAATTTATAAATAAATTTGGTTACAAGTTTCTATAATTTATAAATTTTAATTTGTACTAAAATTTCAAAAAAAATGGTGTAGCTCAAATGGTAAGGAAGTCATGTTTCATCTTAGAGGTTAGGTGTTCAAATCCCACCTTGTACAAGAATTTCTAATTTATTTTTAATATTAAAAAAATCAAAAAAAAAAAAAAAAAAAAAAAGGAAAATCAGAACCGGGTTGAACCGGTCCACACCGGTTCGCCGGTTCACCGGTTTTGGACCGGTTCAACCCGGTCCAAACTGGTTTTTGGAGATGCTGGTTTTAAGGGGTAAACCGGACAGGACCGACCTCCGGTTCGCGGTCGAACCGGTCGGACCGGCCGGTCCGGTCCGGTTTTAATAACATTGGTTTTTGCTTTTTGGTGGGCGGAGGGATTGTGTGATGGTTTCATTGTGAAATGACGTTCTAGACCATTTTGTCTAAAGGGGTGTTTGCAAATGCTTTTGGAAATTCAAAAGCAGTTGTTTAAAGTAAAAGTAAAAAATAAGTATTTTTATTCAAAAGCAGTGGTTGTTTGCAAATATGTAAAAAAATAATAGAAAAAATTAAATACCCCCTTAGCTGCTTCTTGCCAATCTACTTTTACCTGCTTTTCAGTTGAAGAAGCAATAGCAGAAGCACTTACTTACAAACACTATCAAAATTCTTTAAGCAGAAAAAAAAAAGCAAAAAGGACTTTTTAAAAGCATTTGCAAACACCTCTTAATTATTGAGTTGTTAACCGTAGGGGTATAATTGGTATTGAAATAGGTGGGAACACTGGATTATAGAGTTGATGACAATTTATTTTTATGTGATATTCATAATGTTCAATTTTTATCTTCTTGTGATTTGAAAGTGGACATGCAAAATGTTCAATTTTTATCTTCGTGTGATTTGAAAGTGGACTGCAAAGTATTTTATCCCCTATAATTTTATAACAGTTTCACATTGCCTCCCTGTTATTTTTATATGTGGCAATTTACCCTTCATGTGTTATGATAAATGTGGTAATTTACCCTCTGTGTTATGATAAATGTTGCAATTTATCCCCCCCCCCCCACCCCCCCCCCCCCTCCCCCACCATATTACAAAGTACTTTGCATATCCACTTTCTATTTAGGCAAGTGATTTACACTCTCATGCTGAAAGAGGTAAAATGCTTCTTTAAATTTTTTAGGAGGTAAAAGTTTTTTTTATAAATTATAGGGGGTAAATTATATATTATGAATATTAAAGGGGATAAATTGTCATTAACTTCCGAGTTATATGAATTTGTTTGTACCACAAAATGGAAGGTTGAATCAATTGACAATATGGGTCATCGGCAAGAAGAAAATCACAACAGAAAAGACAACTAGAAAATAAAATTCCAGAAAACACAAATTAGAGAAGGGCAAATCTTCTTTACGGAGTTCCTTATCAAATCCAAGATGTTCTCAACCAAATCCATGAAGTTATTCGTCAAATTAACACTTAATTCGAGATCAAGCTGAAAAGTCCTCTGATATAGAATCAAGGTTTGCATAACCCGTGACCAGATTCAGGATCCAAGTCCACAAAGATGGCCCCACCCACATAAGTAGAAAACATTAAAGGTCATGAACCTCCCTCAGCGAGCCTCCGCCTCCTCACTGAATCGAAGTCTCACAATGAGACCAACATAATGAAACACCCCCCCCCTTCATATTTGAATAACTTTATTTGATTTTCACCCTACAGACAGAAACCCTAATCTAATACAATCAAGATGAATGTTAAAATACAAATACCAAAAAAAAAAAAAATTAAATCTCATAAACAAATATCACAAAATTTAAATTCTTCTTGTGATTACCAATATATTCTCATCAATATATTCTCATGCACTTAGAGAAATATTTCTCCATGAAATAAAGAATGTGATTGAGAAAGGTACCAAGGCAAAAGAAGAAAATGCCCAATTCTAATAATCGCTAGCAATAATTGCCCCATAACTTGTACCATCTCTCCAGCACATACTAAAAGCTGTGGTCTCAGAGAAACTGCCCATAGGCCCGCTGCCGCCATTGCCATCTCAGCGACCAAACTCATTTTGTTTGCGTCTATATTTCTTAGCATCTACAGCATTTTTAAGTATGTATTTATACAATAAATTCTGATTTAGTATTTTGCTTTGTAAGGAACAAACATTTAGGGCCTGTTTGTTTGGCGTTTCCCAAAAAAAATTCGCCTTTGGAAAATGCCAAACAAACATGTTTTCTATTTCCTGAAATAAAATTTTCGTCTCTCAATTTTTTCAAACTACTCTCTTAAAACCCAAACAAACAACTATTTTCTTATCTCGAAACAAAACATATACAAACTCTACTATGATTTGACATAAAGTAACCTATCTCTTACAAAATTTATCTCACAACAAACATGATTTGACACAAAACTTACACATCTTACACATACAACCTAACTCTTCCCAAAAAAACTACACATATTTTATTTCTCAAACTACTCTCTCAAAACCCAAACAAACAACATTACGCAAATCGAAATTATTTCTCAAACCTCCACTACTCTCCCAAACTACTTTCCCAAACACCAAACAAACAGGCCCTTATTCTTTTAGGTGATGATTGTCTGTTGATTATGATCACCTGACTACTAGTCGGGTAGCTAGCTGCCGTTTTTGGAAATGTGAATTAATGAATTGGGTTATTTGCAAAATAATCTCCTATTTTATTTTAATTGATACATACACCCATGTATTTGTTGTACATAGCAAAAGATTTGTTTATCTGACTTTGATGTTACATTTTCATATCATATGATAGATCCATTCTACAAATACATGTGGGATTTACAGAAGTTGTAAATTGAAACACTTGTCAATAGATCTATATTTATGATGTGTTTGAATCCCTGTTATAAGAGGTGTTCATATAATATATGTTAAATACGCCTTAAAAAGAATTAAATCAAACTTGAATACCCTCGGGAAACATGTGAAATTTAATGTGGAACATAAAATCGGGGCAGTACAAGCCGTATGTATAGTAGTATTATTACTCCCTCCGTTTTTTTTATTTATCGCTTTGGATGATTACATACGAATTAAGGAATATTGTCATCAATAATCTCTTTTAGAAGCAAAAATTTCAAAATATCCATTTAATCAAATAATCTTAGCATTAATCAACATTAATAACAAGTATTAATAAGAGGAGTAAAATTAATAAAAGAACATTAATTTTACATTGAAATCCTAAAGCGACAATTTATAAAAATAAACAAGAAAATTTTGAAAAAAAAAAATAAAGAAAGAAAAAACGAAGGGAGTATTTAACAACACTCTATCGTGTTAGACTGTTAGTATAATAAGTCAGGACTTAATTTTAAGACCTAGCCGAGCCCGAATCCGAGTCCCCACGGCTCAATTCAATTAAAATAAGCATAACCTAACTAAATGTAATTCAGTTGAGTTTTAGTCATTTTATTAGGCCAATATTTTCATAAGTCAATAATATATTTCTAGGATTCATGGAAGAATGTTAATACTTGCCCAAACGAATATGTTATAAGAGGGACGAATACGAAAGTTCTAGGATGCATTGATAGGAGGGACGAATGTATTATAAAAAATTTATGAGGGACGAAAGTGTAAAATTTGACCCATAAGAGGACCAAAAATCCAATTCACTTCATGGAAGAATGTCAAGCTTGCCCAAATTTTGTATACATTCTTTCCGAGTATTGGACATTTTGCAATCAAAGATATATTATTTTATCAATTTACTCCTTAGAATTAAAATTTGAACACTTCACAACCTCAAATTACGGTTCCTTTAAAATCTGAACAATATACAATTACATATACATACAATGTTATAGCAGTTGACATTTTATATATATCTCAACAAGGTTGCGATTTCTGGTAGTATAGTATACATATACAATTCTTAGAGGCAAAAGTATCAAAATTTCAATTATAAGGCATGAAGTGGCAAAAACTGTAAATTTAATGTGCAAAATGTCAATTGCTCCATCATTTCCCCCATATGATGCAAAATTTAATTAAACAAGAAAAAAAGAAAAAAAAGATAGTCACTCTTGTGTTAAAACTTCATTCTTTTTCATTACTTATAATTGCTATAACAAAGCAACCTGCCTTGCATTTTTGTCTAACTAATTACAGCCTTAATTAACAAAATACAAAAGGGAAAATGATCAATTGGGACCCCAACAGCTCAAATACATAACTTTTCTAAGTGATTCTTCAGCCATCTTTGCTTTCTCATCATTACCCTTAAAATTATTGGAAATTACTGCAATAGCAGAAGATTCTGGAAGAAACAAATTTTGTTTGGCTTGAGAAAATGATGTAATCATATTTTTCTTCGCAAGATGGTGTGTTGATCGAAGAGCATAATTCCATCTGCAAAATCCAAATTGATCTTTAAGAGCCTCCACTGCTCCCATGCTTGCTGCTATGATCTTGAAGCTGGTTGATGAATTCATTTTTCAAGAATTTGATTAATATTTGTAGAAAAGAAAACGAAGATTTTGATGTTTTGAGAAGTTGAAAAGAGTTTGTAATATTTGAGTCTGGAAACAGAGTAAGTGGATTTAATATATATAATGCTGTTTTGTCTGTGGGCTTGAAGTTTCTTTCCAGTGGTTTTGGATTGGAGTTGTGGGTTTTTGCTTTTGGTGGGCGGACGGTGGGATTGTGTGATGGTTTCATTGTGAAATGCCGTTAGGACCTTTTGTCGTTTTTCTTTTCTTTTCTTTTTTAGGATCAATTAGGGTGTATGAATTTTGGTCATGTTGGAATTTATATTCTATATGTGAATAAAATTAGTTGAGAGTAAGGGGTCGTGTATGTTTTATCTGAAGAGGTACCCTTTGGATCGAAACAGTACAATCCAAACATTGTGTCTCTTGCGAAAAGATATTTTTTGAGTCTATAAATAGGAGACTTAATCTGGCCAATTAAGTATCATTTTTCTGACAATAATCAAAATAAAATTACTCTCATCTCAACTTTAAATTTATGTCGAGTTTTCTATTTGCTTCGGTTCGCCGTGGGTTCATTATTTGTGCAAATAATGAACAACAGACTGTTGTATCTTGGGAGACTACCGGGAATCAAACTGTATGCACTGTAGCAGCCCCGGAAATATTGTCTTAAGGAAATTTGTTTCGACAAGCCTCAGTCTAATTTCCTACGTAAAGATTAAAGTGATATTTGGTCTCGATACAAGTAAGTATTTCTTACTATTTTTTTTATGTTAGATCAAAATATTTAAGCACACAGATAGTTAGATACCAACAATCTTAAGACAATATCAATTTGTTTAACTAATCTGTGTGAATGCATACTTATTTATTAAGATCAAATCGTGTTTGCCAATTGAAATAAATGAATAGGTGATTACGATCCTTATTAGTAAACTGAATATTAAAATCTGCTAGATTTATATATTCATGGTTGTATGCTTGTATGATTTATTTTCTGTAATTTTGAAAACCAAGGTTTTTTTTTATTATCTGTGAGAGAAAACCACACGCTGTACATTAAAAATGGAGATGAAAAACTTCATCTCAAAGGATTTCTTTTTTAAGGTTCACTAGATTAGTGTCTTTATTTTTAATTGGCACAAAGATGCAAGTGAAGCGATAAATTTACTAGTACTATGTGATACTGCACAGTTAAAATCTAAAGAATATGCGTATACTAAGAGTAGATGGACTTATTGGCATTAGATTTCACTAAGACTAAATGATTAATGAGAATAATTTATTTCCAAAAATTGGAAAGAATCACTTGAGACAAAAATTGAGCACTTGGTGTTATATTCATGACCATTAAATGCTATCTAAATGTTATGTAGTGAATCGGTGCATTGCATTGCCGAATCGGTGCATGTGAAGTATTAGTGGGATTTTTATTAGTGGGATTTATTCTCGTAAGGATGATGACAATGAAGTTTGATATTTTTATCTAAATATATACCATTTAATCTTAAATTGGAGTTTCACATCGATCATTTCAAAGCGATCAAATATCGCTTACTCGTAAGGAAAATGATCAAATAAATGAAAGATTATGTGAAATTCTGATATCTTCACAGTAATTATGTCAATTCCATTTTAACAGAGAAATTTAAAAGTTATTAACAATCATAGCGTTATGTGTAACAATCTGATTTTGTGCAATATATTAATTAAATTAATAAAAGTGGACTAAAATTTCTATGAAGGAATTCTGTAAACTCTAATGTAAAGAATTCATGGAAATTATAATAATGCAAAACGGTGTGGAATTTGGATGGAACAGAAAGTTCATCTAATAAATTCGAGAACATGGAATTGAAGCAATATGTTTCAATCAATTGGTTCACTGTGAAATGAAGAGGCGCCGTTTAATTACTCAACATGAGTGCATTAGTTTGGTTTCTTTGTAGAGTCGTGTATCTACAAATTGGCGTGACCACTAATTGTTATTAATTAAATACGATATATAGAGCTATTAAACATTAAATTAGTTGACCATTGTTGTGTAAATATAACATGCAACATGAAACGGTACATTTGAGTTGATGCATTTGAGATGATTATTGCCTAATTCCATTGTTGTAATATGTCGTATACTTGAATTGCGTCAATAAGTATACAAATTATTTGATTTCTTGATTTTCATAATTACTTCTTATATAAATATTTTAGTGGTGCACTAATTTATTTTATTGATTGATGCAAATCATACTTGTATTATTGGTTCATTACATGTAAATAATGATTTGAATAAATTAAGTTTTAATGACATGAGCATTGAAATATGAATCTTATTTGAGTATATGATTCATAGTTCGTGTACATCATACGTGTGACTTATACTTATGTGGGACAAATGATATTTGTAATTACTAATAACCTTTATATGAAGATAAATGGCTAATTAGTATTTTCTATTATATCAATATTATATGTGGAAAAATATTGATAATAAAGATAAATCATTTGTGAAATAAGTAAAGTAATAGCGGTATTTTATTGAGAACTATTGCTTATATTTATAATTTATTCGTGAAATAAATATAAATATTTTATTGAGCAAATATTGATAATATTTTATTTGTGAGAAATAATTATAAACTATTTGAGAAATAAATATCAATATTTTATTGAAAAAAAAAATATTGATTGTACTTATAACTTATTTGTTATATAATTATGATTTATTTGTGAGAAATAAGTATATACTTATAATTTATTTGTTTGCGAAACAAATATGTAAAAGTTCAAAATTTTTGAACTAATCAGTTATGTGATTTTAAATCATTACTAACTCCTGGAGTTTAAATATAATTGATCACATATATTTTATTATTTATTGAATAATAAATATGAGGCAATAAATGTATTTATGAAATACATAGAAATACATTTGTGAAATACAAATTTGGTTGATGGAATAAGAAAAATAAAAAAAAACTCTTATATCCAAATTGTGGGGGTAAATACGAATATATTCATTTACACAAGAGTGTGTTAAATTAGGAATAATTCGTCAAATAATTTACCTAAGCTCAACTCAATTAAATTCGGGTTTACTTGACAACTTGTGGGGGGAAAGCTCGCTAGATGTCTACACACATACTAAGTCGAGTTTCATACAAGAAAGTCAATTATCATTCCATATGAGGTATGGCAAATACCTTAAAATGTGGGGGGTATTTGGGTCAGATTCGGTTTCACAACCGAAAAAGAAAATAACTTAAAAATATTAATTACTACTAGCTTATGTGATAAATAGTAGTAGCTCATATTTTGGGTATTTAAATCTGACATAATTGTAATCATGTGAACCGAGTCACGTGATGTAACAATAATTGAGAATATAAGAAGGATTTGAGAATCATTTCTTATAAATTGATCTTTCTTTTGGTTCAGATTTATTTTCAGTTTGTGTGGTTTACTGATATTAAAATCTGATAAAGTAATATTATTTATTACTTACATAAACATTTCTACAATTTATAATTAGAGTTAATTATAAATTATTTGTTATGCGAGAATAAAAAGTATGGTCTAATCATTTTAGATTATAATATCTATTTAAAAGTCATTAAATATTTTGCAAAAATATTTAGTTGATTTTAATCTAGAGGGTTTACCTTGTGAAACTTATAATTATTTTTAATTATAAACTACTTTATTCTGAGAGAATATACATATGAATCGATCTCTAAAGAGGTCAATCTCTAACTTCAACATGAGTTTGTTGATGAGTTGAAGAGACATATGATATGAGTTAAAAGCTCGAAGTTATTTGATCAAGATATTCTAACTTATATGTTAAAGAATTAACCTCGAACATATAAATAGATTATGTCACGTTCCAATACCGTGGATGGAAAGAGGCGATTGACAGCAAGTTACATTCATAAAATTGGTAGACCTCGAGGACTGAACCAATTAGATGTAGATGTGTTTTTAAAATTAAAGAGTTTAAAAACTTTGATAAGTCAATCGATAAAAACTAGGCTAGACTAGTAGCCAAGTTGCCTTATAAAAGAAATAATTTTACTTCTTTTACTCATATTCACTAACGATTAAGATAATATCCATTTGAATGTTAATAGCTCTAATAGCTATATACAATGGATGTTAAAATTATCATCATTAATGGTGAATTAGATGAGAAAATTTATAAGGAGTAACTAGAGAGTTTCATTGTTAAATAAAAAGAAAACATAGTTTGCAAAACTTATGTATTTTCTTGTTGACGTTTAACAAACTCCTAAATAATGACACGAAAAATTTGAAAGTGTCACTAACAAATTTTGACTGTCATATTAATAAATATGACAAGTGTGTCCATATAAACTAACTAGATAATTGAGTATCAGAATTTGTTTATATGCAAATGATATGTTAATATTTGAGACTAATACTGTGAGTATTAAATCCAATGAGAAAATATTAACTTATGATATGAAAAACTTCGGATTAATCAATCATGATTAAGAGGTCATGTGATAATATTAAACTATCTCAAGCACATTATGTGAGATAAGTTATAAATAATTTAATACTTATGAAAAGGGATTTCATAATTCTATTTAATTCATACCTTGTGTGCAATACGAGAATAAATGTGATATAGTATCACAATTTGAGTATGCTCATAAAATTAGATGTCACGCATATATCGTAAAATGCAAGAGGTTAGACATCGTCTCTTTAGTTAATAAACTAAGGAGATACATGAGCAATCTTAGCAAGATTCGTTGGGATGCATTAATGAGAATGCTTGAATCTTGATAGAATACATACATATGTGCATTAGATTTGGAAAATTTTCAAACGATCCAGGAGGGATATAGTAATGCAAATTAAATTTCTGATTTAGATGAATCAAAGTTTATAAGCGGATATGTATTCAATTTCGGAGGCACCGCTATTTCCTGAGAATCTTCCAAACAAACGCGTATAGCTCAATCCACTATGAAATTAGAGTGCATAGCATTGGATAAAGCTAGTAAAGAATTTGAGTGACATCACAAAATTCATGGAAGATATTTTAATATGACTGAAAATTGTGTTAGTCATACATAAAAATGCGATAATCAAGCGGTGATACACAGAGCTCAACAAACTCTATGTATAATGGTAAATTCACGACATAATTGTTGTCGTTGATACAATACCGAGAGACATCTACTTTCAAATAGAATGGACTTTATAAAGTCAAGAGATAATCCTAATTCCGGATATTAAAGGTTTATCTAGAGAGTAGTTTGTGCATCGAGGGGAATGGGCTTAAAGCCTAAATTAGATTAAGTTACCTCGTACGGAAACCTAACCTGGCGACTGGAGATCCCATGGACCAGGTTCAATAGGACAACCAGTCTTGGCTAACTTAAAAGAAAGCACTTAAGAGTATAACTCTATCCCATTCTTATGATGCAATAAGTGCAAGCCTACCGCGTTTATAAGGTTAAGCAAATGCTTTTAATGACGTCTATACCTTGTCAAGAACAAGTAGAGTATGGTAGGATACTCTTGATAGATGCGGCCACCTATGTTAGTGTGAGCTGGGTCGGCTCGTTGAGAATTTCTTTATAGGTTGGAATTCTCTAAAGCACTCGCATAACCAAGAATGTTCAGGACCAAAACGAACACAACCGAGAACTTGAAGCAAATCGGTTTAATGCTGTGTTAAGTTTATTGTCTTGGTTTACACCAACAGCCGACGGTTCAAGATGAAATATTTCACCGATTGGCTAAGTAAATCCGATAAGCTTTAACTAGGGAAGGTTCAAGATGAAATATTTCACCTATCTCGATGCGGTATTATTCCTAAAGAAATTTCGACATGAGGAGAACTATTTTATTCATGTGGGGGATTGTTGGAATTTATATTCTATATGTGAATAAAATTAGTTGAGAGTAAGGGGTCGTGTCTGTTTTATCTGAAGAGGTACCCTTTGGATCGAAACAGTACAATCCAAACATTGTGTCTCTTGCAAAAAGATATTTTTTGAGTCTATAAATAGGAGACTTAATCTGGCCAATTAAGTATCCTTTTTCTGACAATAATCAAAATAAAATTACTCTCATCTCAACTTTAAATTTATGTCGAGTTTTCTATTTGCTTCGGTTCGCCGTGGGTTCATTATTTGTGCAAATAATGAACAACAGACTGTTGTATCTTGGGAGACTACCGGGAATCAAACTGTATGCACTGTGGCAGCCCCGAAAATATTGTCTTAAGGAAATTTGTTTCGACAAGCCTCAGTCTAATTTCCTACGTAAAGATTAAAGTGATATTTGGTCTCGATACAAGTAAGTATTTCTTACTATTTTTTTTATGTTAGATCAAAATATTTAAGCACACAGATAGTTAGATACCAACAGATCAATTAGGAGTGTTAATGTATGTGGATGGATTTTGGTTAAGTCGGATTTCGCGAGACCGATCAATAAACCTTTTAAACAAGTTTTCGCTAAACTTATAAAATCATAAAAAAATATATTCAGAAACTCACACTCAAACTCTTCAAACCTACTATAAAATATTGATTTGACATCTACTTTTTCCCCCAAATTTCACTAAAAAAAATATTTATTTGACAACTACAACCTATTTTTTCCTCTAAACCTAAACTCCAACATGCAAATTCAATCCAAGTGGAGTTTCAATTTATTCAAACCACAAAACCCCCATCCAAATGAGGTCTCAAAGATTCCGAAACCACCCAAACTGTTTTTTTTTTAAACTGAGCCAAAACTCATCCAAATACACTCTTAGGATATTTTGTCTTTTCTTTTCTTTTTTTAATATTTAATATTTTTCAATTTTGGTTTAGTATAGTGAAGGTAGATTAGTTAAATCATAATAATTAATTTTTTTATTCATCTAAAATAAATGGAAAATTTAAATTCTAATTAATATTAATTTTTTTTTAATAATGTAGGATGAGATTAAAAAAAATGTCTCAGACTTAATTTTTTGTTTCTACTTAACTCTAGTTTAATTTAGTTGAGTTAGTTAAATTTAATAATTGATTTTTTTTTGTGATAATAATAATAATTGAATTTTAAATAATTCAAATGAGTTGGTAAATCCTAGACCACAAGGTCTACAACTAAATTACTAGAAATAATCTAGGTAATAATTTCCTGATCGCAATGGATGGAGTGTGACAATGGATTAAGTGAATCTATTCCTTTAAGTAGGGGCGGACACTAGTTTCAGATTACCTAAATCCGTTTCATTCAATTTTTTTTAAAAGAAAAATCTAGGTATCAAAATTTGATAAATACGTATTTTATTATGATAATACATGACGAGTTCGTGATTACACTTTTTAGTCCTGAACACACGAATCTGTCTATCTTTTCATTATAACTTAAAAAATATACTTATTAGTTAATAGGAGTAATACTTATTAATTAAACGATCTATTCAATTAATTATTTATTAAAGCATCAGGAATACCTCAGTTTAATATAATAAGTCATTCTTAATTCTCCGTCTCAAATTTATTGGCACTTTGATTTTTTCACATGAAACTCAATAATTAGTAACATTTTTAAGGTAAAATATCAAAAATATCCTTTAAATGATTACTTTAATTAATGTTATTGATCTTTATGCACTCTACTTTATTGTAAACCTAGAAATAAAAAAGATAAAATTGAAAAATCAAATATGACAAATAATTTGAAATTAAAAATATATTTATAACTTATAACTTTACAATTCTTAATTCTTAAAAATTCAATACTTTCAAGTTTCAAATGTAAGTCTCAATAATGAAATCAACCTGCTCTGACCCGGGTCTTTTTCAAATTGACCTATTTAAAGAGATCAATTTTGACCCAACCCAATTTTAACCCACTCTTCCTCATTTAATCCACCGGTTCATCCCACTAATTAATCCGGAGAAATATAACTAGATAATATACTCATAAACAAAATCTAAGAAAAATTGAAAATAAAGAAAGATCTAAGTTGAATAGCAGTTGACATTTTATATAGGGTGAATATCACTTTTGGTCCCTCTTATCATTAATTTTTTATAGAGTGGTTCCTCTTATATTTTTTTTCTACTTTAGTCCCTACTATGGGTTATTTATTTCATTTTAGTCCATACTATGAATTATGTGTTTCACTTTAGTCCTTATCAGGTGGTTCTGATAACACGTGACATGTATATGAATATTTTGTAGGGCATTTTCGTCCGTTCGCTATTGAGACCATTTGAGATATTGTTTCATTGGTGAGCAATTTTGATGTTTGAAGAAGATTTTGGGAGAAAACTTTAGTTTGGAACGAAATGGACGATTAAGTTGGACTGGAATGAAAGCCTAGTTTGGAAGAGATTAAATCTTTAGTTTTTTTTCAAATGATTAGAAAGACGAAAATATTCATGTTAGTTTACTTAAAATGACAAAATTGCCCTTATGAGCATATCACATGTTATCGGAACCGTCTTGGAACACCTGAAAAGGACTAAAGTGAAATAAATAATACATAGTAGGAACTAAACTAAAAAAAAACATAAAAAAGATCACTCTGTAATAAGTTAATGATAAGAGGGACCAAATGTGGTGTTTACCTTTTATATATATATCAACAAGGTTGCGATTTTTTTTTTAATTTTTTTTTTTGATAACCCAGGTGTACAAGCGCACAAAGGGGTCTTCACCACAAATGACTCTTAAATAGAGTCATAGAAATGCTTCCACCCAAGTTCCAAATGGAATTCAAACCCCCACCCTTGCCGATGGAGTAAGCCTTATGAATTGTTGGTCTACCAGTTGGAGATATGCCATGGGCACAAGGTTGCGATTTCTGGTAATATGGTATACATATACAGTATTTTACTTTTACTTTTGCTGAAGAATATACAATTCTTAGAGGCAAAAGTATCAAAATTTCAATTATAAGGCATGAAGTGGCAAAAATTGTAAATTTAGTGTGCAAAATGTCAATTGCTCCATCATTTCCCCCATATGATGCAAAATTTAATTAAACAAGAAAGAAAAAAAAAAAAAGATAGTCACTCTTGTGTTAAAACTTCATTCTTTTTCATTACTTTAATTGCTATAACAAAGCAACCTGCCTTGCATTTTTCTCTAACTAATTACAGCCTTAATTAACAAAATACAAAAGGGAAAATGATCAATTGGGACCCCAACAGCTCAAATACATAACTTTTCTAAGTGATTCTTCAGCCATCTTTGCTTTCTCATCCTTACCCTTTAAATTATTGGAAATTACTGCAATAGCAGAAGATCCTGGAAGAAACAAGTTTTGTTTGGCTTGAGAAAATGATGTAATCATATTTTTCTTCGCAAGATGGTGTGTTGATCGAAGAGCATAATTCCATCTGCAAAATCCAAATTGATCTTTAAGTGCCTCCACTGCTCCCATGCTTGCTGCTATAATCTTGAAGCTGGTTGATGAATTCATTTTCAAATAATTTGATTATTTTTGGTAAGAAAATGAAGATTTTGATGTTTTTTTTTTTTTTTGATGTTTTGAGAAGTTGAAAAGAGTTTGTAATATTTGAGTCTGGAAACAGAGTAAGTGGATATTATTATATATAATGCTGTTTTGTCTGTGGGCTTTGAAGTTTTTCTCCAGTGGTTTTGGATTGGAGTTGTGGGTTTTTGCTTTTGGTGGGCGGACGGTGGGATTGTGTAATGGTTTCATTGTGAAATGACGTTAGGACCTTTTGTCGTTTTTTATTTCTTTTTTTTTCCCAAAGGTTTATCCCCAAGGAGAAACCTACTTCCGGTATCAAAGGTCCCTTTACCTGGAAGAATTTAAATCGAGGGATGTGCACGGATGGCAGGGTCTTGAGGGAGAGAGACAACATGATACCAACCCAACACAACACCCACAATATTTAAGTGGAGAATTGTGTCACACGAGGTTCGAACCTGTGTTGCCGGAGAAAAGATTCCCCACATCACCCCAATCCTTACCACTCCGCTAATGCCCCTGGGGACTTTTCTTTTCTTTTTTTAGGATCAATTAGGGTGTATGCAAATGGAATTTGGCCTTATCTCGCGTTGATCAATTATACCTTGTTTGGTTGTCAGGAAAGTGCGGGAAAATTGTTGGGAAATGAAAAGGAAAAGAAAGTCATTTTCCTCTTCAGGTTTGGTTGTGAGGAAAACTATTTTTCTTGCAATTTTTTGGTTGTTAAGAAAGTTTAGAAACATGATATTTTTGATAAATATTTTTGTTTGATTATGAATTACGTTTTTTTTGTTGATAAAATATTGTATGAATAATCACGTTTTCATTATATTAACTTTATTATAAATTAATTTGACGCAATTTTATATTTTTTAGTCACCGAATTTATATCCATCTTCAAAGTTAACAGGGGTTATTGATAATATTTTTGGGTAAGAAAGTTGTTTTAGCGTCATTTTGTGGGGGTATAATTGTTATATGACTTGAGAATATATTTTTTTGCTAATAATAAATATGCACAAATGGGCTTTCGGTAAGAAAAAATCACAAATGAGGGATTTTGATAGTTAGACGAAGTACAAGGGGTGTTTTGCAATTTACTTTAAAATTTACCCACAATTTTCTCGGGATTTCCCCATCAAATTGGTGGGGAATTTTTTTCTTCACAAAATTTTCCTGCAGGAAAGTTGAAGGAAGATAATAACTTCATTTCCTGCTATCCAAACTACATGTGAGAGAAAAAAAAAACCGACTTTCTTTCACTTTCCCTCACTTTCCCGACAACCAAACAATATATTAGGGTGTATGTGGATGGATTTTGACCCAGTCTCGTGGGTTTCGCAAGACCAAGCAATAAACCTTTTAAACAAGTTTTCGCTAAACTCATAAAACCATAAAAAAAATCTATTCAGAAACTCACACTCAAACTCTTCGAGCCTACAAAATATTGATTTGACACATACTATCTACTTTTACCCCAAATTTCACTAAAAAAAAGATTGATTTGACACCTACCATCTATTTTTTCCCCTAAACCCCAACATCCAATTCAATCCAAGTGAAGTTTCAATTTACTTAAACCACAAAACCCAACAACCAAAACCCCATCCAAATGGGGTCTCAAAGATTTCGAAACCACCCAAACTGTTTTTTTTAAGCTGAGCCAAAGCCCATCTAAATACACTCTTAAGATCTTTTTTCTTTTTTTAATATTTATTATATTTCAATTTTGGTTTAGTATAGTGAAGGTAGATTAGTTAAATCATAATAATTAATTTTTTTATTCATCTAAAATAAACGGAAAATTTAAATTCTAATTAATATTAATATTATGATAATATTGTAGGATGAGATTAAAATAAATGGCTCATACTTAATTATTTGTTTCTACTTAACTTTAGTTTAATTTAGTTGAGTTAGTTAAATTTAATAATTAATTTTTTTTGTTGATAATAATAATAATTGAATTTTAAGTAATTCAAATGAGTTGGTAAATCCTAGACCACAAGGTCAACTACTAAGTTACTAGACATAGTCTAGATAATAATTTCCCAATTGCAATGGATGGAGTGTGACAATGTATTAAGTGAATCTATTCCTTTAAGTAGGGGCGGACACTAGTTTCAGATTACCTAAATCCGTTTCATTCTATTTTTTAAATAAAAAAATTCAGGTATCGAAATTTAAAAAATACGTATTTTATTATGATAATACATGACGAGTTCGTGATTAAGCTTCTTAATCCAGAATACACGAATCCGTCTATCTTTTTATTATAACTTAAAAAATATACTTATTAGTTAATAGGAGTAATACTTATTAATTAAATGATCAATTCAATTAATTATTGATTAAAGCATCATCAAATAAAGGAATACATCAGTTTAATATAAGGAAAATTCTAGGGTGCCGCTACGTTAGGTGCCGCTAATACCACATTAGGTGGTATTACCACACAATGTATATCACATTGTATGGTACATGATCACATTACATAGTATTAACCCCATATATTTAGTATGACCCCCACATCATGTAGTATTTATTCCAAATTAGGTGGTATTACCACACAATGTGTATCACATTGTATGATACATGATCATATTACATAGTATTAACCCCATATATTTAGTATGACCACCACATCATGTAGTATTTATTCCAAATTAGGTGGTATTACCACGCAATGTGTGTCACATTCTATGGTATAAATTATACTCCTTATACCATACAATGTGATACACATTGTGTGATAATACCACCTAATGTGGTATTAGCGGCACCTAACGTAGCGGCACCCTAGAATCCCCCTATATATAATAAGTCATTCTTAATTCTCCGTTTCAAATTTATTGGCACTTTGATTTTTTCACATGAAACTCAATAATTAGTAACATTTTTAAGGTAAAATATCAAAAATATCCTTTAAATGATTGCTTTAATTAATGTTATTAATCTTTATGCACTCTACTTTACTATAAACCTAGAAATAAAAAATGATAAAATTAAAAAATCAAATATGACAAATAATTTGCAATTGAAAATATACTTATAACTCATAAGTTTTCTTAATTCTTAAACAATTCAATACTTTTAAGTTTCAACTGTAAGTCTCAATAGTCAATAATGAAATCAACATGCTCTGACTCGGGTTGTTTTCAAATTGACCTATTTAAAGAGATCAATTTCGACCCAACCCAATTCTAACCCGCTCATCCTCATTTAATACCACCGGTTAATCCCACTATAATTAATCCGGAGAAATATAACTAGATTATACTCATAAACAAAATTTAAGAAAAATTGAAAATAAAGAAAGATCTAAGTTGAATAGTCGATGAATGAGAGGTCAGCATCTGAACTAGTAGTCTAGCAAAATACGTGGCCAGTGTTGATTGGCTGAATTTGACAACTCATATTTAGAAAAAAATCCGAAAATCTAACCCGGATAATTCTGTTGTTAAATCCACTCCTCATTTTTCAGTTTCCTTTTCTTTCCCCTCTCCTTCCCTGTAAATGGAAAACCTTTTTGCACTCTAATAGGAAAATTCTTTGCCAAATTAATAGGAAAAATCAAATTCAATTTCGAATTATGGCGGCCGTCACTTCACTATCTTTCAGTGCTATAACTCAATCCTCCAACTTGAAATTCTCAATGCCGTCGGCTCGCAGTTACTCGCCGTTGGATTTGAATGCTTTTAAGCTCCGTTTTTCATATGATTCGTGTAATTTCCGAAGCTCCAGTGCAAATTCTCGTATGGTAGTTCATTGCATGTCCACTACCACAGGTAAATCTCATATTTTCTACTTTTTTTTTTACTTTCTTTGTGAATTAGTGTAATTAATTGCTGAAAGGATTTAGAAATTTTGAATTCCATCACAGAAAGTATTTATAGGTCATTCGGCATGATTAAGAGGGAGATGTAGTTAATCGAAGCGGAATAATAACAAAGCAATAACTTAGTTTATGGTTTTATGAACATTTTTAAATCGTACTTTTGAATTGTACATTGTGCTTAAACTTTTTGTACCTTGGTAAGTTCTTCATTAGTTGCCTAAATTAGACTGCCTGTG
This sequence comes from Penstemon barbatus, assembly GCA_003313485.2. Classification (NCBI taxonomy): domain Eukaryota; kingdom Viridiplantae; phylum Streptophyta; class Magnoliopsida; order Lamiales; family Plantaginaceae; genus Penstemon; species Penstemon barbatus. The sequence goes on along the minus strand of CM064877.1, from coordinate 72,825,098 downwards.
AGAATGTATTTTGCTAAATTGGAAGGTTGTTGGTAATGGAAATGAGATTCTGAGTGAATATGCAATTGCATTATACCTTATGCCTAAAGTTTTCATCCGTTTTTTTTTAATGAATTTATTACTTTGATTTTCAAATATTTTATGGATATTCCTTGTTTTTAGATTTGCCTACTGTGGCCGACACGAAGTCAAATTTCCTCAAGGCATATAAGAGGCCAATACCGAGTATATATAACACTGTGTTACAAGAGCTGATTGTACAGCAGCATTTGACTAGGTACAAGAAGTCATACCGTTATGATGCTGTGTTTGCACTCGGTTTTGTCACCGTGTATGATAAACTCATGGAGGGATACCCCAGTGATGAGGATCGAGAAGCCATTTTTAAAGCTTACATTGAGGCTCTGAATGAAGATCCTGCTCAATATAGGCACGTCTAAAGCATTCTTAATATATATTCACACATAATTTGTGTTTTTCCACTTCATTTTGTCATTACTTTATACCAGAATTTTAGATTTATAGATATTCTTATGATAGATAGTAGATCTTTCGATTTTGATTGTCAACTGTGTGACATTTGCATTTAAAGGCAGTTCCTGTGCAAATGGAGTGAAGCACATATGTTCTAAAATGTTAATCTTTCGATGTGAATATTTTTGTATTACGAGAAAAAGAGGTTTTTAGTATAGAATGTTGGTCATGACCTTCTCTTTGACTGAAGTGCGCAGTACAATATACTAAAGCAAAATTTTATACTGCAGGGCCGACGCACAGAAGTTAGAGGAATGGGCTCGTGCTCAGTCTGCCAGTTCTTTAGTTGATTTTGCATCCAAGGAAGGAGAAGTTGAAGGCATTCTCAAGGACATTGCAGAAAGAGCAGGGAGCAAAGGAAGTTTCAGCTATAATCGGTTCTTTGCAGTTGGTCTCTTCCGCTTGCTCGAGTTATCAAACGCAACTGAACCAACTATTTTAGAAAAGGTAAAATTTGATTTCAATGTATTGCTATTGAAGACACTAGGTGAATAGCTGGTACATAACTTCAATCCTAGGAAACTTTAGAATTATGCCTAGCTTAACCCAAAACTGTAGTCAGCCTTGAGATTCAATTATCTATAAAACATTTAAATCTCATAAGTTACCAGTTCCAGTCGGCAAGGACTATGAATGGCATTTAGCCACCACAGCAATGACTATCAATCTAAATTTTTGGCGATATTCTACAAAAGCTTGACCTGGATAATACTAATGTAGCTGCTTGGCACTATGCAATTTTCTGATTGTGTGTTCATGACCACTATTTATAAGCATAATCCTCATTGGCCAAAATTAAGCATAGCTGAGAGATTAGCCAATTTGTTTTTATATCTGTGTCTCTTGGCATGCAGGGAAACTTGACTTTTTCCATTGCATGTTAGGCTTGTTTGTGTTAGGATAAGTTCATCCCAGGAGAGGTGATGCAGTATTAAGTATGGGTTATGTTCTATTTGGTTTGAACTGGGAGGACACAACATTGTTATTGCTTCAGTGGTTGCATTACCAGAGGAGTCGATAGATTTAAAAATTTATACCAAGGAATTTAAGCTTATGCAATTAGGAGCACAGAAGAGTTCTGCCCCACATCTATTGAAAGAAGGATGCACATAAGCTGCATGTGTAATACATCATATTTCATACTTATAGGGGCATTTTAGGCATTTATTTAAGATCTAAATTCTGATAAGCTTTTGTGGATATCTTAATTTTTGAATCAACTTGGTTGAATTGAAATGTATGTAGTGTCTTCCTGAGTTTGTCACAATCTTCTATTGTTCATGAAAGTTTACTTGTATTTCCTTTTCTTGACTTGGACCAGGACAGTAGCTTTTAGAATAGAAAAAATATCAGGGGATTATGAAAGCCTTGTTTCTGTAGAAATATGTGTGCCAAGCTACGTGATAAAATATGTATAAGGCTTAAATTGTGATGGGCTTGGGATGCAAGAAATATGGTATCATATGGTACGGTTATTCAACTCAGTGAAAAGCTTTGGTCAATGCAGTTTCATGGTTTAGAATAACCATATTAAACAATAATACCGTTTATTTATGAATTATTGATGCTTCTTCAATTGTGATGATTATTTGGTTAGATTTATTACAAATCTTCCCTGTTCTCATTAGACCTTATTATGCAAATATTATCTGATTACATTTTATGGTGTACCTCTATAAACTGGTAACCTTAATCCTGTAAAAGACCTTTTCTAGACTTTTTTGTCCACCTACTACCAGTGCTGTTTACCCTTTGAACCTCTCATAACATGTGAAAGTTCCAAATTCAAGCAAATTAGAGAGAACACATTTATGTTAAAGTTTTACTTACAAGACGTTCGTTAAGAGAAATAGCGCAAACCAGTGAGGGTTTTCCTTTTATGCTTATCACAATCATGTTATGTACTGATATATTTCTTTGACGGGTTGGCAGCTTTGTGCTGCATTAAATGTAAATAAGAAAAGTGTTGATCGAGACCTTGATGTCTACCGCAATCTGCTTTCTAGACTGGTTCAAGCAAAAGAGCTACTTAAGGAATATGTTGACAGGTGATAATTTCCTCCTCAAAACTTCACCCAAATAAAAAACTTCCACACACTGTGTGCGTGACATTTTATCATTCTTTTTGTCTATATATCTTCAGGGAGAAAAAGAAGATTGAAGAAAGAGCAGCATCCCAGAAAGCAAGTGAAGCTATCACAAAATGCTTGGGGGAGTACCTATCTGCTGGACGGTAATGTACATTATGTTGCATCTGATACCCAAGAGATATATTAAGTTAGAACATGGGATATCCAAATTTCAGGCAGATGTTAGAATAGAGGCCACATTATGTGGTAAGAGCCCGTGTTCGATAAGCATCGTATTATTTGTGTTCAAACTGTAATTTTCATGTCAATACAAGTATTTTATAAGAGGCACAAAAAATCACTTTTGTATTTGAACTCTTTTTTTTACTATGTGAGTCAATATAAACGAAAAAAATGTGAAGTCGTGCCTTTCACCTTGTTGTCATTTGTATTATCTGTCTGAGTACAATTTAAAGCAAAGTCCATTCTGCTGCCTTCATCTATCGATTGCATCATTTTCTCCCCTCAACTGTCCCACGTGCACAACTATAGCCTATTTGCTGTGATGTTCATCTTTTAATATGGTTGATCTTGTATCAACCAAGAAAAGACATGGTAATATTGGTATAATAAGATCACCACAATATCATTCTAACAACTTATGGCTTTGACTTAATAAATTACATGCATAATTCATGTTGTGATCAATGAATCTGTTTAATTTTTTGTTCCGTCTTCAAAATAACACAATTCATTTTAACATTCTAACTGCACACCACTATGTAAGAATCATGTTGAAAAGTCCTTGTTTCTTCGACAAATGGCTAACTTGTGAACAAGTGCATAAATGATAGTTCGGAGGGGCAAAGTGAAACAATGTATAGTTAGGGGGGCTAATCTTGCAGTAACTATAGTTACTTCAAATGGGAAAAATGAAGATTACCCAAAAAATAACATCAACATCAGGTTAAAACTATGTCAAAAATGCCATTCATGCACAATTTCTGGCCATGTATCTCACTATGTTTTTCCATTAGATCTCTGTTGAGTTAAGCTAGGTTTAGACAAAGCTTAACTGAGACGAGAAATGTCAACCTCGTCTGGAATCTTAAAAGTGTTTGCTGCTCCGAATTTCTTCCACTCCTCTCCAACAGAGTCGTCTTCATAGTCACTGTCCCTTTCATCCACCTCTTGATTCTTAGGAGATGAAGGGACAGAAGGGTCAAGAATACTTCTTGATCTGCAATCTTCGACAGCAAGCATCTTAACTTGGCCAAGATGGGAAATCTCTACTACGACAGTCTCATCATCGACTGGAAGAGGTTGTTTCCATGGTTCTCCATCAATCCTCATGTACGTCTCATTAGCTCCACCTTTGTGGAACTCGAATCTTATCCGGTGTGTCTGCAAAAAGAATGGTAGGGTTCATTATTCTTATACGGTATGCCTGCACCATTTCTATCGTTGATGTGACGAGACTGACAAACAAATGCACTAATAAAATAGAAGAGATTATATTGTTTAGCAACTGCGTGGTGCAACTAATTCACTTTTTGCGTACGATACACGGTAAAAATGAGATCATGGAGTAATACAACACCATTTGTGTGTTGCATCACCTCATCTTTAGCACAAATGAATTTATCTTAGATAGAGACATGATAATGAAAGTTCACATGGAGATGGACTTAAAACTTTCATTGCATACTACATGGAAACCTTAGGGAACACAAAATAAATTACTCCATTTTCTAACCTGTGCAAGACGTGTTCCATGTCCACTAGGAGCAAGTAAAACAAGTCCATGCCAAGCATCTCTAAAACCAACAATCTCAAGTAGTCCATCATCTACGAATGGTGGGGTCAAGTCTCTCTGTATATAAAAAAAAAAAAAACCATCCAAAAGTTGATTTTTGTTCTCATATTTCTAGAAAATTTTGGGAGCTAAATATGTAGGATACTTACATCACGTCTTTTATTACTACTTGGTGTTCCCCAAGGATTTAGTCCACCAGAAAAGCTTGGCAAATTTAGACATACAATTGACCTGATACTGTATTGTCAAAGTAAAAAACATGTTACATCACAAAAAAAAAAAAAAAAAAAAAAAAATATCAAGACTCATTTGAATAGGATTTGGTTCGGTTTCCTCTTATTTTGATTTTGAAAAAATAGTTTGGCAGGTTTAAGCGAGACCTTTGAAACACCATTTGAATGTTGGGTTTTGTGGTTTATAAAAAGTTGAGTTATGATTTGGATGTGTCAAATCAGTGTTTCATAGAGAAAAACGTACGAGGTAGGTGGCAAATCAATGTCGGTTATAGATTTGAGTTTAATTAGGTTTGAATAAATAAGTGTAGGTTGAAACCTGAGTTTCGCGAAACTTATTCAGAGACTTAACTTGGATGGGTTTGACCCAATTTCGCGGCTTTTGTATAGCAAATAAAGGTTGTACTTTTTCTTACCTATGGGGAATATTGAGGTCTTGCCAATCACCATGTCTTTTCATGATCTTAACCTTGCAAAGTTGAGCTATATTCCTACATCAAACATTGATATTTCTTTCAAATAGAAAGAGAAAAAACTGTATTGAACAAAGGTTATTTATTGTAACTACTTTATGCACCTTGAAGAAGGGTGAAATATAGGAGCTAAAAACCATCCTTGTGAGCATCCAAGCTTTGCATATGTACTCTAATAAATAAGATGCAATAAATCATTATTTACTCATCTCTTAAAATTTATAACAAATACTACAACATTTCAATAAACTTGAAACAAGAAAAACTGATTTAATTAGTAATTGCTATATATCCATATTACCTGATTTACTAGCTGATTTTTGAATTTTTCTGGATTCAGCTTTCTTTCAGAGTGGAATGCATAAGAAACTTGTGCATCCATTCCTGAAAGACAGTCAAAAGTTACACTAAGGTTTATTTATATGCTCTCCAAGTTTTATTAATTAATTTGTCACAATATCAAATTAAATTATAAGGATGGGAAAAGATTTTCTAACCCATGCTAAAATAGTTCCAAAATCCTCCACGGAACGTGTGACAACCATCCTGACAGAGTTAAATTATAAGTAAGAATTATAGTATCAAAAAATAAAATGAAAATAGATCTGTTAGAGATTATAAGGTATTGAGCAATCCTCAACTCTTGAACGAACTTTTGAGGTACCTCTAATAGGTTTCGGGAAAAGATTAATGAATTTAACTAACCACATTGAGATCATCCGTTGAAGAAACACGATTAAATGCGTGTAATGAATGTGGCAACTCCAGAGGTGCAATTGGATCACAAGATCCTTCTTTTGGTGCTCTCATTCTCATTAGAATATGCCAACTTCGTTTTCACGGTCAGAATCGAAGACATTCATCATTTTAATTTACATTAAACCGTAAATACTGAAATTTCATTGAGGTTGAATGAAAGTTATGTACCTGTCTATCTTCATTTCTTTTGCTTTCTGCACTTGATCCAAGAACGAGAGCACAGAACCACGATCGGTTCCTGGATTTTTCTTACCCTGAAATTCGAACGTTAAAACGAACAACCGGTACATAATATAGGAATAAGGTTGATACTTGTTAGTCTTATTGTACTATAGAAACATTTTCCTTGAACAAATATCTTAAATAAAAGCGATTTTTTTGAGAATTGGGGCAGATAAACTTGAGTGCATTTCTATTGCAATATCCTAAATTCAAATTCTAAGATGATAAGTATATGCAGCTTCAAAAGTTTCAGACAATTATTATATATTCATACCCAACCAAATGCAAACGGAAGATTGTTTCCGGTCCCTAAAGGCACGGTAGCGATTGGTGGTGGTTGAGAAAATTTTAGATCGGAAACGACACCAAGAAGCCACCCTGCAGTACCATCTCCACCAGCAACCTACGCATTATAAACTTTTTATCAAATATTTCAAAAAAGATTAATGATACAAACTTTGAAATATATATTCTTCAGAAAACTCACTACTATTCTCAATTTCTTCTTAAGTTCTTGAGCAAATTCATCGCCATTGTTCTTGAGCCTTTCGAGGTTTAGAAAAATCCTTCGTAGAACGCTATAAGGAGATTCTTCTCCTAAATCAAAAACCTGAAAATAAATGAGATTATTTCATAAGACTAAGATAATTTACAACATTAAATCTGATTCTTCCATAACTATACATAAAATGATAAAACCATACATTATAAGAATATACGATGAAAGTTTGGAATAAAAGCAAAACACTGCCCTGTGCTATGCAAAATCTGCACGGATTTACCCTATGAAATAAACATTTCACATTTTCGTGCAGGTTTTCACTTAACACATGAAATTGTCTTGCATTACTCCAAGGAAAGTTAAGATGATTTCACCTGCTTATTGTTTAGTATCGATCGATATGTAACGAGAAGTTCGCCACCAAGTTGACCACCACTTCTTGAATTGATGAATACCAAAACGGGACATTCGGGAGTATCGGGCCAAGAATCGGGCTCAGAGTCGGGCTCAAGTATATAGTTAGGGATGTAAAACTGCTTTATTTTATGAGAATCAAGATCCACACTTGTTGTTCCTATATCCATGATAGTAACTGCACAACAAGTTTCATGTTAGTTCATGTGAGTATATATATATTACTCAGAGAAACCTCTATTAGAACATAAAAAGGCAATCCACACCTTTTGAGCTAGTTTTGGAGGTTGAATTACACCCAATTATCATTTAAGTCGACTTAGCCCAATTACCGTGAAGAAATCTAAGAATGTATATAACCATTATGCATCTTAAGTCCAAATCAAATTATTCGTATTTCACATCATTAGTACAAAAATCGTTAGTGAAATCTGTAAAAATAAAAGATATTCGAAGACTCGTTATAAAGTATTTGAAATTTTAAAAAAACAGACATCGTTAAACAAGAAAACAATGTATTTGATCAAAAATCATATAACAAATATTTACAAATTAAAGTTTGGATTAATACATTATAATATCAGTAATGAATGCATTATATATCTCAAAACCAACATACAACCCTACACTTCAAAATTTAAAATTGGCAATCCACAGATTTAAAATAAAAAGAATTTCACTTAGATTACATGATTAGTACATATGGTCCCAAACAACATATAATAAAGTTGTTCAAATTAACAAAACCGTTGAGAAAGATTCACATCGTACAATTAAAACCATCAATCTAATGAATATCAATAAGCAAATAAAAGATCAAATTATAAAAGAAAATCATGAAAGAATAAAAAATTGGTACCTGGGATAGATTTGTTCATGGAGGGCCCCCAAAGGTGATTCAGAAGCGAAATTCGGATCTTGAAAAAGTGATAGGATCATAAAGAAAAAATGAGTGACACGAACATAATGTGAACGTGGGTGAAATAAATTTTGATGATAAATGATAATGGAAGAAACATTTATTTGTAGAGTATAATATCACTCATTGGATGGATTTGTGGGATGTTACTTATTATAGTTTATTTATTTTGTTAAAAGTTATATAAGGAACTTTATTTGTAGAGTGTATTTAATATCATGCATTGGACTTATATGAAAATTGATTTTACTAAAATAAATGATTGTGGAATTAAAAAATTTGAGTTATCCTCCCTTGTTACACTTAAAATGGAATACACACAATATGTTAAATGAAATGGCAATATTAGCCCCTCTAATTTTATAAGAAGGGCTCACAGTTACCTTTTTATTCTTACATATACACGAGCGGAATTACCTTTATTTGTATATTGCACATTATGAATATCACAAGGAGGTAGAATTCATATTCTGCAATATCACAAGGGGGGAATTAAAGGTCTATTATGCAAGAGGGGAAAATGTCTACGATTAAAGAGTTAATCGTATTTTCGTCTTCCTGATGTGTCGATTTTTGCACATTCGCCCCTCCTAAATTTTTTGTAGCAGATCATCCTCTCATCAATGTAGTGTATCACCGATTCATTTTTCAGCTATTTCAAGCAATGCACGTGCTTTGCACGTGAGACCTTCTACGCAGAGTAAAAATGAATCAGTGATACCCTACATTAATAAGAGAAATGCATATGCTACAAAAAAATTAGGAGGGACGAATATTCAAAAAGATAGTCCATAAGAAGGACGAAAAGTGTGATTTACTCAATGTCTACTAAGCAAAATATCTCAAGGATGATATAACAAAAAGTAGTATGCTCGCAATTTTGATAGCATGTGCAACAAGTCATCCAAGAAGGATAAATTTTGATAACATTTCATAGGGGTAACCTGTGCGATTCGAAAATGTTTACATTGGCATATCCAAGGGTCAAGTAGTTACCAACAACCATATAGTACTAACTTGAAAAAGACAACTTAATTATATCTCCCAAATATTACAAAGTTTCTTGCACAAACCTATAGCAGACAAAATGCAGCAGGATAAATTTTGGAATGATGACAAATTTCAAGAAAATAATATCACTGCTTGGGAGGAGGATCTTGGGAAACTTATTAACTCATTAGAAAGCTTCAGCAACTGCTCTGAATAATAGTGATCCTTCCGTCTCTCAATTGTATCGACAAAGATCTTGCTCTGGTGAGTCGGGTCAAAACTTTCCTTGGTTGAAAATACCATTTTCTCCAATCCCACAGCACTTCTCAATAGAAACTTCACCATTTGCATCACATATGCCTCGTTTATATAGCAGTATATCACAATGCTCTTGAGATGGGGAAAGGTCTCTTCCTGTGAATCCCAGTAGTTCTCTTCAACAAAATCAAAATCATCATCCTCAATCCAATCTGACACCATATCCTAGAAACAAAAATTGATCAGATTTTGGTATATAAGCGAAGAAAGAAGTTGAGCAACTCAATACCTGAATGTAATAGCTGTAATCGTGCGGTGGGTAAATATACATGGTAAGTGTCTCAAGAGATGGACAACTTCTCAATAGCAAAGAGATTCCGAGATGGTGCGATTTGGTGAGATTGAGTTTGACTATTAGGTTCTTTGACTGGAAGGATGGACAAGGCACATTTTTAAAGTTCCAAATGGCAAACACCTGTGAACAAGTAGAAAACAATTGGATAACTAAGGTTTCCAATCAAACGATATCCCTCGATAAAATGGCTCAGTCGACCTTCTTAATAATATAAAGATAAGATCACTTTCATTTACTTAAGAACTATCCATCATAGTCAAAGTTGTGATTTCGGGAATCATGATGAGTGATGAAAGTCTCACATCCTTCAGGCGGAAGAAAGGTTCAAAATATTTAGAAAATATTAGAGTAAAAGGAAGAATGCTCCAATGCAGAGGAGCTCAAAAAGCAAAGAAAATGTGTTACCTATTTAAGAGAATTAAAAATTTGAACATGGAGAAGTATTGAGTAGATTACATATGCAGAAGAATGCTACAACAATGTCCACCTACACATGTTCAGAATTAAATGTTGGTAATGTTAAACTAACAATAAGGATATGGTTGGCATGGATCAAAGTTCAATTTTTATGTATGTTTCGGTCAGCTGGTAATAGGAAATTTTATGAAAAGTTTCCGTAAACGTTTCAGAAAAACTAGGAAAAGTTACTAAATTAAGAAAAAGAGAAAGTTTTAAGGCAAATATAGAGTTTCGAAAATACACCTTATTTTCGTTTCGATTGATTCAGAAGCAGAGACTTTTCAATATTTTCGACGGAAAAGATGAAAATGTTGATCCATGATGTTTGGCATTAATGCCAAAGGAATCCAAAATTCCTATCCCAAAGACTTCAAGACAAAATGGAAAAAAAACATCATGTATCAAGATCACCAAATATTAGTAACCATTTTTCACAAACAAAACACTTTTATTTCAATATAAATTTCACTTGCGAAGGATTGACTGTGCCTCAAAAGAAGCAATTTTTCATTCTACAATCATTAAATTTCAAAATGCCGTGCTCAAAGATGAAAAGACCAAAAGAAAATTTAAAAGTACTTCATTGGAATGAACACAAACACACCAGGTCTTCCATATTTTCATAATGACTCACAAGAGAATTATCATAAACGATGACTTAGGCCTAGTGGTGGGAGACCTCTATCGTGATTCTGAAGGTGTTTGGCCTCTAAAGTAAAATCACTTTTGGTAAATTGTCATTTATGTGTTATTCAGAGAGACCATCAATGCTAATAATCATGGATCAAAGTTTCATTTTTTATGTATCTTTCCGTCAGCTGGATATAGGAAATTTTTTAAAAGTTTCCGGAACGTTTCGGAAAAACTAGGAAATATTACAAAATGTGTTACTAAATTAAGAAAAAGAAAGAGTTTCAAGGCAAATATAGAGTTTCGAAAATAGACCTTATCTTCGTTTCGATGATTAAAAAACAGATACTTTTTGATGTTTTCGACGGAAAATATGAAAATTTTGATCCATGATATAATTGAATGTGCATCTACTTACCAAAACACTCCATGTGCATAGAGTAAGAGTCTTGCACAAGCAAAACTTTTGAAGAAGCTGTTGAGCATATACGTATGTCGTCAGTTCACATTCGTCTAAGTAGTGAAAGAAAATTGAGGCGTCAACTAAAGATGAAACATCCTGTAAATCTGCATATTCTATATGCCCAACTAATTCTAAGATTAGCAAATAAGGACTTGATATAATTAATTTTTGAAACTCGTGATATTTTAACATCATTTTCTTCAAGTTTTGGTTCTTGCAGTTTAGCTTTTGTATGCCATAACAATCAACCAAAGATAGATCTTCAAGCAACGGGCAGCCAAGTAAGATTTTCTCCATTATTTCATCACTCAGATCAACCTCCTCTAGTAATAAGACTCGTAGCGACTTCAAGCAAACATTCATGCAAAATCTGGTATCACAAGCAACCAGCCTTAATTCTCTTAAGTGATTGCTCCGGAAAACATCAGGCACGCTGTAGCTTAACGATGTAAATTCGTATTCATGACAACCCCTGAAGTCGAGATCCAAAACCTTAACTTTTCTACTTATGCCGTAACCAATCAATTTATCAATTACGCAGATTGTACTCTTCTTCCTTACCAGATAATTTATAAAATCAGGATCATAATAATCATCTGAATCACCGAACAGGAGACACACCTTGAGCCGTAACTTATCTAGTGTACCAGTTTCATGATGATCCAAAACATTACGAATTAAACCCAGAAACTTCTCATTGTCAATACCACCATACCTATCATAAATCCTAGTCCCATTTAAAGGATGATACGAACATTCATTTAAATCAAGAACTGAAGTGTTACGCCACAGGTTACCAAATCTTCGAAGAAGGACAGTGTTAATGGCATCTCTTAAGGGTAGAAAGGAAATAATATGCACGAGAATCGAGTCCGGTAAATCACTAATATAATCTTTCTTTTCATCAGAATTAGTCTTCAGCTTCTTTGTACTACCACAACCTTTCATGCCTTCACCCTTTCTCAAGTCCATATTTAATTCTGAATATCATAAAACACTGCCTTGAGTCAATCAAAATTATCAACTACAATTACAGTTAGGTCAAATCAAGTTTTTACAGATTTGGGTTTAAAAAGGATCAAATTAATCCGAATAATTTTCAGAAAAATGAACTAATGATGATCAATTACAATTAACAGCAACAATTCTAGTTAGGTCAAATGAAATTTTTACAGATTAGGGTTTAACAACGATCAAATTATTCCGAATAATTTTCAGAAAAATGAAGTAATAATGATCGTATTATACAAATGAGAAACAGGAAGAAATACTTGTCAAAAGAATAGATAAATAAGCATTTTTGTAGAAAATAAATTTACCTGTTGTGTTTCAGAGAAATAGAAGCATTTGCCCTTAATGTTTTGCGAGAGTTCTCCCTTTGAGTGTTCTTACATTTTCCTCCTAGCTGTTTTTTAATTCGCACTTGACCCCCTCAGTTTCAAATATTGCAACTTGTCACCTTTGGTCGGCAGGCGAGTTTAGGTTTATTTAAAGGCAAGATAAATTTTTTAAACTACATTCCTAATTAAGTTTGCAATTCGATATATTCCTAATTAAGTTCACACTCTATTCAAATATATTCCTTATTATTTGTCATCATTTTAGCAATTCGATATAATTTTGAAAAGACTTTTTCCTCTTATATATACTCATATAGTGAGCATATGATAATAAATTCCGAAAAAAAAGTCAATTGACAATTTACCCCCTTCAATCGGAGAGTGTAGCTCACTTGTCGAAATTGAGAATAGGCATGTAAACTATTTTATAACATAGGGGAGATAAATAGTCACATTTATCATAACACAGGGGTAAACTGCCACATTATCATAACAAAAGTGGATAAAATGCCGCCTATAAAAATATCAAGGAGGCGATGTGAAACTTTTACAGAATTTCAGGGGATAAAATGCTCTTTTTTAAACCACGAGAGAGTAAATTGAACAATATGCATTTCATAGAGGTTAGATTATCATTAACGTTGGGGTTAAATTGGGTTTGGTACCAAAGTTGCATTGAAAACATATCCTATAATATCAAATATGCATTTTTGTATTCATTGATACCAAAATTGGAAGTAGTTATATCCTATGGTTACAAAAAAATATATTTCCCAAAAAATAAAATTCAAAGTTTTCAATAGGGCTGAGCAAACGGTAGGAACTGGACCGAACCGAACCGAAGTTCGGTTCTGGCCCGGTTCGGTCCCAGAAAAACATGGACCGTTTACCGGACCAAAATAGTCGGTTCGGTTCGGTACAAAACCCGAACGGTCCGGTTCGGTCCATGATTTTCCGATTTTTAAAATTTTCCGGTTTTTTATCATAAAATTTAATGGTTTGATCCGGTTCGGTCCGAAAAAACAACCAATTTTTTCGGTTGCAACTTCTTGTATTTATCCTCGTAATAATCCCTCAACTAAATCTACTTCAAGTCCAAGTTCAACTATACATACGTACCATTTTCCATATAAAAATAAGAACATAACCTTCTTCCAAAAATCAAAAATCAAGAACTAAAGTACCTTCATATATTCTTCTCTAAATCCATTTCTGATTAATTCGTTAAAAGAAAAAAAAAATCTAAACAAAAATAAAAACCATCTCTACCATGATCTATCCAGGAAGTAGGATCAATAATACATTGGAGGAACGCAATAACCAAAATCTGTATTTTAGAACAATAATGGATCACTCTGTAATAGCTAATTGCATAGAAGAAATACTCAACATCAATGCTGATGAAGTAGAAGAGCCTACTCTATGTCCAATCCTATATGCCAAAATTTTCAAGAATCTTGGCATACTTGAGACCGAGATAAGGCCTCGTTTTGTGAAAGTGTACCCAGAACGTGCCAGATGTGTCGATTGGCTTGTCCATGTTGCCAACGAATACGGGTTTGTCCGGGAACAAGAGGCATTACACCTGGACATCAACTACTTGGATCGCTATCTATCTGGAAACCAAGTAAAGGAAAGTAAGTATTTGTATTTCTTAGGCTTGACTTGCTTGATGATCGCAATAAAATACAAACAAGAAGTTTGTATTCCTCGATGGGACGACTACGTGGTTCTGACAGAAGGAATATTCTCTGCCCAAGATTTTATCCAAATGGAATATTCGGTTCTGAGTTCTTGGATTTCAAGGTGACAACTCCCACGGCTTGGTGTTTTGTTGTGAGATACTTGAGTGTCATTGCTCGTCATGACTGAGGAGGAGATTATAGATCGTTAGGTGGTTTGGAGTGTGTGGCTAGATTCATTACGTGGCTTTCTCTTTTCTCGGATAGCGTACTTCGCTACTTGCCATCTACGATTGCGGCTTCATCTATATTTTTGGCTAGGTATATTCTCGTACCTACAAAGACGCCTTGGAATGAAACTTTGGCGTACTACACTGAGTACCAACCTTCTGATTTACGTGAGTGCGTCTTTGATTTATATGAATTATGCCTCATGAGCCGCAACTCAAGTTTGCCTTCAATCAAGAAGAAATATAATCGCCTCATTAACGTCTACGGCTATGTTGAATTCGAGAGATGTCCTCCATCAATAACTCACGAATATTTCCATGATCCTTATTGATCGACATTATTGTCTGCGTGTGGAGAAAAGGATTTACTCTTCTACAGCTTAATACTATTGCATGCCTCTATTCAGTGGTGGAGCTAGACCAATTTTTTTGGGGGGCGGATTTTTTTTGGAGTAATGCACCAAATAAAGAAAATAATAAGGAAAATTGGTATAACAAGAATATTTGGTGCATATTTTGGAAAATAATACAAGGAAGAGTGAAAATATTTTACCATAAAGAAAATAAATGATTGTATTCATTTTACAATTAATAAGTATTATTTTAGAGCAGTGGACTAAATAAAATGAATTATAAGAAGGAAATTGTATTACAAAAATATTAAAAGACCATAAAAGATTTTTTTTAGGAGCAGGGACTAAATAAAAAGAATTATAACCAAGCTTGTTGCACATAGAAATCGAACCAAGGCCACCTAGCCCAACACACTTACTCATGCAATGCAACTTGCTATCCACTTGGTCAAAGCAATTTACTATTACAAATTTCACAACTAAAAATCATTATTTCTAAATTCTTGGGGGGCGACCACCCCCCTCCCCCCTCCCAGTCTATGTGTAGCTCCGTCAGTGCCTCTATTCCAACTTAAGGGCATCTCTAATGACTAGTGGGGAGATGCCCTAGAGGGTATATGGGGGGGAAGGGGGAAAAAAAAATCATCTCCAATGACTAGGGGGGCGGAGAGGGTATACCCACTAGAAGGACCCTGGAGGGACCTTGGAGGGAGGGGGAGGGGGAGCTTCTCCCATCCAAGCCCCCTCCATCACATGCTATATTTTTTTTTTTTAATTTCGTTTTGTTTTATTTGGTTATTTTTTATCTTTATTTAAAAATAAAAAAAATTACTAAAATTTGTATATTATTTGGAGATAATTATTTTTAATTATACAAAAATAACTTTTATTTCATTAAATTAACACTAGTATTTTAATATTGATTTATTTTAATATTTTAATCATGAAACCCAAAAATAATTATTTCTAAAAATTTAAAATAATACGATACAATCATTAAACCTAAAAATAATTCTTTCTAAAAATTTAAAATAATACGATACAATAATGAAATCATGTTCGACTAAAACATAATAATAATAATAATAACAATAACAATAACAATAACAATAACAATAACAATAATAATAATAATAATAATAATAATAATAATAATAATAATAATAATAATAATAATAATAATAATAATAGAGAAGGATAAAATTAATTATTAAATGGGTTTGATAGAATGAGTCATTAGGCCATCTCTAATGACTCCGAGAGGGAATACCCTCTCCCTCTCCCCCTCCCCTCCCCCTCTCTCTAGTTTTTTAGTCATCTCTAATGACTCATTCTATCTAACCCATTTAAAAATTAATTTTATCCTTCTCTATTATTATTATTATTATTATTATTATTATTATTATTATTACTACTACTACACCAAAAATAAATTTAAAATTAACATTAATTTAAAATCAAAAGTACATTAGGAAACTTAGAAAATAAAAAATTACATCAAATATTAAATTAATTCATATAAGGAAATCCATCATCTCTGACTATTGATTTGGATCCACGAACAAGTCCCATATCCCTAGAAGATTATATGATCCGCCGTCACCAAATACGATCTGTAGATGTCAATCGCGAACTACTAAAGGACTTAGTCGAACATGTGTGGGACACACAAGGTCAAAATTAAGGTCTATGTTTTAGTCGAACATGATTTCATGATTGTATCGTATTATTTTAAATTTTTAGAAAGAATTATTTTTGGGTTTAATGATTGTATCGTATTATTTTAAATTTTTAGAAATAATTATTTTTGGGTTTCATGATTGTATCGCATTATTTTAAATTTTTAGAAAGAATTATTTTTGGGTGATAAATACAACCCCAGAATTATTAAAATAAATCAATATTAAAATACTAGTGTTAATTTAATGAAATAAAAGTTATTTTTTTATAATTAAAAATAATTATCTCCAAGTAATATACAAATTTTAGTAATTTTTTTATTTTTAAATAAAGATAAAAAAAAATAACCAAATTAAACAAAACGAAATTAAAAAAAAAAAATATAGCATGTGATGGAGGGGGCTTGGATGGGAGAAGCTCCCCCTCCCTCTCCCTCCAAGGTCCCTCCAGGGTCCCTCTAGTGGGTATACCCTCTCCGCCCCCCTAATCATTGAAGATGATTTTTTTTCCCCCTTCACCCCATATACCCTCTAGGGCATCTCCCCACTAGTCATTAGAGATGCCCTTAGAGATGACTAAAAAACTAGAGAGAGGGGGAGGGGGAGGGGGAGAGGGAGAGGGTATTCCCTCTCGGAGTCATTAGAGATGGCCTAATGTGAAGATATTTATAATTTAGTTATTTGTTGATGCATGTGAAATAGACATTTTCAATTTTTCTAGAGTTTATTGTCCATAGAGTCTCGTGCATGGAAATTAAATATTTTGAGGCTAATGTGGTGACGTTTTTACTTTCTATGAAAATAAATTTAGCGTGAAAGTTCTAAATTGTAGATGAATCTGAAAATGGATTTACTTTCTTAAGGGAATTTATTTTTTAGCAGGAAGTATTTATTAAGTTTTCATATACCTAAGAGTTGGCAAGATTTTCTATTTTCATGCAACGCATACTTAATTTCAACTTTAGGGATTATAATATCATCAAATTCTCCCAAAAATAATATTGAGTGGACTTAGGTCACTTAGCCTAATAAAATGGTACTTCAGTTTATGTATTTATTGTCCTTGTGTTATGAAGATATTATAATTTACTTACACTTACAAGCTTTGTAATCTTTTTGTATACACTAGAAAAGTGCACTGTCTAGTTAATTTCATGGATTTTTTTGTTAAGAAAATAAAAAACTTCAGGTTCTGGCGTTTTTGGTCTATCATGCTCTGAACTTGAGGTAGGCCCTTTGTGGCTATCTTCACGCTGCCACAACAAATTAAGAAAGCAACAATTACAATTATTTATATATACTAGAAAAGTGCAAGTAAGTTGTACGTGTTCAGTTAATTTCAAATATAATAAATTTAACTTGATCGTATCCAAAAATAGCAAAAACTTATGATTAATATTCAATTTAATTGTTATTAAAATTATTATTTCATAAAAAAATGATGACTTTAAATTATTGTAATCAAATTTAAATTGATGATTGATTTGTACATAAGATCTTTTTAATTTTTTTCTAAAATAAGACAATAACAAAGTTATTTAGTTCATTCTATTATAGTAATTTTTATTCAAAAGGCACCATTATAAGAGCATAATTTATTCGTCTTAACTTGAAAAAAAAGTCATGTCATTTGAGATGCATTTGTTTATACCTAAGTCATTTTTCACCTATTTAATTCATTAGCTTAGTCCATCTTTACACCGGTTTAACCTATCTTTTTACCGAATTCGTTCATTTTGCATCAATTTAATATATATATATATATATATATATATATATATATATATATAGGGGTGGGATCGTGACGGGATTTCGGGATAGGATTTTTGGGATTCGGGGTTTTGATTTTTACTCCATGAATTCCATTTGAATTAACTTGGTCCCAGTATTCTGATTCCCGATAAATATCGGATTTTTAGGATCGGGATTTCCAAAAATAGTAATTTTAAACTCCTGTATGGTAGAAGTAGCACATTTTTTTTTATTTTGCTCCTTCATAGCAAAATATTTTTCTTTATGTCATGAATTGTTAATTTCAAAATCATGGGCAGATGATGGGGCTTGGGTTCGGGAGTAAGAGACATATTGAACGGGGTAATTTATTTCGTATAATAAGGAATTCGGGATTCGGTTTTCACGATCGAGTGTGAAACATTTCCCAATTTAGTTTGTCAGGCTTTCAGGTTTCCTAAAACTTGAAAATCCATCATATTTCCCATCCCAAATTACAAAATCCTGACCGGGACGGGACGGGTTCCTGAAACCCGATACCGAATGTCCACCCCTATATATTTTCTCCAATTTACCCGTTTTCGGTTTAATCTACTTTAATTATTTATTCTATTTTTCAACGATTTCTTATATTTTTCCGGTTTAAACCTTTTTCTACTGGTTTTATTTGCCAATTAAACTCTGTTTTCTTTTCATAATATAAATGTTTTTTTTATAATTCGTTATGATTCATTTTTACGTGTTATAAGAGAAGAAAAATTAAATTATAAAAGTTGATGTAAGAGATAATTTCTAATTGTTAGAAGTTTTTGTTAGAAATAAATATAATAAGACTCCATGTTTAATTATGCCTCTTAGTTAATTTTTTAATTTTAATTCTATTTATTGAAGTTTTCATATTAAAATAGACTTCTTTTTTCTATTCTATTTTTTCTTATTTTAATTAATTTAATTATATTTTTAGTAGGGGTATACTAGTCTTCACAAAAAATTCAAGAAATTCTATTTTCCAAACTCGTACTTTTATATGTAAATAATAACAACAATAATAATTAATAATATAGATATATAGATATAGATATAGAATAGATATAGATATAGATATAGATATAGATATAGAAGAATATAGATATAGAATAGAATATAGATACATATATAGATATAGAATAAAATAGATATAGATATAGATATATAGATATACTTAAAAAAAAGTTTCGTAATTACCTTTTTTTTTCTTACATATGCACGAGCGAAATTTCCTTCATTTGTATATTGCACATTAAGAATATCAAAACGAGGTAATAAATTCATATTCTGCATCATCAGAAGAGGGAAATTAAATGTCTATTATGAAAGAAGATAAAATTTCTACAAGTGAATCACTTCGTACCTCCTAAATTTTTTTAGCAAATGCATCCCTCTTATCAATGTAGTTTATCACTGATTCATTTTTCGTCTATTTCAAGTAATGCACGTGCTTTGCACGTGAAACCTTCTCCACCGTGTATTAGCCGAAAAATGAATCCTTTAATCAACCACCCGAATCTTGCTCTCCAATAGGCGAAGCATCTCATGCAGATCTTCCGGGTTGCTAACATCCACTTCATCTTTGTCTTGACACTCTGCCAAGAGTAGTTCAAGCTCCAATGAGCGAACTTTCATCGTCTCATTCTCTAGATTGTTTGTTACTCTAGCCAGGTTCTGCTTCATGAAACCAGCTTGGTCCAACATTTTCCTTGTCTGTGAAGGAGGTGGTAAATTTCTGAACCTCTCTACAACTCGCATAGCTTCTACTTGGGAAGGCCAAACTTCTTGACTCCCATCTTGATTAATGACAATGGCACACGCCTCGATTCCACATAGTGTTTTAATTTCTTCTAGCTTTTAGAGAAACCCAGTTTTTCTTTTCTTGAAAGTCACGCGTTGTGTACTATCTCAATCAACCACAATAATAAAAGCTCACTGTATATTAATATGAACAACTAATAACTCCGAATACACAAAATCAGAACCCATAAATTACAAACACCATAATAATTCAATCAATAACATTCACTACAATCCAATAAGAAAGAATGAACAAATAAGCTAAATTAATTGCACAGGAACTCCACGAATTCCGATGCAATCACATATTGTGATGAGATCCTAGTATTTACTTGAAACGTGGATGGACAGCTTAATCAATGGACTGGTCTTTTCAACCGCAGAAAAGTTAGGTGTTTTCTTTTTTCGGAGATGAGCTGAGTATAAGCTGTCAAATCCTCCAAACATAGGTGCTTTGCTGGTCTTTTCAACCGCAGAAGAGTTAGGTAATTTCTTGTTTCCTAATTTGCGGTTTTTTTCAACTGAAGTAGTAGTAGGAGTAGCATAATGTCTATCTTTGTTCTGGAATTCAGCCTCACTTATCCTTTCATAATTTTCTGAGGAGGACGAATAGTTCTTATTACCTTTTTATTCTTACATATGCACGTGCGGAATTTCGTTCACTTGTATATTGCACATTAAGAATATCAAAACGAGGTAGTAAATTCATATTCTGCATTATCACAACAAATTAAGAAAGCAACAATTACAATTATTTATATACACTAGAAAAGTGCAAGTAAGTTGTACGTGTTTAGTTAATTTCAAATATAATAAATTTAACCCGATCATATCCAAAAATAGCAAAAACTTATGATTAATATTCAATTTAATTGTTATTAAAGTTATTATTTCATAAAAAGATGATGACTTTAAATTATTGTAATCAAATTTAAATTGATGATTGATTTGTACATAAGATCTTGTTATTTTTTTTCTAAAATAAGACAATAACAAAGTTATTTAGTTCATTCCATTATAGTAATTTTCATTTAAAAGGCACCATTATAAGAGCATAATTTATTCGTCTTAATTTGGAAAAAATGTCATGTCATTTGAGATGCATTTGTTTATACCTAAGTCATTTTTCACCTATTTAATTCATTAGCTTAGTCCATCTTTTCACCGGTTTAACCTATCTTTTTACCGAATATATTCATTTTGCATCAATTTAATATATATATATATTTATTAGGGGTGGGATCGTGACGGGATTTCGTGATAGAATTTTTGGGATTCGGGGTTTTGATCTTTACTCCCCGAAATTCCATTTGAATTAACTTGGTCCTAGTATTCTGATTCCCTATAAATATCGGATTTTTAGGATCGGGATTTGGGTTTTTCGAAAATAGTAATTTAACCTCCTATATGGTAGAAATAGCACATTTTTCTTTATTTTGCTACTTCATAGGATTATATTTTTCTTTATGTCATGAATTGTTAATTTCAAAATTATGGGCAGGTGATGGGGCTTGGGTTTGGGATTAAGAGACGGATTGAACGGGGTAATTTATTGTTGGTAAAAACAGTTTTAAGATTATCAAAATCCGAATACAAATTGAAACTGAAACAAACAAACCAATTTGAACAGTAAACGAAAATATAATCAGTTATAAAAACCGAACAGATAAATTCAAATGACTTATCTCACAATTCTGTATAGTAACAGAATTGATCCAACCAAATCGCAGAAATGATTCTGCTTGCCTTGAAGAAATTATCGACCCACTTCCGGTGCAATTGGGAATCACGAACACTTCTTCCAAGATAATTTGGTTTCAAGAATTCCTCCACTGCACAGTAGCAGAAATTCTACCTCGAAGAACACTCAGAAGCAAAAATAAAAATAACCCAGAGATATTTTTCCAGAAATGTGTTTTTCGAAGGAGAGAACATATTGTTGTTTTCTGTTGGTGTGTTTCTGAAATTAGAAATGCAGCCATATATATAGGTGCTGGGGGAGCCTTGGAATTTAATATTGGCCATTAAATTTGAACAAGAAACAGTTCAACTAAATGTGAATAAAACGTCTGAAACGTTTTCTCAATTTAATTTTCGTAACTGCCTCAATTTAATTTCTGTAACTGAAAGGAGTTACAAAATTTAAAACCTACAAAATTAATATTGTGACTGTTTCAATTTTGAATTTCAAATTAATTAAAATTTTAATTTGAAATTCCTCCAAAAAGATAAGTCCGAGAGGAGACTATTTGCGCGCGCGTGGTGTATTCATATGACCCCCTGTGTAAAGACTTATACCAAGTCTAAACACTTAAGTTCATATATACTAGTACACACAAATATAAAAAATCAATATGAGACAAATGAAGAGTTTGAAACTCTTCAACTTCCTCACAAGCCTTTTATAATTTGCCATTTAGTCTTAGACCAATGTGGGACAAGCCCACATACAAATTATCTTATTTGTATATTAATTTCCCCACTTGATATATAACAATATAACATTTATCTATGGATTCTAACCTTTTAATTAGGTATCCATCCACATAATTACAACAATCCCCCACAAATCCATCGAAAAATAATCTACTAGGATTACCGCATTGTGCTTTCAGCAATGGTACCTTCCGGTTTGAACCACTGCCTAAGTTATCCAACTTATGCTTCTACAGGGACAAATGGATCTAAGCCTTGAATTTGGACCTTGAAGTGGTAGCGTCCATTGGTAACAACACATTACTTGCTATGTGTTAATCTTTTGGTTTGACACTATAGGCCATGTGTCCCGATCCTGTATCATGAATGTTGTTTGAGGAATAACCCTATTTCCTCTAGTCGCGGCCAAACAACTACATTCACTTAGTTGAGCGTCTCAGGATTTACTGCTAGCATCCCGTCTTACAGACTTGACCTCACTCAGTGTTAATACACTTACTAGATTAGCAGTAGTCAGCTCCTATCAGGTATATCAGGGGATAGACTCTGATACTTAGTATCAGTCTCAGTTAGGAGCAACTTTTATATACCCAGCAGTTTGTTTATACCACATTGAACCTTCCTTGTGGGATCTCCACTTGGTAGGTTGGGTTGCCACTGCTTGTATATCAGTTTAGGGTTTTCAGTCCCATCCCCAGCCTGGATTTCTGTACTAAGGACAAATCAAGTCCTTTAGTTAAAGGGTCAGCCACATTGTCTTTGGTACCAACAAAGTCAACGACTATGACCCTATCAGACACAAGTTCCCTTATAGACTTTAGTCTAACTTGGATGTGTCTCTTGGTCTTTTGATTATATTTTTGGCTTTTAATCTTTGCAATTGTGGTTTGAGAATCACAATGCACCACGACTGCTGGAAGAGGCAAGCTAACCATGAGTAATTGGATTAATAACCCATGTAGCCATTCAGCTTCAGTCCCTGTCGTGTCTAAAGCACATAATTCGGCCTCAAATGTAGACTGAGTCACCAAGGTTTGCTTGGTTGACTTCCAGGAGACAGCGCCCCCACCAAGGGTAAAAACGTAACCCGTACACCCATTGCTTTCGGAGTTCTTGGCTATCCAGCTAGCGTCACTATACCCTTCATGTACTGCAGGGAACCTGCCATATTGAAGAGATAGTGATACTGTGCCCTTCAGATACCTAAGTACCCGGTCAAGAGCTTCCCAATGGGTTCGATTTGGACAACTTGTATATCTTGCTAACTTCGAGACTGTAAACGAAATGTCTTGTCTCGTGCCATTTGCCAGATATTGCAAGCTTCCAATAATTTGTGAATATCTTAATTGAGATACAGGAATACCACTTTCATTTTTAAAGAGAGCCACTGAAGGATCATATGGTGTTTTGGCAATTTTACATTCTTTATAGCCAAATTTCTCAATTATCTTCTCAACATAGTGAGATTGAGAAACTGCTATACCCTCAGTTGATCGAGTCAACTTGAGTCCAAGAATTACATTTGCCACACCCATATCCTGTTAGTAATGGTCCTAAGGTCAGCCAAAGCGCAGCGGAATACAAAAATTTTAATCGGGGACTAAACGGCCCAAAAAGTGCAACTACTTTACAAGAAAACTTTGGAGACCTTCTACCATTACTATCCTCGGATCATCATGCAAATAAAGTTCATATTAGAAGGAAATATATCAAGTCATACCTCTCCCAATCTTGGGAGGTGAAGAGCCGCAAAGAATCGGGACAAGCAAGTAACACCCGAAACCTTCAAGAACCTCCAAGCTCACGGGTTCAACACCTCCAAGCTCCAAGCTAGAATCTCCTCCTTTGAATCTTCTTTCTCCAAGATCCTCAAGAATATCCACACCAAGATCTCCAAGTGTAGATCCTCCAAAGCTAGCCCACACACACAAGTGATAGCACTTAAGGAGTAAAGAAGATGAACTAGATCTTGCAAATACACCCTCAATCTATTAGCTAGAATGAAGTAGTACTTGAATCAAGTTAGAAACTTGATAAAGGAAGAGAAAGAGATGAAGAAAACAACTTTTCTTTCTAGGGTTTGAGAGAAATCCGAACACACACTAAAAGGTGTAGTGTGTGTTTTTGTCTTGCATCTATTACCTCTATCTTGAATGAAGACAATATCTTATCTTATGTCTTGCAAAAAATGCAATGTAGTTTATTGTAGGATCAAATCCACCAATAAGACTTGTAGCTTTATTGTGCTTCCCAAGCACACTTCTTGAGCTTCCCAAGCACACTACTTTTGATACAAGTTAGTGGTGGGGGCCACCACTAACTCTTGATAAGATATTTATTTCTCTCTATTGTATATTAATATATATATCATATATATATATTAACATTATATCATATCATATATGATCATCTCATAAGACTAATTTAAATTGGTCATGGGTTAATTGGATATTTATTTCCCAATTAATAAATCCAATCTCTAATTCAAAATTAGAAACCCATTTATTCTTCCTTCAATTAATTAGACCCTTCTAATTAATTTCGACTAAATTAATTTAACACTTAAATTAATAGAGTCCTTTAATTAATTAATCTCCATTAATTAATTATTACTTCATGTCAAATCCAATTCGACTTTTAATAGATTGAACTAAGTTGCATCTTGTGCTATTGTGTGTGGCCCCTTGGGTTCACCATCAATTAGCCGTGGGCTCACAAACCATTTGTGATTTAATTAAAAAGATTAATTAAACTACTTTTAATCAATCACTCTTAGATATGATCTCATCAAATCTAGAGTACCCTACACTCGAGGTAGTCGTCTAGTCACGGTCGACGAGTCCTAACTAATGATGAAAATAAAGTGTGAACCTTTCTTGAATTGATCTCATCAATCCTCTTACGCATACCATGCACGTACGCTCCTTCCAATAACTTATTTCCCGATCGAGGCCTAGGACATGGAGTCCAACGGATTCCTATTAGCCTTGATAACTATGCGTCTTTATTCTTTATGGTGATTCCTTTTAGTGATTACCCATTTGGAAACTCCTTTCCAAATCTAACATCACTCACTTCGGCCGAAGATTCCCGGAATCAATCCATACAAAAGAATGCATAGGAAATCTCCCAACCACATCACGGTGGGAGTTAATGGATCCTATATTGACGTTATTAACCTCACTACGAAGCAATCTATACCCAACGTGAAACTATAATGACTCGCTAATTAGTAGTCGAGTAACACATCAAAGCATAAACGCTCCGCATGAAGTTCATTCTAACGTCTCAAGTCAAAGGACCAATTTACGTACACTATCGTAAGTAGAAGAAATCTTCATCTCCGATAAACTCCTAAGATGAGATTTTTCTAGCGGGGTTTCGATGCGCTTGATCTCATCAAGCCATCCACTCATATGCATTGATATCTACCATATCGATGTCCATGGAACTATCCATCCTCATGCAAAAGAGAATGCATACTCGTGCAAGTCTTACCGAATACAATGATGCCCTATCTCAATTGTATTCTACGACTTGGAAAGCTTTTAAGATCTTAAACCATAGTAGAACATATTCCATAGAGGGATGCACCATGTTCAATAGTTTCAACGATCTAAGGGCTTCATAAATCGCTTAGATGTATCACAATAAATGAAGAATTGCCAATGCGAACTTTTATTGATCATGAATAAGATTGATTACAAGAGTATTTACAAGACAACCGATTGGCTTGCAGGGCACTACTCTAACAATCTCCCACTTGCACTAAAGCCAATCGTTCATAACTTTAAGGCCCATCTTAAGGCGATGTCCTTCAAAAGCCTTGATTGGCAATGGTTTAGTCAGTGGGTCCGCCACATTTTCTTTTGAGTCAACGCGCGCCACTCTCACGTCTCCTCTATCAATGATATCTCGTATCAAATGATATCGCCTCAATACGTGCTTGGATCTTTGATGAGATCTTGGCTCCTTTGCTTGCGCAATGGCCCCATTGTTATCACAGAAGATAGCAACGGGTTCGGCAATGCTAGGAACTACACCCAACTCTTGGATGAAGTTTCGCATCCAAACACCTTCCTTAGCAGCATCACATGCGGCTATATATTCTGCTTCGGTGGTGGAATCGGCTACAGTTTCCTGTTTGGAACTCTTCCAACTTACTGCACCTCCGTTCAAGCAAAATACAAAACCTGACATAGATTTGGAGTCATCTACATCACACTGAAAACTAGAGTCAGTGTGACCTTCAAGTTTTAATTCTCCATTACCGTAGACCAAGAACAAATCCTTAGTCCTTCTCAAGTACTTAAGGATTGCTTTTACGGCACTCCAGTGACTCTCACCTGGATTGGATTGAAAGCGGCTTGCGACACTAAGAGCTTGTGCCACATCCGGCCTAGTACATAGCATGGCGTACATTATGCTCCCTATAGCGGACGCATAAGGTATCTTTGACATCCTTTCTCTTTCATCGTCGGTCTTGGGAGACATCGACTTGGAGAGATGGATTCCATGTCGCATTGGAAGAAACCCTTTCTTCGAATCATCCATACTAAACCTCTTTAGTATCTTTTCTATGTACAACATTTGGGATAGCCCTAGCAACCTTTTAGATCTATCTCTATAGATCCGTATTCCCAATACAAAGGAAGCTTCTCCCAAATCTTTCATGGAGAATTTTGTAGATAACCATGCTTTAGTCTTCTCTAATATTCCTACTTCATTCCCAATGAGAAGAATATCATCGACATAAAGCACTATAAACTCTATCGAGCTCCCACTAACCTTCTTGTACACACAAGGTTCATAGATGTTCTTGATGAAGCCAAACAATTTGACTGTCTCATCAAAACGCTTGTTCCAATTTCGGGATGCTTGTTTAAGTCCATAAATGGACCTTTGTAATTTGCAAACCTTTTGCTCACTACCTTTGGGTATGAAACCTTTTGGTTGCTCCATATAAATTTCTTCTTCAATGTCTCCATTGAGAAAAGCGGTTTTCACATCCATTTGCCATATCTCATAGTCGTACCATGCGGCTATAGCAAGCAAGATCCGAATGGACTTCGGCATGGCCACTGGTGAGAAGGTTTCCTCAAAGTCGATGCCAGGCCTTTGAGTGTATCCCTTCGCAACTAGCCTTGCCTTGTAGGTCGACACCTCTCCATTTACTCCAAGCTTTCGCTTATAGATCCACTTGCAACCAACGGGTACTACTCCCTTTGGTGGATCTACCAAGGTCCATACCTTGTTTGAGTACATGGAGTCCAATTCGGCTCTCATGGCTTCACGCCATTTTCCCGAATCTATGTCCAACATAGCTTCTTCATAAGTCCTTGGATCAATATCCAATTGCCCCGTTTCATGTATCAATCCAAACCGTTCGGGTTGTTTACGTTCACGAGTGGACCTACGAAGTTGTTGTGTACTAGTGGTTTCCTCATTACTCTCATTTGTTTCCATCTCTTGTGGTGATTCATCCGTCTCACGAACTTCCTCCAATTCTATCTCCACCTTTTCATTATCAAGAAGACGTTCTTCCATGAAAATGGCGTTCCTAGAAACAAACACATTTTGTTCCTTAGGATCATAGAATTGATATCCAATAGACTCTCTAGGATATCCCACAAATTTGCATAAGGTGGACTTGGCTTCCAACTTATCTCCCACTAGCTTCTTGACGTAAGCGGGAGACCCCCAAATTCTCATGAATTTATAAGAGGGTGCTTTGCCGAACCACATCTCATGAGGTGTCTTAGGCACAGTTTTCGAAGGTACTACGTTTAGTATCTTTGAAGCTGTAAGAAGAGCCAAACCCCAAAAGCTTCTAGGTAAATCTGTGAAACTCATCATGGATCGAACCATGTCCAACAGAGTTCTATTCCTTCTCTCCGATACTCCGTTCAATTGAGGAGTACCCGGAGGAGTCCACTTTGAGAGAATCCCATTCTCTTTCAAATAACCGAGGAATTCGCTACTCAAGTATTCTCCACCTCGATCGGATCGAATTGACTTAATACTTTTACCGAGTTGCTTTTCTACTTCATTTCGAAACTCTTTGAACCTTTCAAAAGCTTCGGACTTATGTGTTATGAGATACACATATCCATACCGTGAATGATCATCGGTAAAGGTTATGAAGTACTTATAACCTCCTCGTGCACTAACACTTAGTGGTCCACATATATCCGTATGGATCAAATCCAAAGTGCTTAAAGCACGTTCTGGTTTCCCAGAAAATGGCAATTTGGTCATTTTTCCCCTTAAGCAAGATTCGCAAGTTGGGAACTCATCAAAGTCCACTATTTCTAGAGACCCATTTGAGACCAACCTTTGAATCCTCTTCTTGGAAATATGTCCAAGTCTAGCATGCCATAGATATGCGGAGTTATTGTTATTTGCCTTTCGTTTCTTAATATTATCGTGAACATGTAATATAGTATTAGATGTTATGGACGTTTCAAGATTATACAATCCATTAGCTAGTGTACCTTTTGCATATAAAGAACCATTCTTTGAGATGCTAAAAATTCCATTCATAATGGTAAAACAAAAACCTTCTTGATCCAAAACAGGAATGGAAATAAGGTTCTTGATTAAAGTAGGTACATAGAGACAATCTCTAAGGACTAGCTTACAATGTCCTACATCTAGTTCTACGTCCCCTATTGCTTCGGCTGCAACCTTTGCACCATTGCCCAAGCGGAGAATCCAATCCTCGGGTTCAAGGGGCCTTGTTGTTCTCATCACCTGTTTGTCATTACAAAGGTGAGAACCACAAGCGGTGTCCAACACCCAATTAGCATTATTCACGGAAATATTAACTTCAACGAAAAATATACCTTGATTCTTATTTGGGACGGTTTTAAGGTAGAGAGGACAATTCCTCTTCCAATGCCCTTCTTTATTACAATGGAAACAAATACCCTTAGGCACCTTTCCCTTCGCAACTTTAGGAGTGGCCTTAAGAGGCTTCTTGTCCTTAGAGGAACTTTTCCCCTTCTTTTTCTTTCCTTTTGCCTTTCGGCCCTTGGAAGAAGTGGGAGCTAACATCACATGTTTCTCCTTTACAATAGAGCTTTCCGCCGTGTGAAGCATATTAACAAGTTCATGAAGTCCAACTTCCATGTTATGCATGTTAAAGTTCATCACAAAGTTGTCAAATGAGCGGGGCAATGATTGAAGGATCAAATCCATATAGAGTTCATTGTCCATAACCACGTTAAGATGAGCAAGCTTTTCAATGAGTCCAATCATTTTAAGCCCATGCTCACGGACCGATGAACCCTCAATCATGCGAGCTTGGAAAAGTTCCTTACTTGCCAAGTAACGTTCTTGCCGACCCGGAGTCGAGTACAACTCGGACAAGTGAAGGTGGATATCCGAAGCATGAGACATGTTCTCATGTTGCTTTTGAAGCTCACTTGACATTGAGGCTAACATGAGGCAACGGGCCTGAAGATCATCTTCGACCCATTTGTCAAAGGTGGCCCGCTCCTCATCCGATGAATCAGTCGGTAAAGCCACAGGGGGTGGGGCGGACAGGACATAGCTCCTTTTCTCAGAATCGAGAACAATGCGAAGGTTGCGGAGCCAATCGGAGTAATTTGGCCCGGTGAGTTTGTTTGAGTCAAGTATCAAATGAAGTGGGTTCTTTGCCATTTTAAAACACTTTTAAATCTACAAAGGCGAAAAAGATTATGTTTAGCGTTCATTCAATTTTTCAATATACTTTATGATCTTGGACTTCTAACCATAAAGGTCTCCCACTATTTTATCGAATCCCATGCCCCCACATGGTAAACGAGAAATCAAATTTCTTAGTAGGTCTCAAAGTCCTAAAGACATTTTCCACACCCACGACTCGTGAGATGTGTGGTCAATTCAATAGGTAGACAACAAATTGTCAATCGTTTCTACCAAACGACCTTTGAGAATATTTTGCCTCGCTTTTCGTATGGACCCACGACTCGTGCGACATCCATATTATTAAACGTTAAGTCTACACCATCAATCTTGATAAGACATACCCCAATCATGGACGTTCCACGACTCGTGAGACAACGCCATGACCCGAATATGCCCTACCCTTGGCACTTTAACTCGTGCATCAAGGAAACGATCATATTGCTCTAATTACACCCGTTCCACGACTCGTGAGACAACGGATGAATCGAATACAACTCATGACCGAGCCCTATTGATGGAAGGCATGGACTACGAAAACTCGCTTGCCCATTATGACTTAATTATTAAACTCGATTGGGTCGAGTGGAGGTTTTTAATTATTTGAAGTTGCAAGATCTCACCAAATTTTAGTTGTTTATCTTTGTTAGGTGATCTATCCTAACATGCATCACATACATCAAATGGATAAAATACCAACAAAGCATAAACGGCCCTAGCATGCTCCTATCGCGTGGTGGATGATCATGGGCCGATCCTATGCGGTCCATTCCGAGCCAAGGAATGTGCCAATTGGTCAATCTAGGGTAAGTAAACAAATGGAAATAGAATCCTATTCTATTACATATGCATCACCATGCATACATGGCCTTCAAGGTCTTCAAGTCCTCCAAGTCCTTCAAGTCCTTCACAAGTCCTTCAAGTCCTTCTTCTTGAATAAACCTCACAACCTAATGCCTACTCTCTTTACATTGACATAAGTCAAGAAATAAGAGGCATGCAAGCCCCATTTAATTACATACCCATATCATCAAATGAATTACAAGATTAATATCCAATCACATAAGGTCAAGGCCACTAGATCATCCACCCATACATTCATCACACAATGTTGCATCGATAAGGTAAATTTACCAAGAAGATTATCTACCAATTTCTAAAGGATTAAGGCATGTTCATTGTGGTGTCCCAATTTAATGAGACCAAAGAGCACAAATTTAGATAACTTGATGTAGGAGCTCGATAGGTGTTTGAATTTCGGTTTTATGACCAATCCGGCTCATCCATAAGTTATCCATAAGTGAAGAGGCTTACCCACAGCCCTACATCACCTTAGGAAACCGTAGGACTCACAAGATTTAGGCAATTTTACCGGTAGGTGCGATTGTTCCACTACAACCCGGCACGTACGGTCTTTTCACCAAAAACCAATTTTGAAACTTAAACCACCCTTACTCCATACATCCCTATATCCAATAAAGTGTTCACAAACATTATCTAACCATAATCAACCACAAAAAACAGTCCCTAAATCCGAAAGCAAACCGGTTGATGCACTTCATATTTTAACAAACCGTTTTCACAAAAACGTAAGGAAACATTCATAACACTTATGAATCACGAATCTAATATGAAATAGCATGATTTGGCTCTGATACCACTTGTTAGTAATGGTCCTAAGGTCAGCCAAAGCGCAGCGGAATACAAAAATTTTAATCGGGGACTAAACGGCCCAAAAAGTGCAACTACTTTACAAGAAAACTTTGGAGACCTTCTACCATTACTATCCTCGGATCATCATGCAAATAAAGTTCATATTAGAAGGAAATATATCAAGTCATACCTCTCCCAATCTTGGGAGGTGAAGAGCCGCAAAGAATCGGGACAAGCAAGTAACACCCGAAACCTTCAAGAACCTCCAAGCTCACGGGTTCAACACCTCCAAGCTCCAAGCTAGAATCTCCTCCTTTGAATCTTCTTTCTCCAAGATCCTCAAGAATATCCACACCAAGATCTCCAAGTGTAGATCCTCCAAAGCTAGCCCACACACACAAGTGATAGCACTTAAGGAGTAAAGAAGATGAACTAGATCTTGCAAATACACCCTCAATCTATTAGCTAGAATGAAGTAGTACTTGAATCAAGTTAGAAACTTGATAAAGGAAGAGAAAGAGATGAAGAAAACAACTTTTCTTTCTAGGGTTTGAGAGAAATCCGAACACACACTAAAAGGTGTAGTGTGTGTTTTTGTCTTGCATCTATTACCTCTATCTTGAATGAAGACAATATCTTATCTTATGTCTTGCAAAAAATGCAATGTAGTTTATTGTAGGATCAAATCCACCAATAAGACTTGTAGCTTTATTGTGCTTCCCAAGCACACTTCTTGAGCTTCCCAAGCACACTACTTTTGATACAAGTTAGTGGTGGGGGCCACCACTAACTCTTGATAAGATATTTATTTCTCTCTATTGTATATTAATATATATATCATATATATATATTAACATTATATCATATCATATATGATCATCTCATAAGACTAATTTAAATTGGTCATGGGTTAATTGGATATTTATTTCCCAATTAATAAATCCAATCTCTAATTCAAAATTAGAAACCCATTTATTCTTCCTTCAATTAATTAGACCCTTCTAATTAATTTCGACTAAATTAATTTAACACTTAAATTAATAGAGTCCTTTAATTAATTAATCTCCATTAATTAATTATTACTTCATGTCAAATCCAATTCGACTTTTAATAGATTGAACTAAGTTGCATCTTGTGCTATTGTGTGTGGCCCCTTGGGTTCACCATCAATTAGCCGTGGGCTCACAAACCATTTGTGATTTAATTAAAAAGATTAATTAAACTACTTTTAATCAATCACTCTTAGATATGATCTCATCAAATCTAGAGTACCCTACACTCGAGGTAGTCGTCTAGTCACGGTCGACGAGTCCTAACTAATGATGAAAATAAAGTGTGAACCTTTCTTGAATTGATCTCATCAATCCTCTTACGCATACCATGCACGTACGCTCCTTCCAATAACTTATTTCCCGATCGAGGCCTAGGACATGGAGTCCAACGGATTCCTATTAGCCTTGATAACTATGCGTCTTTATTCTTTATGGTGATTCCTTTTAGTGATTACCCATTTGGAAACTCCTTTCCAAATCTAACATCACTCACTTCGGCCGAAGATTCCCGGAATCAATCCATACAAAAGAATGCATAGGAAATCTCCCAACCACATCACGGTGGGAGTTAATGGATCCTATATTGACGTTATTAACCTCACTACGAAGCAATCTATACCCAACGTGAAACTATAATGACTCGCTAATTAGTAGTCGAGTAACACATCAAAGCATAAACGCTCCGCATGAAGTTCATTCTAACGTCTCAAGTCAAAGGACCAATTTACGTACACTATCGTAAGTAGAAGAAATCTTCATCTCCGATAAACTCCTAAGATGAGATTTTTCTAGCGGGGTTTCGATGCGCTTGATCTCATCAAGCCATCCACTCATATGCATTGATATCTACCATATCGATGTCCATGGAACTATCCATCCTCATGCAAAAGAGAATGCATACTCGTGCAAGTCTTACCGAATACAATGATGCCCTATCTCAATTGTATTCTACGACTTGGAAAGCTTTTAAGATCTTAAACCATAGTAGAACATATTCCATAGAGGGATGCACCATGTTCCATAGTTTCAACGATCTAAGGGCTTCATAAATCGCTTAGATGTATCACAATAAATGAAGAATTGCCAATGCGAACTTTTATTGATCATGAATAAGATTGATTACAAGAGTATTTACAAGACAACCGATTGGCTTGCAGGGCACTACTCTAACATATCCTTCATTTCAAACTTATTCTTTAAGAACGACTTGGTTTCATTTATTATCTCAATATTAGATCCAATTAATAGAATATCATCAACATACAGACATAAAACAATACATTTATCACCTTTAACTTTACAGTAGATGCACTTATCATTATCGTTTACAACGAAGCCAAAAGATAAAATTGTTTTATCAAACTTTTCATGCCATTGTTTAGGAGCTTGTTTCAAACCATATAGTGATTTAACAAGCTTACAAACTTTTTGCTCATTTCCAGAAGCTACAAATCCCTCTGGCTGATCCATATAGATTTCCCCCTCGAGATCACCGTATAGGAATGCTGTTTTAACATCCATCTGGTGAATCGGGAAATCATATATAGAGGCCAGTGCTATAAGCATCCGGATTGTAGTCAAACTAGCAACAGGGGAATATGTATCGAAAAAATCGATTCCCTCTTTTTGCCTAAACCCTTTGGCAACTAATCTGGCTTTAAACTTATCTATGGTTCCATCAGATTTAAATTTCTTTTTAAAGATCCATTTACATCCAATCGTATTACACCCCGGAGGGAGATCGACTAGTTCCCATGTCCTATTAGAGACAATGGAATCCATCTCACTTTTGACAGCTACCTTCCAATGCTTTGCTTCTTTCGAAGTCATTGCATCTTTGAAGGTTACATGATCACCCTCGATGTTGTAAGTGATAAAATCACTTCCAAAATCCTAGGCAATTCTCGCTCTCTTACTCCGTCTAGGTTCATCTGATTCAATCGGTACTGAATCAGAACTACTTGGATTAACCCCCACATTTGTCATCTTTTCCACATGTTCAGGAATTGATGAAGATGTAAGGGCTGAATCTAAAGAATTTTCATTAGGCATTCCCGTTTTCATGGGAAATACGTCCTCAAAGAACGTAGCATCACGATATTCAACTATTGTGTTAACCTCTATGCCAGAAATTTCTGATTTTATAACCTGAAACCTGAGAGCATAGTTTGTTTCCACATAGCCTAAAAAGATTGCATCAACAGTCTTTGGACCCAGTTTCTTTCTTTTGTGTTCTCGAACTAGAACTTTTGCAAGACAGCCCCACACACGAAAGTATTTTAAACTAGGTTTTCTGCCTTTCCAGAATTCAAACGGAGTGCTTTCATTATGTTTTAGAGGAACTCTATTCAGAATATGGCAAGCCGTATTCAAAGCTTCTCCCCACATATATTTAGGCAATCCGGAATTCAAAAGCAAACTATTAATCATATCTTTAAAAGTTCTATTCTTTCGTTCTGCTATCCCATTCGACGAAGGGGAATATGGAGGAGTCTCTTCGTGAATAATGCCAAAATTTCGGCAATATTCTTCAAACAAATTAGACTCATATTCTCCACCTCTATCTGATCTTAACCGTTTAAGTTTCTTACCAGTTTGAGTTTCAGCTTCATTCTTAAACGTTATGAATTTTTCAAGTGCTTCAGATTTATGTTCTAACAAATAAACATAACAATATCTACTGCAATCATCTATAAAAGTAATAAAGTATTTCTTATTATCTTTAGTTAAAATTCCATTGAATTTACAAATGTCCGTATGAACCAAGTCAAGTATTTCAGAATGCCTTTCAACCGATTGGTATGGCTTTCTTACTTGTTTTGCTTCAACACAAATGTGATATTTGTCTTTATGGTTTATTTCATGTTTGGGGATTAGATTTAAATTCATCATCCGTTTAACAGAACCAAAATTTAAATGTCCTTATCTATCATGCCAAACATTAGAAGATTCAATTGCATTCACAATAGGAAATTCAGAAAATTGATTAGAATCAACATTTTCAACTCTTAATTTAAATAAACCATCATCTAAATAACCTTTACCAACAAAAGTCCCATAATACAGAATTACGACTTTATTGGACTTAAAGTTCATTTCGTAACCCTCCCTAACTATACAGAACCATTTATTATGTTTCTCCTGATCGTAGGAACATGATGCACCCTTTGTAGTGATAATATGCGCCCTGAAGGAAACTTCAAGTCCACGCGTCCTATCCCTAACACTTTTGCACCACTTGAATTTCCCATCGTCACGGATTTTCCATCAACAGACTGATAAGACACAAATAGCAATTTATCAGCACATACATGCACATTTGCCCCAGTGTCTATTAGCCAATCAAATGGTTCATAAATAGTAAGAATTTCAGGTTTCAAGGAAACATACCCATCAACAGAGTTTTCTGGAGCTTTAGGTTTACTAGTATCTCCCACAACCATGTTTACCATAGCCGGAGCTCTAGTTTCACCAATATCTCCCACAACCATGTTGACTGCAGCCGGTGTAGCAGACTCAGATTTGGCTTTGGGCTCTTTGGTAGGACACTCCTTAGCCTAGTGACCCATCTGTCCACAAGTCCAGCATGGTTTGTTTGCCTTTGGTTTATTTTTGTTTTTAGGTTTATTTATAGATTTCGAGTTGGGATTTACATGATTCACTTTTTCCTTTCCAGTTATCATATTTGCCTTAGGCTGATACTCAACAGGAACACCATGAGTTTGGTTTTTGTGTTCCTCTTCGATACTTATGGCAATCATAAGATCATCAAGAGTCAACTTTCCCTTTTGATGTTTAAATGTCATTCCAAAGTTTTCCCAAGATTTGGGAAACTTATCAATAATTGACATAACCAGAAATTTATCTGGAAGTTTCATTTCAGCATCAGAAAGAGCGTGCTAAAGATTTATCAGTTCATGCGTTTGTTCATTTACAGACTTTCCTTCAACCATCTGAAATTTCAGGAACTTGGAAACATAATACTTTTCGAGCCCTTGCCCTTCAGTATTATATTTCCTGTCCAATTCATCCCAAAGAGACTTAGCTGTGTATGAATCGGAACAGTACACGTCAAAGAGTACATTCAATAAAGCAGAAAGAATGACTCCTCGACCAATTTGGTCTCGTTCTGACCATTCAGCTATTTGAGCAGTCTTTGGATCGGTTTCAGTTGGTTCAGGTCTAGTCACCTCAATAACCGACAAAAGTCCCTTCATCGTAAACCAAATTTTTATACGCTGTTGCCAACGCTTAAAAAATTGGCCCGAAAACTTTTCCGGTAAACCGGATAAGTCGACTTTTATGGCTGGCATGGACACAGTAGCGGAGCCTCCTGCAGATGACATGATAATTTTAAAACATGAATATAATTTCTTCAAGATTGTTGGTGAAAACAGTTTTAAGATTATCAAAATCCGAATACAAATTGAAACTGAAACAAACAAACCAATTTGAACAGTAAACGAAAATATAATCAGTTATAAAAACCGAACAGATAAATTCAAAGGACTTATCTCACAATTTGTATAGTAACAGAATTGATCCAACCAAATCGCAGAAATGATTCTGCTTGCCTTGAAGAAATTATCGACCCACTTCCGGTGCAATTGGGAATCACGAACACTTCTTTCAGGATAATTTGGTTTCAAGAATTCCTCCACTGCACAGTAGCAGAAATTCTACCTCGAAGAACACTCAGAAGCAAAAAAAAAAAAAAATAACCCAAAGATATTTTTCCAAAAATGTGTTTTTTGAAGGAGAGAATAGATTGTTGTTTTCTATTGGTGTGTTTCTGAAATCAGAAATGCAGCCATATATATAGGTGCTGGGGGAGCCTTGGAATTTAATACTGGCCATTAAATTTGAACAAGATACAGTTCAACTAAATGTGAATAAAATGTCTGAAACGTTTTCTCAATTTCATTTTCGTAACTGCCTCAATTTAATTTCTGTAACTAAAAGGAGTTACAAAATTTAAAACCTGCAGAATTAATATTGTGACTGTTTCAATTTTGAATTTCAAATTAATTAAAATTTTAATTCGAAATTCCTCCAAAAAGATAAGTCCGAGAAGAGACAATTCGCGCGCGCGTGGTGTATTCATATGACCCCCTTTGTAAAGACTTATACCAAGTCTAAACACTTAAGTTCATATATACTAGTACACACAAATATAAAAAGTCAATATGAGACAAATGAAGAGTTTGAAACTCTTCAACTTCCTCACAAGGCTTTTATAATTTGCCATTTAGTCTTAGACCAATATGGGACAAGCCCACATACAAATTATCTTATTTGAATATTAATTTCTCCACTTTATATATAACAATATAACATTTATCTATGGATTCTAACCTTTTAATTAGGTATCCATCCACATAATTACAACATTTATTTCGTATAATAAGGCATTCGGGATTCACAAAAAATTCAAGAAATTCTATTTTCCAAACTCGTACTTTTATATGTAAATAATAACAACAATAATAATTAATAATATAGATATATAGAATAGATATAGATATAGATATAGATATAGATATAGAAGAATATAGATATAGAATATAATATAGATACATATATAGATATAGAATAAAATAGATATAGATATAGATATAGATATATAGATATATTTAAAAAAAAGTTTCGTAATTTTAGAGAAACCCGGTTTTTCTTTTCTTGAAAGTCACGCGTCGTGTACTATCTCAATCAACCACAATAATAAAAGCTCACTGTATATTAATATGAACAACTAATAACTCCGAATACACAAAATCAGAACCCATCAATTACAAACACCATAATAATTCAATCAATAACATTCACTACAATCCAATAAGAATGAATGAACAAATAAGCTAAATTAATTGCACAGGAACTCCGCGAATTCGGATGCAATCACAAATTGTGATGAGATCCTAGTATTTACCTGAAACGTGGATGGGCAGCTTAATCAATGGACTGGTCTTTTCAACCGCAGAAAAGTTAGGTGTTTTCTCTTTTCGAAGATGAGCTGAGTATAAGCTATCAAATCCTCCAAACATAGGTGCTTTGCTGGTCTTTTCAACCGCAGAAGAGTTAGGTAATTTCTTGTTTCCTAATTTGCGGTTTCTTTCAACTGAAGTAGTAGTAGGAGTAGCATAATGTCTATCTTTGTTCCGGAATTCAACCTCACTTATCCTTTCATAATTTTCTGAGGAGGACGAATAGTTCTTATTACCTTTTTATTCTTACATATGCACGTGCGGAATTTCGTTCACTTGTATATTGCACATTAAGAATATCAAAACGAGGTAGTAAATTCATATTCTGCATTATCACAACAAATTAAGAAAGCAACAATTACAATTATTTATATACACTAGAAAAGTGCAAGTAAGTTGTACGTGTTTAGTTAATTTCAAATATAATAAATTTAACCCGATCATATCCAAAAATAGCAAAAACTTATGATTAATATTCAATTTAATTGTTATTAAAGTTATTATTTCATAAAAAGATGATGACTTTAAATTATTGTAATCAAATTTAAATTGATGATTGATTTGTACATAAGATCTTGTTATTTTTTTTTTTCTAAAATAAGACAATAACAAAGTTATTTAGTTCATTCCATTATAGTAATTTTCATTTAAAAGGCACCATTATAAGAGCATAATTTATTCGTCTTAATTTGAAAGAAATGTCATGTCATTTGAGATGCATTTGTTTATACCTAAGTCATTTTTCACCTATTTAATTCATTAGCTTAGTCCATCTTTTCACCGGTTTAACCTATCTTTTTACCGAATATATTCATTTTGCATCAATTTAATATATATATATATATATATATATATATATATATAGGGGTGGGATCGTGACAGGATTTCGTGATAGGATTTTTGGGATTCGGGGTTTTGATTTTTACTCCCCGAAATTCCATTTGAATTAACTTGGTCCTAGTATTTTGATTCCCTATAAATATCGGATTTTTAGGATCGGGATTTGGGTTTTCCGAAAATAGTAATTTAAACTCCTATATGGTAGAAGTAGCACATTTTTCTTTATTTTGCCCCTTCATAGCATTATATTTTTCTTTATGTCATGAATTGTTAATTTCAAAGTTATGGGCAGGTGATGGGGCTTGGGTTTGGGCGTAAGAGACTGATTGAACGGGGTAATTTATTTCGTATAATAAGGCATTCGGGATTCGGTTTTCACGATCGAGTGTGAAACATTTCCCGATTTAGTTTGTCAGGTTTTCAGGTTTCCTAAAACTTGAAAATCCACCATATTTCCCATCCCAAACTACAAAATCCTGACCGGGACGGGACGAGTTCCTGAAACCCGATACCGAATGTCCACCCCTATATATTTTCTCCAATTTACCCGTTTTCGGTTTAATCTACTTTAATTATTTTTTCTATTTTTTTTTCAACGATTTCTTATATTTTTCCGGTTTAAACCTTTTTCTACTGGTTTTATCATTTTTTTTGCCGATTAAACTCTGTTTTCTTTTCATAATATTTTTTTTTATTATTCGTTATGATTCATTTCTACGTGTTATAAGAGAAGAAGAATTAAATTATAAAAGTTCTAATTGTTAGAAGTTTCTATTAGAATTAAATATTCTTGGTCCCAAGTGGTCAGATGAGGTCTAGAGGGGGGGGGGGGGTGAATAGACCTCTAAACTTTTTAATAATTTTTAACTTTAAAACTTTTGTTCTAACTTGAACAAACTAAGCTGTTACCGAACAGTAAGTTACTTGGCTGATCGCGAACAAATCTTTGACCAGCTTCGGTGACCACTAATCTAATAATTACTTAGCTGATTTTGCTAAAATCAGTTTCAATGTTTAGAGTACTTGCAGCGGATTTGTAAAGTGTTTTTCACAAGTAAACTTAGTAGTTTGAAAGTTTGTTCCCCAGTTTTATAAAACTTCTTTTCTTATAAACTTTTCAAACAGTTAAATCAAGGTGTTTTTATGCAATGCAAATAAAATGCAAGTAAAAACACACAGAATTTTTATAGTGGTTATATGGATTTAAATATCCTTTAGTCCACTCTTCCAAGTCACTCAGATCTTGGGTTATACTATAATCACAAAGTTTACAGTATACTCTGCTTGCGCCAATCAACAAATGAAAAGGCCACAAGTGCGCAGTAGGAAATCACTCAGAAACTCCTACTCTCTGAAGTAATATCACTCACAAAGATGGATATCTACTTCTCACAACACTCACGATTACAAAATCACTCAGAAGATGTATTTTTCGTTGTTCTTCAACTCTGCTTTTGTCAACAAATGACTAAGCTGATGAGTGAGCTGTTCTCGAGACTTAAAGAGATTTTGCTTCAGAAATCTTCTCAGAATTTGTGTTGTTGTTTTTTTCTCTTCATCTCTCTCAGCTTATTTATACTTGAGGTTTGAAAAATGTCCGTTGAAGAGAGTCAAGATTCAAAAACCTCGAGTAGTGGTCCTTAATTTCTGCAAACGGCTCTTTACAGTCTGTCCGTACTGTCAACAGTACTTTTCTGCAGGCAGCATTAAATGCACCCAGCTGATGCGAAGCATTTCTTCAATCATTTGTCTTTAATTGCCTTGTACTTCAGCATTTATTACTTCCAGGGGCATTTATTACCGTTGGGAAGACTTCTTGATCTTTTCCACTTGGCTGACGAAAGGACATGTCTGATGGCGAACTAAGCTGATCTCAAAGTTGAACAAATCTGTTTTGAGTCGGCTGATCTTCATCAGTCTGATTTCTTTCCTTCAGCAGATCAGTAGCCTTTGGACCTTGAATTTTGACTCTTCTGATCTCTTCTTTACTTAGTAAAAAATTCTTCGAAAGGACATCAGCTAAGTTAATCCATACTTAGCAGATTTGAAGTTTTGGAATGCATCAAAACCTCCCTTTACAAATTGTCTTCAGTGTTCTTCATCCTTATCCAACAATTTCCCACTTTTTGATGATGACAAAACTTCAGCTAAGTACCTGTTAATACCTATACTAAAGATTGTAATCCTCAAAATTTT
Source organism: Penstemon barbatus (assembly GCA_003313485.2). Classification (NCBI taxonomy): domain Eukaryota; kingdom Viridiplantae; phylum Streptophyta; class Magnoliopsida; order Lamiales; family Plantaginaceae; genus Penstemon; species Penstemon barbatus. The sequence continues at coordinate 72,783,310 of CM064877.1, read as the reverse complement.
CTGGGATAGAAAAGATGTGTTGGAGTAAACTTGACTTTTTATTGATAATGAAAATATTACAAGTACAAGTTTATCAGATGAGATGTCTGAAGAACAGATAAAGTAAACTGATTACAAAAGATTTATATATCCTAACTATCAGCTTCTTCATCAGATCCTTCTAACACTTCTTCGTATTCATAAGATGATTCTTCATCATCTTCTTCTTCATCAGTATCTGAAAGTAGATTTGACCTAGCAGCTTCCATCTTTTCTTTCAGTTCTTGCTCTTTTGCGGCCTCTTTTACTCTTCTTTTGATCCTTTCTTCATCCTTATATTTAGTATAAGGCTCTGACTTGTCTTTTTCAGAATCCTTGGGTGAAACTGTTGCTTTGGCTTCATCCTTGGTTTCATCAGCAGCTTTGCCTTTGCCTTCTTCTTTTTCAGAATTAGCCTTTGTCTCTTTAGTAGCTTCTTCAATATTTTCAGGTTGAGTGGCAGCTTCCTCTACTTTTTCTTCTTCCTTCTTCTCTTCCCCCTTTTTGCCATCATTAGGAATAATGACATCATTAAGTTTGACAAGAGGGTTAAGGGCAGCAGAATGAATTTTCATAGCAGCACACAGAGCCTTCAAATTTTGATTCACTACATCATGACTGGCTGTTAAGTGATGAAGAGTTGTACTGATGTTGTCATTCCGATCATTTATGCAATCAACACTAAGTTGCATAGTTGCAAGTTCTTCATTAATGACATCTCCAGCTTTGTTAATTTCTTGCAACAGACTCATGTTGATGTTTCTATCTTCTTCTCTGATTCGGATGAGATTTTTGGACAGATCAGCAATGTTGTGATTTGATCTTTCTAAGGCACCGTGAAGATGGCTGACATCAGTTTTCACATCTTCCACGTTTCTGTTCATCTCAACCAGGCTTTGTACCAATTGCTTTGAATTGTCCTGAGGCAATGGGAAACTATCAATTTCATCCTTAATAGTTCTGGCAGTGAGGAGTTGCATGCTTTCCAGCTGTTGTCTGTTAGACTCAGCCAACTCTTCTTTCAACATCTTCAACTGCAGGCTGTTCTTCTCTTCCAATTATTTCATTTGATTCTCCATTAGCAGTTGGAAGGCTTCCATCAGTGATGAATGTTGATCACCTGATGAAGCAGAATCAACATCCCTTCCTTCAAGTTCTTCTTCCTGGTGGACATGAGCATCTTTCAGATTAGTCTCCTGATCAGCCTTGTTCTCCTTAGCATTCCACTCAAGTGCTAAGGGTTCTTCAACAGGTTTATCAGCCTTGTGCTCATCAGTGACATCATCATAAACCAGACTTGTGATAGTGCCATCATCATTAAAGGAAGTTGTTTGACGTATTTGTCTAACAATAATCCATGGATTTGTAAACGCGTTGTTTCCCTTGGGCACTTCATAGTAGTCTTTAACTTCCTTGCCGAAGGTGATCTGTTGAATACTTGGCAGCTGAGGCAACTCACTTGAAGATCCTTGCTGATATCTTGACCTATCTGCCCATCTCTTCAAGGCGGTCATAGCAGCTATCTTGATTGCCCTTTCTTCAACATCATCAGTCTTTCTTCTCTTTGCAGGCAGGGAATTCTTGATGATTTTGGCTTCCTCTAAGGCAAAATCCTTAGCGTATTGATGCATAGCATCCCGTACGAAATGAGGATCCAAAGCTTGTTGTACTGAGTCAGTCCTTAGCCAATTTAGAACCCATTGTTCTTCATCAGCTAACCCCTTCCAACTCTGAAGTTCTGCAACGGATCTGTTCAGCCTATAGTCTCTCCACTTCATGTATCTAGGCTTTTCATAGGTGAACAGAGTCTTGAGCATCAACTTCTGGTCATAATAAGCCACGGTCTTCTTAAACCTTTTGAAGAGAGCTTTGTCAGCATGAATGATGTCAAAGGCTCTTCTTACTTCATACTTTTCTTTTGGCTTGACCTCTGCAGCAGGCATTTTAGGCTTCTTTGATTTGTCTTCGTCAGCTTCATTGATTTTGATGCCTCCACCATGAACTGGTCCATGAGCATCAGTTTTACTTAGCTCAATGACCATAGCAAGCTCAGCATCTTCAGCTGCTTTTCTTTCAGCTTCAGACATCTTTCTTCTTTCAGCATCCTTTGCTTCTTGAATCTTGCTCAGTTCCAATGCCTTCTTTTCTTCGAGCTCATCTCTTTTTCTCTGCTCAGCTTCCTCCATTTTCTTCTTTTCAGCAGCTGTTATCTTCTTCTTCTTAAGGATGAATTTTCTCTTTCCTTTATCAGCTGGGGCAAGATTAGGAGCAGCAGATGCGAGAGGTGCAGCTGCAATGGGATGGATGATCATTACATCAGGATCATCCTGAGGTTTGGCAACCTCAACTGTTGGCTTTGCTAGATTGGTCTGTTGCATATCAGTCTGTTCAGCAACAAAAGCCTCCTCAGCTCCAACAGGTCTTTCAGCAGTTTGAGGGCTTTGCCTTACCAAATTTTCTAACTTAGTAGGCTTCTCAACAAATGTCATCTGCTTCCTTACTATTTTCTTTGATATTCCTTGACTGGGTCTGGAAGCAGCAGTATCTCTCAACTGAATTCTGGTCCTATGAGAAACAGTCTCATCAGGCACTTGAGCAGTTGGAGTTCTTGAAGATGATGCAGGGGACATATTCCTGACATTAGTAGTCGTCTGATCAATGATTCTATCTGCTTCAGCAGTATCAGCCACTAACTTCACTTTCTTCGGAGCCTTCTCCTTAGGCTTTTCAGCAGCCTTCTTCTTCTGAGTCTCAACAACTAACTCAGCTGTTTTGACTAATCTCCTTGGCCTTTTGGCAGGAACCTCCTTTGATTCCTCAGCTTCTTCATCATCAGTCTCGTCAGCTTTTCTTTTCAGAACGGGCAAGTACTTCACCATTGCCTTAGATTTATGAATTTCCTTTCCATTTGACATTTCACAACCCAGTTTGAACAACTAACTAAGTGTGATTCTGTGGTTGGTCTGAGTTGCCTTGCTCTTGTTCTTTTTGTCGTGGAAGTTAGCCAGAACATACCAGATGATAACAGACCAGTTGACTTCCAGTCCGTAGTAAATGGCGGCCATGATGCTTAACCTCTTCATTGTAACAGCATCTAAGGAAAACGTACAATACTCAATCAGCTTAGAGACCATATCAGCCATCCGCTGATATTCATCCTTCAGCTGTGATGGGGGCTATTTCGCACCCTACATACTGTACTATCGACTAAAGACATTGAGATCAGTTCGACCAAATCAGGCTGTTCAAGATCATCTCATCGACCAGACCGAATACAGCTCTCTTCGATCAGAAGACAATATTCCGGACCCATGAAGGACATTTGGGCCGAGACCTATTAGGACTATGTTTCCTTGTAACGCTAGGTTTAACATTGTATAAATACCTAGTTAATCATTGTATTAAACAACTACGAAATCCCTCAACTTCAAGAATACATGATTATACACTGCTTACTGCAGCACAACTGAATAAGATTCAATATTATTCATAGATTTTGATCTCCATATCGGTGTGTTCTTAGCTTTGTTTGTGGTTTTACTTCTTGTTCTTGATTATTGCTTTTCTTTGTAATCGATCCATCCGGAATAAAGTAACAGAGCCCTACTAAATATATATACAAATATCGTAAACCCCCCCGATATTACAAATTCACTGATATTCAATTAACCAGACGAAATCCGGTTAAATCAGTTGGCGCCCACCGAGGGGCTAGGTTAATTATTCGATTGACACATGGCTCGCCCAAGGAAAAGCGCTCGTGTCGGAGCGAGAAGCAATACAACCACCGGCCATAACACATCGGAAGACATACAGGACAACAACGATAATAACGTTCCCAATACCGACGAGAATGTCCAAGATACACACCCCCGACAGCAGGGACCCCAAAGAGGCCTTCCCGGTGCCATACGGGAAGAACCAGAGGGCCCCGAAGTCCCCGTTCCTCTCCCGGGCGCTCAGGAGAAATTGCGACAAATAGCAATGCTTTTCAAATCACTCTCTCCAGAAGAATTACTGGTACTAGATCAAATTCCTCGAAACGTTACGGCTGCCAAGACAACTCCTGCTCCAGGAGTGCCAAGGCCGAACGAACGGACCTCTCAACAAGCTGACAGCCCAGCAAGTGAGCGACGCTCGCTACACAGCCCACAGCAGGTCAATTCTAAACCCTCCGATAACCATCCCCGAAGAAGACCTGGTCGAAGAATACCACAAGCGGGTCGCAGCGGATCGAAGGAACGAACAATCATCCCAATCGAGGATGATGTAGATGATGCAATCCCAGATCGACCGCGAGCGACTCAATTCTTAGAAAGAGAAATTGAAAGGATGGTACAGGAGCGACTCGAACAACGACTACGATCTGTTCAAAACCCATGGGCCCGGACTGCGGAACTCCAGGAAAGCCTTGCGGCTTGCTCTCCTTTCTGCAGGGAAATAAAAGAGGCACAATCCACGGGACAGGTCCCAGGAAGATTACCCCGATATGATGGAACCACCGACCCGGATGATTATATCTTTAGCTTTACGAACATAATGAATTTATATGCCCACTCCGCCGAATTCACCGCCAAGTTAATGGTGACCACATTCGAAGGACTCGCACTGGATTGGTTTGCCAAACAGCCGGCCAACTCTATATTCAGTTTCCGGGAATTATGCAATAAACTAACGCAGCAGTTTGCCAGTCAGAAAAGACAAAAACTCCCGATGAGCTACCTAGGAACCATACACCAACAAGAGGGAGAATCCCTAAGAAATTGGTTGGCAAGATTCAACGTGGAATTACTCAAAATCGGTTCTCCGAATATCGATTACATAATTTCTATCCTCTTCGATCTCACTAAGAATAGGCAGTTTGGAAACGCCCTCAGTCGAAAACAACCGAGAACGTTTGCCGACATTATGAGCTTGGCGTCTAAGTATATGACCCAAGAAGAGATGAATTCCTTTAAGGATAAAAACAAAAACAAAGCCACAACTTTGGGCTCCAAACGGCATGACAGGTTTCCTGCCCAAAGATCTTTGGATTACGAGCGATCTTCCAGGAGAGGTAATGTTTTCCAGCGATTGGAATACAACAAAGCCGACCAAGATAGGCAACCTAATTTCTACCAAAGACCAAGAAACCATGAACAACCTATCAGAAGCAGGGTGAATCAAGTAGAACACCCAAGGTTAAATGCTCCAATGGAAGAAATATTAGAAGTTCTAGAAAGAAATAACTGGATTCCCGAGGCGAGAAAAATCGCGCAGCCAAGACCAGGGTCTCGAAACTACGATCAATACTGTAAATACCATAGGGCACATGGACATCGAACGGAGAATTGTTTTCACCTTAAGAGAGAAGTTGAAAAACTGATCGAACAAGGAAAACTTGACGAATACATAGAGCGAGATAATCGCAAAAGGGAAAGAAGTAGAAGCCCTCAGAACGGTAATCAAAGGAGAAGTTCTCATCGAAGGTCACCTGAACGCCGACCTACTCAGGAATTGAATCACGACCAAATCAATGGAACTATCCATACGATATTCGGGGGGCCCGCGGGTGGAGATAGTCGTAATGCCCGACGAAGGACAGCCCGATCCATAATTGGAAACTCAAAATACCCAAAAGAAATTTGGACCCTGGAAAGCAGGCCATCAAACGATCAGCCGATCAGCTTTAACGAAGGCGAAGCACCTAAACATATCGTCTGGGACACAAAAGAGGATAACCCCGACTTCCCGATGGTAATCTCGCTAGAAATAGCAAACTACAATGTCAAGAGAATCCTGATCGATAGTGGGAGCTCAGTCAATATCATCTCCCGAGAAGTTTTAGCCCAAATGGACTTGGGACAGATAAACCTGCAGAAAGTAGCTACGCCATTAATAGGATTCGGAGGGTCCGAAATAATCCCCAACGGAACAATAACCTTAAGCGTATCGCTCGGAAAAATACCCCACCGGACAGTGAAACTAGTAAAATTTCTAGTGGTAGAAACCCCTTTCGCTTATAACGCAATATTGGGACGACCAGCTCTCAATTTATTTCGAGCCGTTGTCTCTACTTATCATCAGAAGATAAAGTTTCCGACCGATAGAGGCATCGGAGAAATAACGAACGACCATTGCATGGTTTGGGACTGCTACAATACCTCGTTAACTATGAAAGAACACCCAAAATCGATTACTCCAAGTAAAAGGAAGATCGAAGAAGATCTTAGCAGAAATAAAATCGAAATTCCAAGTACCGATCGAATGGATAAAAAGGGAAAGGAACCGCTAGATTTATCATTAAAACCTCCAGAACATAAGGATATAATTCTTGTACAAGGGGACTCGTCCAAAACAACGAGAATAGGTACAGAACTGAGCGAAGAAGGGGAAATAATGCTAATCGACTTCCTTAGAGACAATGCCGACGTCTTCGCCTGGAGCGCAAATGACATTGAAGGAATCGATCCTCGAATAATCAAGCATTCCCTAAAAATAGATCCTTTGGCGAAACCCGCCAGACAGAAGAAGAGAAATCATGGACCGGTAAAAGATAAGATTATTAAAGCCGAGGTAGAAAGACTGCTTGAAGCGAAACAAATCCGAGAAATACACTTCTCGGAATGGCTGTGCAATGTTGTCCTAGTGGAAAAAGGGGATAAAAAGGACAACAAATGGAGAATGTGTAATGATTTTACTGATCTTAACAAGTTATGCCCGCGCGACCCATATCCCCTCCCGAGGATCGACCTATTGGTCGATTCGACCGCTGGCTTCGCGATATTCAGCATGATGGACGCCTTTCAAGGGTTTTATCAAATATACATGGATGAGCGGGACCAAGAAAAGACTGCATTCGTAACCGAGCAGGGAGTATATTGCTTCATAGTAATGCCATTCGGCTTAAGAAATGCCGGAGCTACTTACCAAAGGTTAGTAAACCTAATGTTCAAAGAGTTAATCGGAGAATTGATGGAAGTCTACGTGGACGACATGCTGGTCAAAAGTATGAACGAAGCGGATCACGTAAAACACCTCGATCGATGCTTTCAGATCTTAAGAAAATATCGAATGAAGTTAAACCCCGCAAAATGCACCTTTGGTGTCAAATCAGGAAAATTCTTGGGATATTTAGTTCACCAACGCGGAATAGAAGCCAACCCAGAAAAAATCCGAGCCATAACTGAAATGAAACCTCCCAAAACCATCTCCCAAGTACAAAGCTTAGTTGGGAAGATCGTAGCATTAAACAGATTCATATCAAAGTCAGCAGACAAAAGCCTCCTTTTTTTCCAAACTCTCCGAAAGGCAAAGAACTTTGTTTGGACCGGAGAATGCGATCAGGCCTTCGAGCAACTCAAAGAATATTTGACAACACCTCCGATGTTGGCAAAACCAACGGAAGGAGAACCATTGTATATGTACATCTCCATCTCCGACGTAGCAATTAGTTCAGTACTAATTAAAGTCGAAGACTCAGAACATAAGCCCGTCTATTATCTAAGCAAATTATTGCAGGGAGCTGAGAAGAATTATTTGGAAATTGAAAAATTCACGCTGGCCTTAGTGGTGGCTGCACGAAAACTTCGACCTTACTTTTTAACTTACAAAATAGTGATTTTGACAAACCAACCGCTAAGACAAGTCTTAGCAAAACCAGAAGCCTCAGGAAGACTAATTAAATGGGCGATCGAACTAGGCCAGTTCGAAATTGATTACAAACCAAGAATCGCAATTAAAGCCCAAGTATTGGCTGATTTTATATTAGAAACACCGACACAGACAACTGAATCGTCGAGTTGCCTCAACGACGATGTCTTGATCGTAGAAAACCAAACTTGGTTAATGCATGTCGACGGTGCTTCGTGCCGAGAAGGAGGAGGCGCCGGAATCAACTTCACCGGACCAAATAAAGAAGATTTGAATTACGCAATAACATTGGACTTCGTCGTAACAAACAATGAAGCAGAATATGAAGCGTTGATTGCGGGAATGGAGATGGCGATCAAAGCCAACATAAAAAGTCTTAAAGTACTAACTGATTCAGAATTAGTGCAAAGACAAATTGAAGGCCTATACGAGGCTAAAGAATTCAATATGGTCAAATACCTCGCCAAAGTGAAAACACTAGCTGAGAAATTTGGAAGCTTTAGTATCCAGAACATCCCACGTTCGGAAAATAAATGGGCTGATCAGCTATCAAGATTCACAGGATCCCATGACGGAAAGACCGAACGGGTGATCAACTGGTTGATCTCTAATACACCGGCGATCGACATCGATGAAACACCAGTAGTCGATATAATGGAAATCGAAGAAGCCGAAGAAAACTGGATGACACCGATGATAGAATATCTTCGGGAAGGAAAATTACCACCTGACCAAAATGAAGCTCGGAAAATAAGATATCGAGCCCCTAAGTATACACTTGTAGAAGGAAAACTCTACCGAAGATCGGTATCAGGAATTCCTCTAAAATGCGTCCCTGAATCTCAAACCATCGATATACTTCGAGAAATTCATGAAGGGGATGCAGGAAATCACAGCGGATCAAGGGCATTGGCCTTAAAATGTCTCAGGACAGGTTACTATTGGCCTACCATCAATAAAGATGCCGCTCAATATGTCCTAGAATGTCATTACTGCCAGATCCATGCTAACATATGTCATCGACCTGCAGAAAACATGCACCCAATTCCAATATGTTGGCCATTCGACCAATGGGGAATGGACATTGTGGGACCATTCCCAGCAGCTAGATCTAAGAAATCCTATGTCCTGGTCGCTGTAGAATACTTCAGCAAATGGATAGAATGCGTCGCCCTCACACGAATAACCCAATTCCAAGTTATCAACTTCCTATGGAAATTCATAGTTTGTCGATTCGGCATCCCAAGGATCCTTATCTCCGATAATGGAACTCAATTCGCGGGAAAACAAATAATAGAATGGTGCACAAAACTGGGAATTCAACAGAATTTTACCTCAGTAGGACATCCTCGAGCAAATGGACAAACCGAAGTAGCAAACCGAGAGATAATAAAATCATTGGAAAAAAGATTAGGAGCTGCCAAAGGAAAATGGCTTGACGAACTCCCAGGAGTACTATGGGCTAATCGGACCACAATAAGGAGCTCAACCGGGGAAACCCCATTTAGCTTGGTATATGGGTCGGAAGCGGTTATCCCTGTTGAAACCCTAATCCCAACGCCAAGAATAGAGATGTTCGATGATCAAGAAAATGAAAAGTTGAGAGAAAATGACATTGATTTAACAGAAGCTTTAAGAGATAAAGCTGCTGTACGCCTACAAGCCACTAAAGCTAATATGGAGAAAGCATACAATCAAAAAGTACGCGTCCGAACCTTCAAAGAAGGAGACTTGGTCTTGAAAAAAGTAGAAGTATCCAAGCATGTGGGAAAGCTACAACAAAATTGGGATGGACCTTACATCGTCATTGGTGTAGGGGAGAAAGGTTCATACAAAATTGCACACTTGGATGTAACAGCCTTACCAAGAACTTGGAATGCAGTCAACCTTAGGAAATACTATGGTAAATAAATTTTAGCAGATTATACTGCATTGTTTTATTTTTACTTTATCAAGTTTCAATCCTTGTAACAAAGGCCTTAGCCTACAGTTCAATTATTAAAGATTTTTTTAGCATTTTCTATATATCGATTATTTCGGTTAACACTCCTTGGAATTGCACAATCATATTGATGGAAGTTAGAACGAAACGAGTCGAGTATACATTGATCCGCTCAATAAAAACTCCTCGCTCAATCTCATCGATCTAAAGACTTTTTGGTTAAAAACCTAAGTCTAAATTAAAAACGAGTCGAGTAAACATTGATCCGCTCAATAAAAACTCCTCGATATATCAAAAAGACTTTCGGGTACTGAAAACCTAAGTCTAAATTAAAAACGAGTCGAGTAAACATTGATCCGCTCAATAAAAACTCCTCGATATATCAAAAAGACTTTCGGGTACTGAAAACCTAAGTCTAAATTAAAAACGAGTCGAGTAAACATTGATCCGCTCAATAAAAACTCCTCGATATGTCAAAAATACTTTCGGGTACTGAAAACCTAAGTCTAAATTAAAAACGAGTCGAGTAAACATTGATCCGCTCAATAAAAACTCCTCGATATGTCAAAAAGACTTTCAGGCACTGAAAACCTAAGTCTAAATTAAAAACGAGTCGAGTAAACATTGATCCGCTCAATAAAAACTCCTCGATATATCAAAAAGACTTTCGGGTACTGAAAACCTAAGTCTAAATTAAAAACGAGTCGAGTAAACATTGATCCGCTCAATAAAAACTCCTCGATAAATCAAAAGACTTTTGGTATAAAAACCTAAGTCTAAATCAAAAACGAGTCGAGTAAACATTGATTCGCTCAATAAAAACTCCTCGTCCATTATTCACGAAGATCAAAAGAAACTTTGGGTTAAAAACCTAAGTCTAAATTAAAAACGAGTCGAGTAAACATTGATTCGCTCAATAAAAACTCCTCGATAAATCAAAAGACTTTTGGTATAAAAACCTAAGTCTAAATTAAAAACGAGCCGAGTAAACATTGATTCGCTCAATAAAAACTCCTCCATATATTTACAACGATCGGAAAGATTTCAGGTGATAAAAACCTAAATCTAAATTATGACAAGTTGAGTAAACATTGATCCGCTCAATAAAAACTCCTTGCTCATGTTCCTAACGATCTAAATGATCTGCTAATACTCTTGAAGTTTTAAAGATAGACTGAGTATAAAACTGTCTGCTCGGAAAATGCTACTCATAAATAAATTATGACAGAATTAACGACAAGGAAGATGCGAAGGATAAAAGTAATATTTTATTCATCAAATCAGTTACATACAAAAATCCTACGTTACAAAGATCTACATGCTACTTAAAGATCGTTACAATGATTTAAATAAGATGATCCTCTAAGATCGGCGATCTTCACGACAATGTCCACGGAAACACCAATCTCCTCCCTAGTACCTCGTCGATTATAATGAACCACCTAAGAAGCATGCTGCTCAGGATGGTCGACTTCTTTAGTTCGATGGCTAGGCTCTGAAGATCAAATGTTCTTCCAGACGAAATGAGCATTACCAGCCAGATAACTAGCAATGCTCACTCACCAGCGAAAAGATACTGCTCTTAAATTATCTATAAAACATTTTACTCTGAAGCAGCATCTCGCAAGGACTGTCGCGATAAGCGCGTTTACCAGCCCACCCCGGTAATTTGTCACCCCGGAGGTAACATCGAAGAGCAGGGGTGAGTGGCAAGTATGAACCCTCCATGTGCAAACAGAAACCATGGACCCCAAACGTGTGAAAACAACATTTGAGGCCTCATGGGACCCGTCGATACAAGGTAGGGCTGACATGGGATCCGTCAATACAAAACTGGGAACGATTTCACTATTTTGAATAAACAAATCGTAATAATGTGATTTTTTGAAGACAATGGGATCAGAGGGGAGAATAAAATCTAAGGAATCTGAGATCTCCATCCTTTTTGGGAAATTGCAAATGAAGAATATAAACCACCCCCCCTATTTATAGGGGTAGATCTAAGGGATCCAACGGCTGAAAAAATATTTGATCAACGGGCATGGATACGACCCTTTGACTCCCCGTAATAAATGCAAATAAGTTGGAAAGGCACCATCTATTCGCCTCAACTGGTCGACAACAAAAGAGGTCATGGATCGAAGCGATCGCCCAAATAACACAAGCAAACCTTAAAGAACTCTAGATCGGACATACCGGAACGGTTATACTTCATGATCGATGGCTTAAAAACCTGGAATCCACAAACAAAGTCATACAAGCTTTAAAATCGCGGCGAAAAGGACAGTTGCTCGATAAAAGATAAAAGATAAAAGACCAAAACCGTTCACCATACGAGGGACATCACTGCCTCATACATCATATGGATGACCATTGACTAAGCTGTACAGAAACTCCTATGGAGTCCAAGATATCTGACATAGAAATCAGGAGAATAGTCCTCCTTATTCGAAACAGCAAGGACGTAACTGCCTAACATACCAAAGAACTGCTTAAGGAGGTCTGAACATGATAGATCTGGCCATGAACACTACATTTTCCAATTCCTCCCATATCAAGAAAGTGATATAATAATACACTAGCCAAGGAACATATTGTTCAACATTAATGCTGGGAAACATAAGGGTTTGGAAGAGATTGAAAGGGATATTTTTCTTTAGGTTGACGTAAAGAAAAACGAAGTTCAACAAAGGGACAATAGCCTCTTTATATAAGATTTAGGTCACAAAAAGACAAAAATACAAGGCTTAGATTGAGCATCGACCAAGATGAGGGGCATTATCGATATGAATAACCTATTGTCTAAATTATGACGTAAAACATGCTGGTGCGTGTAAACCAAAGGAATATACTGGATTTGATCAACAAAAGACTTGACTTGCAGAAGCAAACATTGTATAAAGATTTGATTTGCTGAAGCAAACATTATATTTATGCACAAAGGAAGAACGAGAATAACAAAGTATATCTACTGAAGAAGATTGATCAAGGCAAGAATCTGCCTACAAAAGGTAATGATTTCCAATTTAGAGCTTCTCCCATTACAAAAATTTCAGCCCAAACAAATACACAAAAGTCGGGCAACCAAATAAAAAAAAAAAAAAAAAAAAAGGGGAGACAGTCCAAGGCCTGCCAGGTCGAGCAAAGGTCACTGAGAAGAACGGTCAGCAGGCCGACTACCAGAAACTGAATTCCGAGGAGTCATATTGCCAGCAAAAGCCATCAACTCTTCTTGACGCTTTAGATAACCAGCGTCATATCCTTCCTCATAGGACCGCCGTTGAGACTCCTCCGCTAAGGCAGCAGCCTGAACCAAGTCACTTTTCTCTTTCTCCCAGACGGACTTCTCCTCCCGCAATTTTTTCAAATCATCATTGGCAAGCTGCAGTTCGAGAGACTGCCCAGCAACCTTCGCCAACTCCGACTCCAAACGACGTTGATAAGCACCTTTACTTCTCCACAGTTCATCGTTTTGCACACCCAGCTGGAGTGCAAAGTACTTACCCTGGGAAAAAGAAAACAATCCTTACGTAAGAAGGAAGTCAAAAACTAAAACAAATGAAAAAATGAAAAGACTCGCCCACCTGTTCACATATATTCACCAGTGATTGAACAAGGCGTACGTTGGAAGCATCCTCAAGCTTCTTCAGCTCACCAGGCAAAATAGTGCTTAAACCCAGATCCCATGACAAAGCATCAGGCTCAACTGAGCCGGGCAATTCACTATTGGAAGGGACACCATCAGAACGAGGAGTCTCTGACAACATAATATCCTTGACTTGCTCAAAGATACATCGATCATCTAGCAGACGAGGAGATCCCCTCTCGTCGGGGCTAACGGAGGTCTCCTTGCCTGAAGCAGAAATAACGGTCCGACGACCAGACCTTGACCCAAACTGACCCTCAGAAGGTCCTCCAGATTCAAAAGAAGTAGCCGTTATTGTGGTATCATGAAACAAATATTCAGGACAATCTTGCAAAATAGATTGTGTTGCGGAAGGATTGACAAAAAGGTCATCACCAGCTCGCCCTCCGCTGGCGACTGGGGCAGTAGAAGTAGAAAAAGGAAGGGAACTAACAAAATCCCCTCCATACTCGTAAGAAGAAAAACCTGATGAAACAGGTATATTGTAAACTTGCTCCACGTTAGAAGAATCTCCGAAAGCTATCCGACCAGGGGAAGGCATGCTCCCTATTTGAGTGGAAGAGGAGAAGACTGGTTCTGAAAACGACGAGTTTACTACAGAAAGAGGTTCGGAGGCAATAACGCGAGTATCAATCTCCGACCTAATTATTGGGGATGAACGAGGAGGCTCAATCGACGGACCATCTCTTCGATGTTTTTTGGGTCTATTATCTCTAGCGCCCTCACGAGAAGGTCGCTTCGAAGTGTTACCAAAAAGATTACTCATGATCGGATTATGGAAAAATACAAATTAATATCGAGAAAGTTTATCGACTAGCCAAAGAAAGAGTATTCTGTTAAGAGAGGAGTATAGCAGTAAAAAATAAGTCAAGTTTTTACCTTTCATATTTATACTGCACGAAAGGACACGACAGACCCAAAGAAAGGGCGCGAAACAGAAGAACTGACCTTGGAGCAAACGCTAGAATTTGAAAAGACACACGCATAATGATTACGGCGAATTTAATGACTTGTCTGAATTATTACGGCGAATGTGAAAAGACGCGACTGACAGAATACGAAACGTTTAAGGTACAAAGAGAAAAAAGGGTAAAATTACAATTAAAACCTACGAGTAAATAATTACAATGATTATTTCAAAAAATCACTATTTTAAGAAGCCTGCTCGCTATCCGGAATTCTCTGATCACTACCGACGTCCTCGGTCATACCTATTTCATCTTCCTCTTCTTCTTCGACTTCGGGATCAATAAAAGTATTATCGAGCTCCTCGTTAACATCGGAAGGAGGAATCGGCAATGGATTTCCAAATTCTTCGACAAGGTGAGCCAAAGGAAAACCTTGATATACAACATCTGGAACCTCAGAAGAAGAATAAAGGTCACCGTAGCGATTCAACCGAATGTGAGCAGCCTTAAAATACTCCTTTCGACGGTCGTCGATCATCTCCAGGGCGACCAGCTGATGAATCGCTTTCTTAAAAGTATTTTCGAGTAAAGGACCGACCATCCGATACACCAACGCCGTATGAACAGGAGAATTAAGGAATTCACGAACAACTCTTTCGTCAGGATTCCTACCGTATCGATCCCTAAGTCCACTAAGTGGAACATCCTTTTCGTACTCCTCTAAAGAAGTTTCAAGGATTGACACTTGAGATTCGAGCTCACTAATTCGAGCCGTGCTCTGTAACTGGAATTCCTCTAACTTTCTAGCCATTTGATTGGCCTGCTCTTGAGCACGAGAAACCTCCATCACCCTGTTCATCATTTCTTGATCTTCAGTCCCGGTAGCAGGAGTCTCTATGACGGGAACGGAAGAAGATGTCGAGGGACCAACCTCTGAACCGGAGGATTTACGAAGTAAAGCTTTATTCTTCTCCTCCAGGAACTCGCACTGTTGTTTCCAAAGTGCATTTTCATAGGCGTATGACGCAAGACACGTTTTAGTCTGGACGAACAAAGAGAGCAAGAAAAAGAGATGGATTAGTAAATTAAGGAAGACCCTTAAAATTATCTGTTAGCATGATCAAAGGAAAAAGATATCACCTTTTCAGCATAAAGAGAAGCTCGCTGGAATTTCTCCAGAGGATCCTTATGAAGAAGCTTATTCAGATCGCGAGTAAAAACACCAGACAAAAGAACACGGGTTGCCTTATCGATCGCATTCTCATTATCATCGTGAATAAGAGAGTCCTTCTCGGAATAACCAGCGGCCCTCTTTCCCTCTAAATGATCCTCGATTATTTCGACAAGGGTAGGTTTTGGATGTTTATCTCCAACTAAAGAAAGATCGTGGCCAGAGCGTCCGTAATAACTCCTCTTTCTATCAACTGGATTATTAGCAGGATGAGGCATCGACCAGGTGCGACATCCTCGGACACCCAAAGATGTTCTAAGATGAAGAGGAGGATAACCAGATCCCGTGCCCTGACGAATAGGGGGCTCATGAGGAGATTCTGGAGATTCCTCTCTGTCCTCCTCAGATTCATGACCTAACTCCAACTTCCTTTTTCGTGACGCTCTCTGCTCAATAGGGGCGTTCTCTACGGATTTGGAAGATTTCGACAGCACCATTTTTCCCTTCGAAGAGTGTCGAGAGTTTTCTATCATATCAGCTGAAAAAGAAATAAATTATAAGTTATTTACCTTCCCTATAAACGGTATCATCACAACACCAGGCTAAAATAAAGTACTAACCAAGAAGTTCAGATGATGAATTGATGGGAAAGTTGTGAACACTTAACCCCGCCTTACGAAGGAAAGCTTCCCTGATCAGAAGAGCACTTTGATATTTGTTTGCACGCATTTCGGAGATCTCAGCGATAAACTTAGCATCGTCGGGAACTAGTTCGCCTGTCGGTAAGCGACCTCCAGGAATCCAACTGGAACCATGATCCCATGAAAAAGGCACGCTCGAACCATCCGCCAAGCAAAGATTAGACGGAGGACGAACAAAGAAAAAATGAGATTTCCATGAAGGATTACTAGAAACGGGGGCGTCAAAGATCGCTCGACTAGGCCGCTGACTAGCGAAGAAGTATCCACGATTTGAAGAACTAGAAATATTGAAGCGGAAAAGTTGCGTAAAATTACGAAAAGAAGGTTTAAACCCCTTTGCGATCATCAAAACAGAAAAGCAAACTACAAAAGCAACGGAATTTGGAACCAGCTGTGTCAGGCATACAGTGAAAGTTTTTAAAACTTCAAGAAAAAGGGGAGACAAGGGAAGACGCAGTCCGCTATTAAAGTGGGCCGAATAAAAAGCTCAACATCCCTCCGGTGGAGATGTGACCTATCAGTAGGGGAAGGAAGAATTATCTCGGAACCTTCCGGGAAATATTTGGTATAATTATTCACAACCTCCGGAAATGTTTCCGCTGTATAAGCACAAGCAACGTCCTCAATTGGTTCAGAAATCTGAGGAACAGTACCTTTGCCCTTTTTGGCTCGGGCAGCCACATCCGCGTCAGTAAGGATTCGTACCTTGAAGGTATCCTCTACAGGGACGACGAAGTCGGTTACAGTAGATTGTTCGCCCAAAAGACTAGAATGCAACTCCTCCTCATTATCGGGGGCGACAATCTCTCTAGAAGAAGATCTTCTTACAGAAGCCATGTATTCTAGTTCTCGGAAAATGAAGGTCGATAAAAGGAAAAATTTCGCGTGATGAACGACCAAGCAGGAAAATAACTACGAATTATAAGGAAGTATAAAGGAAGAATGGCGAACTTAAGAGTCACCTATTTATAATGAAATGAGAAAAGACGTTTCGAACTCATCGCAGCTAATCATATTCCCGCCAAAAACAGTAGGATATAAAGAGCCTCCTGAATAGACGCGTGGCGATTCGTAATCGGCAGAGAAAACGACTATCTATGATATGTAACACTCTTTTCCTTACTTAAGATTTTTTCCCACAAGGTTTTTTTCTTAAGAAAGGTTTTTAACGAGGCTCCATTCATGGAAAACAAATGGTCGTGAAAATTTATCTACTTCTACGAGCTTCTATTATCTATACGCTCGAAGAAGTGAGGGAGTACTGATGGGGGCTATTTCGCACCCTACATACTGTACTATCGACTAAAGACATTGAGATCAGTTCGACCAAATCAGGCTGTTCAAGATCATCTCATCGACCAGACCGAATACAGCTCTCTTCGATCAGAAGACAATATTCCGGACCCATGAAGGACATTTGGGCCGAGTCCTATTAGGACTATGTTTCCTTGTAACGCTAGGTTTAACATTGTATAAATACCTAGTTAATCATTGTATTAACAACTACGAAATCCCCTCAACTTCAAGAATACATGATTATACACTGCTTACTGCAGCACAACTGAATAAGATTCAATCATTATTTATTTTGATCTCCATATCGGTGTGTTCTTAGCTTTGTTTGTGGTTTTACTTCTTGTTCTTGATATTGCTTTTCTTTGTAATCGATCCATCCGGAATAAAGTAACAGAGCCCTACTAAATATATATACAAATATCGTAAACCCCCCCGATATTACAAATTCACTGATATTCAATTAACCAGACGAATCCCGGTTAAATCAAGCTGTCTCTTCTTGATGTTGCCAGACATCATCTCTCCCTCCTTGGCACAGATTGCCCAGAACTGTTGGTGCTTTTCCTCAGTTAGCACAGTGATATCATGTCTTCCACTGTTAGGAAGCCTAAAGGTCTCGTGAAGAACAGCGGGGGTAATGACGATAGATTTGCCTCCGACGGTAGCTTTGATTTCCAGAGTGGTGAAATCAACAGTCGCAGTTTGGTAGTATTCCAAAACTTGATCAGTCCAGATATCCCCTTCATTGTATTCCATGAAATTAACCAATAAGCTGTCTTGAACTTTTCCAGCAACTCCTCATCAAGTCAGTACCAGATTGGTAGTAGGAATCGTAAACAAGGTACATACCCTCAGCAACCATCGTAATTCTGTTAAAGGTTAGAGAAACAAGAAGAATTTTGCAGAAAATTGCTTGAATTTTCTCACAAGTGATCTTTTGAATATTTGGGGTGCATAAGGAGCTACTCAGCTGATCAGATATGGATTTATAGAGTTAGGGTATCTTGGTTTCTGTGATACCAGCTAACCGTTAGATCCATTTCTTGTCAGGTCTGATCGTGCGGCGTCAGTTACGACCTTTCGAATTCAAATCGCATTAAATGAGGAGCGGGAAAAGTACCGCTCTTTTATTGCTTGTAAAAGCGTGTTTTTAAATAAAGTGTTTTAAACAGTAAGCTTTTACATAAGTGATCATATTAGTAAAGTAAATACTTATCTGTTGGACTACTGTCCTGATGACAGAGCTGTTATCAGTGAAAGCCAATAGCTGATAACCTTCCTCAGCTGTTTGTCAATCCAGCTAGATAATAAGTCTTCATTCTTCAAATCTTTAATCTTCTGTTGAAAACATAACTTCAACTAACTGTCATCAACAAATTTCATCTTTTAACCAGAAGTACCGCTAGTCTTACACGTTCCCCCTGAATTTAAGATTCATAAGTTTACTAGTCTGTTGAGAGTTAATCCTTGAGGATGTGTGAGATGAGTTAAGCTGTTGAACTTCAGTCTTCTGATGAGTTCCCCCTCAGCTTATGCATCTAACTTTAATAAACCTAGTTCAGCTCTTAGAGTTGAAACCTTGTCTCACTTAGAGGTTTTGTGAAGATATCAGCAATCTGATTTTCAGTAAACACATATTCTATCATGACATTTCCTTTCTCCACATGATCTCTAATGAAATGATGTTTGATCTCAATATGCTTAGTCTTTGAATGACTTGTATATTCTGAGTAAGGCT